>CAIGQV010019950.1:115563-185938 GCA_903798115.1 Danio jaintianensis | reverse complement strand
ACTAGTGTGAATGTGGCAATAAAAAAAACAACTGCTGACGTACCTGGAATAATCGTTATATGGTTTAGTTATTTTTCCCCTTTTTACTTCATTTGCATACTTTTAATGTTGCAGAATTTGTTCCCCATGGTATCCAAAATGGTATCGAATATCAATATTATTCAAGATATCGTATCGAAGTTGGAAATTCGAGTATCGTGACAACACTAGTGTGCATTTGGCAATAAAGCATTTTCTGATTCTGAAACGGCAGTAAACACTTTTTAAAAAAAAACTTTCTTAAAAAAACAGATTTTAAACTGTCTTAAAACACAGATGGTCTTCGTGGTTAATGGACCCTCCGATGCAACAACAAGAGCAAATCAATCCACATCATCTGACATATATTAGAAAACAAGCATAATGCATGTACCAAAACATGCTCAAAACCACAAAAAAATTATATTAATACTTGAATTTAAAATTGAATACATCTGATAAAACCAAACACCCACACCCGTTTATTAATAAAAAAAGAAAAACATATTCGATGAATAATTTAGAAACATTTTGGTCACTCCTGTCTCCCTTAAACTCTATTCCCATAATAAGAATAAAAAACGAATGTGTCTTAATTACTCCTGCTTGCGCATCAGATTGCATGAAATAAGGCAGGATGTGTGCTGTTGATTTGTGACTAATCCTCCAGTGTCATACAGCAGCTGTAATGAAGCAGAGGATGCCTCATTGTGTAATTACAGTCATTTATCTCTGCAGACGCCTTTGAATTCTCATTCCAAATTCCTCACAGGTTTCCCACTCTAATCATGTCTTACAGCCATAACGTTCACCGTACGGACATCAGGCTGATGGGAAAACGGGTGTTCAACATTAACATGGAAAGGCCGCTGAAGAATTAATTAAACACAAAAGCCATTTGAGGTGTTATTGATTTTTTCAACAAGTGTGTCATTCCTATATATATTTTATGTAACCGTCATGTCTTAATGCACAGGATAAAATATAAAATATACCTCCTGTAATTTATTTTTGAAAATAGTAATTAGTGATGTTTAACAGAGCAAGAACATTTTCACAGTATTTCCTATACTATTTTCTTTTTCTTCTTTAGAAAGTCTTATTTTTTTGCACCCGCTTTGAATGTTATTACTCTGTTGAATGGGCGTTATCAGTGGTTATCAGCTGATAGATATGGGCAAGTAGGGGCCTTCTGCGCCTACTGGTAGGCTCCAGATCCATATCTATTTTTACATTACTGTGACGGTTGGGTTTAGGGTTGGGGTAGATGTTAATAAAATAATATTAATGGGAAATTTAATAAATAATATAAATAATTCTCATGGTTAATCAACTATACTAATAGAGAAGACTCCAGATCCATCTGTTTTTACATTAGTCTGACGGTTGGGTTTAGGGTTGGGGTAGGGGGGTAGACGTTAATAAAATACAATTAATGGGAAATTTAATAAATAATACAAATAATTATCATGGTTAATCAGCTATACTAATAGAGAGGACTCCAGATCTGTTTTTACATTACTGTGACGGTTAGGTTTAGGGTTGCGGTAGACGTTAATAAAATACAATTAATGGGAAATTTAATAAATAATATAAATAATTCTTGTTAACTTCCGGCCGCAGCCGTATGTGATCTATAGCTGATTAACCATGTAAATAGATGATAACAGCCTTCTGAGCCTACCAGTAGGCGCAGAAGGCCCCTACTGGCCCATATCTATCAGCTGATAACCACTGATAACGCCCATTCAATCGAGTGATAACATTTGAATCAGCTGATTTCTTTTTGTTTGGCTGGAATAAAAATATATATTTTTTAATGTTTATGGTCAATATTATTAGCCCCCTTAAGACATATGTATTTGATTGTCTACAAAACAATCCACTGTTGTTCAATAACTTGCCTAATTAACATAGAAACCTTAATTGTATTTTAAGATGATTACTAGTATCTTGCAAAATAACCAGTAACATATTATATACAATGACCATGGCAAAGACAAAAGAAATTCATTTTTAGAAATTATTTAATTATTAAAACTATTTTTTAAAGAATTAATATTTCACAGGAGGGCTGGAAATTTTGACTTCAACTATATATGTTTAATATTACCGCTCCCCCAAAAGGAATTCTGTCATCATTTACTCACCCTCATGTAATGCCAAACCCATAAGAAATGATTCTTCAGAACACAAAGATATTTTTCACAAAATCTGAGAGGTTTATGTCCCTCCTCTGACAGTCAGAAAAATTATTAAAATGAACCTTTTATGCAGAGATAAACATTAGCTAAAAATCTCTACTGCATTGAAATTTAATCACAGATGCTAAATCATGACTGATATGAAGCGTTCTTGCATGTCATGCAGCATATTTGATCTTCCACAAGAACCAGTGAGGTTTGCTGAGTATGGCTGTGCTTCATGTTCACTGATCATATGAATGCCTTTATATCTGAATGAAAAAAAATACCTATACACTGCAAAAAATCCTTTTCTTAATTTGATTTTTTTTGTTGTCTTGTTTCTAGTCAAAATATCAAAAATGTCTTTTTAAAGAAATAATATGCTAAAATTTAGTGAGTTTTTCCCTAAAACAAGCTAAATAATCTTATGTCAAAACGAAAAACAGGTTTTTCTTTGCTTGTTTTAAGGCAATAGTTTTTGCTAGTCTAGAAAATGCTTCTTAATTTTTTTTTTTTGGTCAAAATGAACGTCAAGATGACACCTAAAATAAATCAACAGACAACATCCAGTTTGTTTTCTATGCATTGTGCAAATAAGAATAACAGGTCATACTACAATAAGGTCCCATTATTGTAAGTTAATGTATTTACTAACATGACTTAAAATATACAAGACTAGTACAACATTTATTAATAATAGTTCAACATTTACTAATGCTTTTTAAAATACAAAGTTTGTGCTTGTTAACATTAAAGGACTGTGAGATAACGAACTAGCAATGAATTACTGTATTTTTATTAACTAATGTTAACAAAGATTAATACTGTATTAAATGTATTGTTTAATCGCTTGTTCATGTAAAACACCCTTATTGTAAAGTGTTACTGATTAATGGAGTTGCTCATTCATAATAATTCACAGAAACTAATCACTGAACGACAAATCCCAACCAGTTTAAAAAAGATGTTCAAACACATCAACACAATATATGTGATGTTTTGTTACGTATATACATTCAGAAGAAAATGCTCCCCATTTCACAAAGAAAGGCAAAGTCCAGGTCTCAATGATTCAAACCGTCAGTTTTAATGTGAGTGTTCACATTAATTATATACACATTATAGAGGCAATCGTGCCAAAATCATCAGGAATAAAACAAAGAAAAACTAATTCAAACAGGAAACAAATCTGAAGTCAAAACATGCAAAAAACAAAACGATCATGTATGTTGTCATATTCTCAGAACGTAAAACACTGAAACAGATCTTTTCTTTTTTTTTTTTAGAAGGTTTATAATGTCAACCTTTAGGCTCTACTTAAAAATCTTACGTTGATGAAGATTTCAATCTAATAAATTTTTGAACAAATGAAAAACTAAATTACGACATATCTGTAATGTCCTCTACCCTGCCCATGATTGTCTCTGCCATCTTAGGCAGGAAAGACTCCAGAAAATGGAAGAAATCTTGAAAGACGCCTGCACCATCATGGCTCGGGTGGAAACGGAGGACAACCTTGGTGCTTTCATTCCCTCCAACAACCTCAGCATCCGCTTTGAACTCCAACGCATCTTGAAGTTTCTCTTCTTTCTCCACAATGCTCTGCGTCACCCTGCTCTCCATGTCAACGCAGCCTCCTTCAGGTTTGGACGCCTCATCGCTGATCTTCAAGAGATCTCTCCGCACTTTCCGTCGGCCTGCCCAAACACGGCTCCTCTGAGTCCAAGTCCAGTGGAGCGGCTCTGGGTGCTCCAGATCAACATCTAGTCTTTGTCTTTTCGCCTGTGTAATGGTGGAGGTTGATGGACCCTCCTCCGCTGAAAGAGGCCTCTTCTTACCAGCCTCACCTTTCACTTGAAGACTAGCATCTTCTAGACTCTGGTTATTATTTACCTCCATTTCACTTCCACTTTTATCAGTTTTGTCCAGACTTTGAGTCTCCTCTGTGGGTGAACACTGTAAAATTTCATTGAACACCTTCTGCACGGCAGAGCAGACCTCTGCAAACCAGAGACCCCGA
Organism: Danio jaintianensis; assembly: GCA_903798115.1. Lineage (NCBI taxonomy): Eukaryota > Metazoa > Chordata > Actinopteri > Cypriniformes > Danionidae > Danio > Danio jaintianensis. The sequence goes on along the minus strand of CAIGQV010019950.1, from coordinate 181,714 downwards.
AAATCCTTTCCAGCCGAAGCCAGTCGGGCACGCAAGGATTCTGGGAGACTGGCTGGTTTGAAAGGGATGCTGACCTCCAAAACCTTCTCAGCTTTGGGCTGTGAACCAGCCTCACTCTGCGGTGCAAAGAGTCGCACGAGGCCCCAGGATTTGCCCTTGGCTGATTTGCGCTGGTACTGCAGACTGCGGCAGTACTTCTCAGCCTCGCAGCACTCCCTCTTAAAGTTCTTCTGCGTTCGCTCATTAAGGTTTCCCGCCACATTGTGGTTTAGCTCAAATGGATCCAGGACATTCATAGGGCCCAGTCGTGGAGCTGAAGAACGCTTTGGTTTGGGACTAGAGGCATCTGCAGTCTTTAATGCTTCCATGTCACTTTTGAGGAAGTCTGTGATGGGCAGCACATGGCCATCTCTCAGAGATACCACTGATGCAGGGAAATCAAACTTGGAGTAAAAGGTAAAGAATCCAAAAAGCAAAGTGCCTGAGGGAGAGGAGACAAGGAGAGTTATAATAGAGAGAATGACACCATACGCTTGTCCTTGTTCCAATCTGCCTCACCAATGGATGATGTAATGCACATCATAAGCTCATTGTATTGACGTCTGTGCAGGTGCAACTGATCTGAGATCTCAGAAGCTCAGAAGTTCATGGTAGTGTGCAAAAGTGCTGGGCGAAACGTTGAAATGTTATATAACTTCAAAATTAACATTAAAATTAAGCCTTGTTTTATCTCAGAAGAACTTGGCTAAAGTCATACATCTATCTTTTCTAGACTTGATTATTTTCTAGATTTGACTATCAAACTGCAAATGGTGCAGAATGCAGCAGCAAAACTTTTGACAGGCACTCTGAGAAATGGGACCACATTTAGGACTTTACTATTGTTTTATAGCCTTAAATGGTACAGCCCCCTCAAATTTAACGGATCTGATCTAGATGAGGAACTCAGAGTTTGTCATGTTCTAAATCTATATTAGTAGTCCTGTAGACAAAATGAAAAAAGAGAGGAGATCACTGCTGTCGCTACTCTGTGGAACAGCCTGCTTCTCAAAATCAGGCAATGCTCCACTTTTAAAGATGACATTTTAAACAACAGTTTAAAAACGTACTATTTTACAGCAGCATTTGAGCCAGGCAAACATTGTGCGATTTTGGGTCAGATTTTGAGCCAAATACTGACCCATGCGACTCTTCTTTGAATCGGGCTGAATTTCAGCATTGTCGTGCAGTGTACAGGTGAAACAGAGAGGCGATTAAACTCTCCAGATCAGCAATCGAATGGTTTTCTGATATGTCCGAAATTTAGTTCGGCCCTCGTGAGGGAATCACAGTTAAATCTGAGCTAAGAACTGATTGAGTTGATATCAGTGTTTGTGCCCTCACTGCACCTGCATGAAAACCAAAACAGACACACACACACTTCTGGGTTCACAGGGTGCACTAATGCAATATATTCCAGAATACAAAAGTGTATGATATTCTGTTTATATATTTGTGAGATACAAATCTGATTTAGGAAAAAAAAGATAATTTGTTCCACCAAGCTTCACACTTCTTCGCATCGGGTGACATAACTACAGCATATACTGGTTTACCAATAACAAATAAAGAAGAAGCAGCTTGTTACATGTTGTTTTCATACACACAATGTGAGCAGTCTAGTTGCTGCTGAGCAATCGGACCGTATAGTGTGTATAGTACGAATCATGATCTTTACTTTTACATTGCATGCAGTCTTCCCATACAGCAGTGGTTCTCAATTCTATCCTCTATTCTATTCTGTCCTTGCTATTACTTTTACACAGGGGATTTTTTGTTGTTGTTGTAGACAAAAAAAAAAGTAGACACTGTGGTCACCTTTTGTTGTATTAACATGTTTTATGAATAAGGAGAATAAATTTAACATTATATTAATAATCTGTTAGGCTAGCTTTATTTATACTTTGTTTTGTGAACTGTTGAAGTATTTTTAAAAAAAAATCAATTTGAAGGTGTACATTCCTATGGTTACTGTAAAAATGATAACTGTCAAGTGTCTTGATTAAAATATGTTCCTAGGGTAGATTTTCTTAAAGACGTAATCATGCAAGTTGTACGTTTAGAAGTTTCCATATAAAACTTCACTCCATCAGGTTAGCCATATATAATTTTGGGGCATAAATGCAAATGAGACAAATGTGAAAAGCATAAGTACAGTTTAACAATCTTCCATCTAATTGGGGAGCTGAAAAATATTAATAAAGCCTCTTTCCCAATTTCTTAAAATAAAATATCATATTACTTTTACATGACCAATTGTTTTGTCATCTTATGATTATAAAATGGATGTAACTATGCGCATTGATCAAAAAGCGAAGAGAAAAATCATATCTGGTACTTACAGAGATCTTCAGTGTTTTTGCTGGGCGGTACACTAAAGGGCAGGCTAGGAAATGTACAATCCCACTCCTCAATAGTACACTCTTCTTCCTCACCTACACAAACAAAACAATGCTATTACATTTACTACTCATCTCATGACCGAGATACTCTTTTCTCTGACTTTAAGAACTTCCTACTACTTCTGCATTTCTTATTTCTTTGAAAACAAAATACATTAGAAATACAAAATAAATAGCAGTCCTGGTTAACATACAGGCCATGTTCTTGAGCTGATTCACAGAAGGAAGCACAGGAGGGTCTCGATTCTGAAGGAAGAAGATCACCAGCAGCGTAAGAGCGTAATTGTTCAACAACGGACCCGGGCCAGACAGGTTTCCTATGAAAATAAAGAGGCACAAAGTTTTACTGTACATGCAATTGACACAAAAACTGCGAAGAAAAGTCAAGCCATATATAACCCTAAAATAATATAAAAGTAGTTATAATTTCATTAAATAAAAACATTTTAGGTCCATAATTGTTTGTTTAAATATTATTGACAACTAAGAACATTTTAAATCCTTGCCTCAAGTGTCTCATTCTCATTTCTGTAATTAAAAAATATAAAGAAAGCATCTGAATTATTTGTGCTAAGTTTTATTTTTGTTCATTTATACCAGGGGTGTCCAAACTCAGTCCTGGAGGGCCGGTGTCCTGCAGATTTTAGCTCCAACTTGCCTCAACACACCTGCAAGGATGTTTCTAGAAAGCCTAGTAAGAGCTTGATTAGCTAGCCCAGGTGTGTCTGATTGGGTTTGGAACTAAACTTTGCAGGACACTGGACCTCCAGGGCCGAGTTTGGACACCCCTGATTTATACAGTAGTCAACATTTAAGTGGATCCAAACCTTTCATCCAAAGTTGTCCTGAAACTACCGAACAACACCCATTCTTGTCTGAGGAAAACTTTTGTGATCCACTTCAAATCACAGACAGAAGATTTATTACTGTGCTACAGTGATGTATTATAACCTTACAATACTGAGAGTAAGGATTTGTGTATTACAAATGTGCACTATTGTTACGACTATGATATATTGACAGTTGTAAAATGTGTGTTCATGTACGCAGACATGCAGAATGCCATGTCATTTACAATTGTATTACCTGCTAGTTGTTTCTGCTTCGCCCATAAACGGAGGGTGTAGACTAAGGGTCGGAGTCTGGAGTCGATGCCCGAACACAACTGCAGAAACTTTGTGTTTCTTACTGCCAATCTGGTGCAGAAAGAGAAAACCATTAGAGAGACAGATGTCTACTTGGATGCCACAGATGAGAAGTCTACTACTATCTAGTGGAGTCTTTCACTTCACAAGGCAGTCAGAAATCACCTGTTGTTGATGGTGATGTCTCCTTGGAGGTTGAGCTCCTTGTGACTGAACTTGACCACAGGAAGTCGAGCAGTGCTGAGTGCCTGTACTTTGTGAACACCAGGAACACATTTCCTCAAAATAACAGCAACCAGCTCCAAAATTTCAGCAGGAGAGGCAGTGGACAGGTCAATGTCAGACAAAATGGAGTCTTCAGAACGGCAATCCTCAGACTGGTTCTCTCCTGTCTGATGAAAATTAGACATTTTACAGATTGGTAAAAGGTTTGATAATTTAGTGTTTGAGGCTACATGTCAAGTGTTAAAGAATTAGTTCACCCAAAAATTAAAATGCTGTTATTAATTACTCGCTCTTATGTCATTCTTCCTCAGAACACAAATAAAGATATTTTAGATGAAGGCTCTCGCATCCTCCATAAACAGCAATGTTCACGAGACATTCAAGGGAACCAAAAACATTGTAAAAACATTCTGTGTGGCTCAACTGTAATCATACGAAGTTCCGAGAACACTTGTGTGCCAAAATAAAAAAAACCTGTAATATAAAACTATCTTGTTCACTTTGGTCTTCTCTTCCTCATCAGGGTGTGTGTTTACTAAGGGCAGTACGATGTAAGCAGTGCAACAACCACGGATTGTACTGCCCATAGCAAATGCGCACACTGATCCGATGTGAAAAACACAGGCAAAACAAAGGGTTTTCTTTTTTGTTTGTTTTTTAACAATATTTTGCCACAAAAGTGTTCTTGGAGCTTCATATGATAAGAGTTGAACCACGGAAGTCACATTGTTTTGGGTTGCTGTCTATGGAGCAAAATGGCATTAAAATATCTTAATTTGTGTTCCAAATATAAATAAAGGTTTGAAACAACATGCTTGCGAGTTATTAATAAAAAAATTTGGGGGGTGAAATAAGCCTTTAATGTAGCTAACATACCTGTTCGGAAGCCTTTGCACGAGCTTGAAATACTCTGGTGTTCTCAAGGTCAAGGAACAGATCAAGATCACAGGAGTGAAGCCCAAATGTGTTCACAGAGGAGCCAAAGGGCACAATTTGGCAATCTGCATAACAAGACAAAAATAACTTTTAGAGGAATCATTTTACATCACTTGAAAATAAAACAGAAAAACATTGAGAACAATTGCTGTTAATGAAAAGTGTGTGATCACGATCCCATTCTGCACTCATTAAAGTCACAGTAAAACAAAAGTAGACAGATCTTTTCTTCTCTACTGTTTTGTAAAAGGGAAAGCTGAAAAACAAACAGGGAGACTTGGTTCAATGCATCAGCTGTTGATTGGATTTCAAGAAGTGTTGCACTCAAAATTAAAAGCACATGAACATGATCTAGTAGGGGCCGATAAAAGTGGACTTAATTATAAGAGAATTCCAACATCACCATAGAGAACATACATAGTCTAGAGCACAAACTTTTTTTTATTGGCAAAACCTCTTATGTTTAAATATAAACTTTTACTCCTGAGATTTTAGGATAACATTTAAATGATTTACATATTTGCAGATAGGCTGAATAATCCAAGTAAACAGATAAAATATGTTGTTTTGATTTAACATCCATATAAAGTGCTGTAGAACTCGAAAAATATATTTTGTGGCCATTTTATCAAACTTATTTGAAATATTACAATATAAGCATTTCACTTAGTAGCTTAAAATTAAACTGGCTAAAAACATATTTGCACCTCAGACTCAGTCAATATTACATTCACACTGAACATTCACATTCCCAAATCACAACCAGTGTTGGGTATGTTTTTTTTTTAAGTAATAAATTTACCAATAACATAATTAAAATGTTTCAAATTAATGACACCATATTTCATACATACCACTTATTGACAAATTTCTTTCTAATTAAATTTTTTCTTAAAAAGTATTGTGGACATTTTATTTAAACACGATGCTGGAGCTTTTTTATTTTGTTGTATTTGCTAGCTACAATGACAATAAAAGTTAATTCAGTTTAATTCAGCATGTGCAATTGTTGGACAAAGTCTTTAGTTAAAAACTGGATATTGTGCAAAATATCTGAACAACAAAAACGACATATATCCAGTTACTCTGCTCTTCTGAATTTATACCCTATATTCCCTTCAAGTAATCATTTCATTTTTCTTAAGCATGTGCAATCAATCATCTTGATAAAAGTAACTTTAGAATTATTTTGCACAACATATTTGCATAAAAAATTTTATCTGAATTAATTTATACTATTTACAGTATACATTTACAGTAATGTAATCCCCTTTGTTACTTTTTCAGCAGAAAAGTAATTTCATTACAGTAACTACCTACTGTGTATTAATTACACTCAACACTGATCACAACACATGGAGAGTGTACTAACTCAGATTAATTTGATTAATTATTAGCTTGGTCATAAAGAAACCCCGGTCTAAAGATAAGAATGTAGTTTCAGTCGAGAGCAGACCTGGAAAGAACTCTGTGAAGACTTCCTGCAGTAGCTGAACTAGAAGATCTCTCACTTTCTTCTCATTGTCCTTCAGCTCCAAACTCTCCACCACTTTCTGTATCTGCTCATTTACCTTTTAAACACACATACACAAATATTGTTTTAGGAAATTGCTTTTCTTTATGCTGTGTGAATGTGAAGTGCTCTCTTACAGACGTAGCCTTGCAGAGCTCAAAGTTGAGTTTGTCCAGGCTGATCAGGGTGTTTTTGCAGGCTTGCTTCCCCCTGCTGGCCAGTTTGAACTCTTTCTTCTCTCTGGGTTTGACACGGAGCTTCAGTCCATTGAGCTGATGCTCTGGTTGTGCCAGAGTTGTCTGAACGTCCTGAGACTCTGAGAACTCAACTATTGCATACACACCCTACACAGAACAACAACACTCACATTAACATCCCTCAAATTAAACCTATATATAGCATTTAATTTCTAAGGCCTCTAAATTATTGACAAGATCAAATCTTTGATTAAAAAACCTATTGTATACAATTGAATGCATGTATACATTCGTTCATAAGAGTAAGACTTTTTGCCTTTTAAGCAAAATGTTTTTTATTATAATCTGGTTTAGGCACAAGAGTCTGTCTTTGTTGTAAACGTTTACTTATTATAATAAAGTAAACTTATGAATAACTTATATTTTAATAAACAAAAGTTGAAGAGACTTTTTTTATTGAATACTCAATTTAGAATATGGATTTAAAAAATGATATATTAGGCTTCTGAGCAATGTTTGTCTCTACATTTCTAAATCATTACTATATTGTACTATACAGTATGTTTTGGTCAAAAAATAAACAATAGCTTTGACAATAATAATACTAATGATTACTTATCTTAATACTTTAAAAGTACTGATATGCTGTTAAACACTCATGTTAGATATAAATTTTTAATAATTTATAAAAAAAATTTAACTCAGTTTAGGCCTCCAGATAAAACTGGTACTTGGTTGATTCATTATTAGCTCAGGTCAGAATAATCATACTTTCTGTCAGACAGACAGAATCTGGCTACACCTGTTGATGTTAGTCTAATGTTTAGGAAATTGTGCTGCAGAGAAAATTAGCACCAAGAATAAAGGTGCATGGCTGTTTATGCATGAAACATAATTAATAAAATTATGATTTCCAATAAACATTATCATATAATTTGCTTTGCATTTTAATTTGGCTGCTGTTTATCTACAATTGATATTACAAAATAGTGATTGAGCAAACAATAGTGATCCCCCCCCCCCCCCCCTCCTGAATTTTGTGTCACCATAGTCCTTAAATATATGTAAATGCAGGAAATGGTATTTAAATTGAAAACTTTTTTTATTTTTTTATTTAATAAAATTACCCCATTTTTTTAAACCAAAGTTACACCCTTGCTTGTTTGAATCACTAACCAAAAGCAACAAATAGAAGTATTGCTTGTCTTTTCTCAAATAACTTACAGATTCGCAATACAAATATTAAACCACCACAATAAAACTATGCCACGGGGCTAAAGGCAGTGTGTATTAACCTTCTGTTTGTCCATGATCACATCCGTCACCAGTCCAAACTGTTGGAAATACTCCTTCAGCTCAGCCTGAGAGGTGTCTGCTTTAAAGCCACTCACAAACACACTGTTTTCCTCCTGAGCTTTCCGCTGAGCTCTGAGGCGCAGGAGATGCTGGTGTTTCTTGCCTTTAACATGATCTTCCAGACTGGGCCCTGAACAAAAAAACACTCCAGTTAAGTGTGAAAACAAACAATTGGAGTAAAGTTGGATTTATATTCACACATTCTGACTTTCTCCTTAATAATATAGTTTCAGAAAAGCCAAATTCTGAATAGAGCCAATGACTATAAAAGTACAACATTGTTCACGGTCAATTAAATAGTGCTAATGTTGTTTTGAAGTCATGCAGCGATTTCCAGACCCAATATTCAAAGTAGCGTGGTAAACTATATAGGGGCTTGTGTCACGAGTTGGCACTGTTCATAAATGAACGAAAGTGCGAATACTGAGTAGTACATTAAATAAAAGGCATAATAGGGGAAAATGACGGATTGGAAGGATTATATCAATATTTAAGCATTCACTTGATGATATCCCATATAAGCACAGTATGTACAAGTGCTACGGAATATCGTGAAATTAACATGAAATGAGTGCAACAATCAAACACGATGCATGAACGCTTAATTTAATTGAAACACAAATACTTTCCTGCAACTGCATAACTTTTTGTTGAATTATTGTTTTATAACAGGGTTTCTTCCTTTAGAATCGTGTTTCACTTGTGTTGCGCTGATGTTAGTATATTATTGCTACTTACTGTTAGGTATATTAACATGGCAGAGGTTGCAATGAAATCCCGTTTGAGTTGTCTGGATGTCTTTGTCGAGCTCCATTATGAGACTGTGATGCTACTTTTGAAGTAGAGTCTGAGCTACAAAACACAAGTCAAATCTCCCTCCATGATGTTCCGCTGCGTCCGTCGTCTCAATTCGTCCAACGGAAAAGCTGAGCAGGGCATTTCAGTTCCGCTCTTTGGAGCGAAAAGTTCTCAGAAAAATATAATGAAGTGGTACAATTTAATTTGTACAGACGTATGACATTTAACGACTCAAAGATGTCAAATAAATGTTAAATTATCAAAACAATATGAATGATCTTTTTTTTTTCTCTGAATCGAAATATTTTAACACGGTTTGCAAAAGGCACCCCCACCACTTATTCAGTGCAATTTTAGTTTATTCAAAAAAATATCTTCAGTTGTTATTTCGAACAAGAATCGTTTGATGACACATAAAACACTATATTTAAGAAGTACAGCGCCAAAATACAAATTTACGTTGAATTTTTTTTCATACTTGCCACTTTCCTATTTATCAGCAAAAGTAGTAATCTTTTAAAATATTAGAAAAAAATTGCATAATTCATTATGTATTTTAGTAAATGTTTTCACATGAATATAATATGTGGCAAAGCCTAAGATTTTATTTTCAAAACAGTTATTTGAAACATTCAGACACCTTACTTGAACAAATTTTTCAAACGTATCGGACCCCAATCTGGAATCCACACACACACATTTTACACCTGTCAAACTTGAGAGATTTATAGAAGATATGCACCATCAAAAATGCAGTGTTTTATATCACTCAGTAGCTCCTGCTGTAACTTTACATAAGCCAATAAAGAGCTGAGTGAGGAAAAGACTAAAGAGCTCTTCAGCATCTGAAATAAAAGATTACAGAAATGTGCTTCTTGAGCAGTCACTTCATTATTAGGGAGATGGAATAAAAAATCTTTGAATATTTACAGGACAACAGCTAATAAGATTTAACATTTTATACTGCACTTGCTGTCCCTATATAGTGTAAATATGCTCAGCATGTGTACAGTTGTAAGGTTATTTGTGCGTCTTCAGCTATTTATTGTGGCCAACAGGCTTTACACATGTCGATTTTCGGCTTTAATTTTTCCCAAAAAACGTTGTCATGAGAAAAACGCTACTTGGATCTAACTAAAAAGTTGTATAAATCACACCAGATATCTTATATAGCAGACATTAATTTGCATTTTCCATTAAACCTTCAAAAGAATTTCTTTATAAAACTTTATACACAGCCAATAGGTTTAATGATCAACACCAGGTCTAAATTTCACAAATAATATTGAAACAGGCAAAAGAAGGTTTTATTCACAGACTAATTAAACCAAACAAAACCAATATATTGAAAATGAAAATAATATACCTTAAAAATCTTTGTAAGCAATGAAATTAAACTTGAACAATAGACAACACATTTCGAAATGACAATGCATTTTTTTAATGAAAAAATGTAAATACAGGATAAATACAAAACATATGATTCTGTATTAAAAGACAATGTTTCTGTGGTGCCTGAATCTAACATCAGTAAATTAGTCTAATAGTAAGAATATTTACAAAACAGGACAGTTAAGCATTACAAGCTGTTGGCTTTCTTAATGAAGTTTTCCACCATATCTGTGAGCTGGTTAATATCAGCTTCATCCTCACGGACGATATCCTTCAGCTTGTCAAACCTTTTCAGCTGCTCATCGCAGTGTTTCTAGAAGACAAAAAAAAAAAAGATAAAAGGTTAAATGTCATCCTTATAAAGTACACAAGTAAAATACTCAGACATGGTACAGAACAGGGTGATACGTAATGGAAGGAGAGTAATTTAAAGGATAGTTCTTCTGTCATTTACTCAACTTTTACTTGCTCCAAACCTGTTTGAGTTTCTTCTTTTGAACACAAAAGATTTAACGAAGAATGTTGGAAAGAAACAGCTACCATGGATGTCAATGGCTGCTTTTTTCCAACGTTCTTCATATTATCTTTTGTGGTCTTTCTTGTTTTGTCAATGCACTCTATGGCACCTTTAAGACTAAGGCCTAAAAAATGATTTTGAAATTTTTAAAAGACTTTTTGGAAACTCTGTAGCACATATCAAGTCAAAGTAATAACATCACATACTTCAACTGCAAACAGGTGGTTTACTGTGGAACTGAAGAGATCGGTCATATTCTTGACCACCATGCGATTCTTCTCGTTAGTTTCCTGCACGACCACGTGATACCTGATGGAGATCATTCAAATACATGTAAAAAAGGAGATGAACAGGGAACAGAATAAGAAAAAAACAACAGTGGAAAAGAGATGCTCACTGTTGTTGGGCAGCTTTGACTTCCTCCTCAGCTTCCTCAATTCCCTGCATTACATTCTTTTCAAAAAGCTTCTTATGAGTTTCAGCAGAGTCCACCTCAGCTGCCCACTTGTCGTCCTCTTGGGCCATTTCCTACAACCACCAGAATTAGATTAATAGCATGCACTAAGAAACTATGTTATTTGTATCGTTTCTGAAAATGAATGATTTCAATTTCCATGTACTACACATATTTTTAAGATCACATTTAAAACCCAAATTCCTCATGGAGATGCATTTTACCTGCATGGCATTCTCCAGCTGCTGGTCGACTCTGCGAATCTGCTCCTTGAGCTGTTTAATGTCATTCTCCTTATCAAAGATGTTGGACTTCACCTAATATACAGATGCAGTTCAGTGCATAAATGAGCTCACCTCTGTAGGTACATGCTTTATTCCAAAACCTAGGGCACAGCCTGTCTCTCTAACATCTACATAAGCAGCATCAATAAAGAATCAAAACTGGGTAATTATACTCTTAAATAATTAAGACACCCTTTTTTAAGTAATCCACAACATAGCGGCAATATCAATATCTGCAGATAGTTGCTTATTTATAAAGCTTCCTTATTGGCTCAATATAAAACATTCAATTAAAAATGAACTTTTATTTATCAGCCTATATATTGGTTATAAGCTTGCAAATATAAAACCCAGAGAGAAGATAAGAGTTTAGAATGAATCAACTGCCAGATACAGTTTACGGTATAAATAAAATAATTTCCAGAAAAGTATTATTTACTACATCTACCCATTCAAAAAGATAAAATACACATGCTTACAACCAGGGTTCCCGCTCTAAGCCAAATTTTCTTTTTAATTTATACATTTTTAAATGATAATTTCCCTGATTTAAAAAAAAAAGCTAAGACATACAATGCATCCGGAAAGTATTCACAGCGCTTCACTTTTTCCACATTTTTTTATGTTACAGCCTTATTCCAAGATGGATTAAATTCATTTATTTCCTCAAAATTCTACACACAATACCCCATAATGACAATGTGAAAAAAGATTTTTTGAAATTGTTGCAAATTTATTAAAAATAAAAAACCTGAAAAATGACATGTACATAAGTATTCACAGCCTTTGCTCAATACTTTGTTGATGCACCTTTGGCAGCAATTACAGCCTCAAGTCTTTTTGAATATGATGCCACAAGCTTGGCACACCCGTCTTAGGGAATTTTTGCCCATTCCTCTTTGCAGTACCTCTCAAGCTCTATCAGGTTGGATGGGAAGCGGTGTACAGCCATTTTCAGATCTCTCCAGAGATGTTCAATAGGATTTAGCTCTGGGCTCTGGCTGGGCCACTCAAGGACATTCACTCAGTTGTTGTGAAGTCACTTTCCATGCGGGCTGCTATGTGCCTTTTACTAAGGAGTGGCTTCCGTCTGGCCACTCTACCATACAGGCCTGATTGGTGGATTGCTCCACAGATGGTTGTCCTTCTGTAAGGTTCTCCTCTCTCCACAGAAGAACGCTGGAACTCAGACAGAGTGACCATCGGGTTATTGATCACCTCCATGACTAAGGCCCTTCTTCCTCGATCACTCAGCTTAGATGGCTGGCCAGCTCTAGGAAGAGTCCTGGTGGTTCCAAACATCTTCCACTTATGGATGATGGAGGCCACTGTGCTCATTGGAACTTTCAGAGCAGCAGAATTTTTTTGTAACCTTCCCCAGCCTTGTGCCTCGAGACAATCCTGTCTCAGAGGTCTACAGACAATTCCTTTGTCTTTATGCTTGGTTTGTGCTTTGACACGCACCGTCAACCCTGGGACCTTATATAGAGAGGTGTATGCCTTTTCAAATCATGTCCAATCAACTGAATTTACCACAGGTGAACTCCAATTAAGCTGCTGAAACATCTCAAGTTTGATCAGTGGAAACAGAATGTACCTAAGCTCAATTTAGAGCTTCACGGCAAAGGCTGTGAATACTTATGTACATGTGATTTTTCAGGTTTTTTATTTTTAATAAATTTGCAACAATTTCAAAAAAATCTTTTTTCACATTGTCATTATGGGGTATTGTGTGTAGAATGTTAAAGAAATAAATGAATTTAATCCATTTTGGAATAAGGCTGTAACATAAAAAAATGTGGAAAAAGTGAAGCGCTATAAATACTTTCCGGATGCACTGTATTTACCTTATTTTGCAATGACAATACACTACAATTGAAATGAAATAAGAAAATACCAATTTGCAACCTCAATCAGGAAAACAAGCTGTTTTACATGGTTAAAAATGAATGGAGGTGCATGCATAAGACCAGAAGCCGCTCTTGACACAATTAGATTACAATGCCAGCACCCATTCGTATGTAAAAAATAAGTTCAATAATGAACAGAGAAACAGGCAGCTGGTGTGTTGAGCACTCAGACAAAAAAATTGTGAACAGTATAAAATGACCCTAAGCCCTAATAGGCAAAACGTGAAACAACATGGGGAAAATGGTATAGAAAAATTGCATTTTGGTAAAAGTAAAATGACAAACAAAAAACCCTGACATTCCAAGACTCGGGCAGACTACTTCTCTGGGAGTGTTCACGCTTTATTTGTGTTTGGATAAAAGGATCTGCTAAATGTAAATCAATAAATCAAATCAAAAGCATATCACAGAAATAATGTTACAATGCAAACATTTGAAAATAAGCTTTATATTCTTGTGCAAAATAATAATAAATATCTGAACTGAACATGAGAGAATTATCAGACCAGGATAATTAGTCACCTCAGTAATGCAATATACTAAACAGGATGGAATGATGTTTCTCATGCAAATGACAAAGATTAGAATACAAGCCTCACCTGTTCAACAGTCTCTTCCAAACTCAGATTTGCATTAGTGAGTCTGCTGAATTCTTCCTCCACCTCAACCATCATGTTCTTCAGAGGATTCTACAGATTTAAGAGTAAGTCAAATCCTTAATCATTACAAAAACAGAGCGTCTTTGATGGATGGCTACAGTGACTGTACCTGTATCTGTGTCTTGTATTGTGTAATGGTAGTGGCACTGTAATCTGTTCTGATCTCAAAGTCATGACCACAGGCGTTCTCTGCTGACAGCGGAATGAGCTTCAGCTTACGACCCAGTTTATTATACTCCGCCACTTTTAACTCCGCCTGCAACAAAATGTGACAAATGTCAATCAATAAAGTATTCAATTCAATTAATCTTTATTTATATAGCGCATTTACAATGTAGATTGTGTCAAAGCAGCTTCACATAGAAGATTATAGTGAATTGAAATGGTGTCCGTTCAGTTTTTAGAGTTTAAGTTCAGTTCAGTTCAGTGTGGTTTAATTTTCACTGCTGAGAGTCCAAACACTGAAGAACAAATCCATCGTTGCGCAGCTCTACAAGTCCCGAACCATGCCAAGCCAGTGGCGACAGTGGCGAGGAACGCCAAGTAATACATTCTAGTATAGTCTGTTTGTCAATACTATAAACCAAACTGATCAAATTTCAAATCTTTTTTGATATTCATATGACCTAATAAGCTAAAATACTCACATTCTTCTGTTTTTTTATTTTATTTTAAACAATAGCATCATCACCCTCGCAGCATGTAAAAGCTATTTTTAAGTTAAGGTAAAAGCAGGTATTACATTCACATAGAAGAACTGACTTTTTTTACATTAAAGGTGACTTATTTCCCCGTTTTTACAAGATGTAAAATAAGTCTCTGATGTCCCTGGAGTGTGGATGTGAATTTTTAGCTCAAAATACCCCATAAATAATGTTTTATAACTCTTTGAAACTGCTTCTTTTAGGCTTTGATCGTAATCGTGCTATTTTGGTGACGGCTGCTTTAAATTCAAATGAGATTGTGCTCCCAAAAGAGGGTGGAGCTACAAATGCCTATGTGTCAGCATAGTGGCAGATTTAAAAACAAGACTAATGTCCTATGCTGATAAGGGAAAGATTGTCACTAATGGGTGGGGCTTTCCCCCTTTGATGACACGTACAAAGGGAAAATGTCAATCAAAGTGTTTCTGCGGAAGTGTGATTATAAAAAAGAAAATGTATGAATTAGAAGCTGATTATATTCACACACTGTTGCTACACCACTGTGTTTAAACCCCTTATAAAAGTGATTATTGCATAATAGGTCTCCTTTAAACTTTTTTTGGACTGAATGAAGCCAACATGTTTCATAATGAGAATAACATGGCTGATGTTTTCTCTCTTTATTTTTTTTGGCACAGTTTACATCAAACTTTAGAGTCATTCATGCTAATTAGTTTATTCCTGAATTAGACTGTTGTGTTAAACTGAACATGATGCCTATGATATGACTATTGACCATTAGATTGGTTAAAATTCTGACCTTCTCTTTGGTTTTGGAAAGGTTGACCTCCTCGTTCCAAACCAGCTGCTCACCCTCCTCTAGACTCTGATTTAAGCCATAAATGGTCTGCTGTAATTCATTCCTCTCTCTGTTAATGCGTTCAATATCAGCTGGAGTGAACTTCTGATTCTCCAGGACGTGCTGCAGCCTCGTCCTCTCCTGCTTCAGACCCTCCAGCTGCATCTCTGCACAATGAACCGAGAGGTTTACTAGTGTAACATTACAAGTCAAGTCATAAGTTTGTCATATGTACAGGGTACAACGACCTTAGCACAAACACATAGCACTTCTCACTGTACTTCTGAATAGCTGTGACCACATACAACATGCAAAAATCAGGTGCATTTTATATTCTCTCACCAACAGCCTCAAGCTCCTCGGTCAGTCCAGCAGATTTATTCTCCAGTCCAGTTTTATGGGCCTCCAGAGTACAACGATAGTTCTGCAGCTTTTGTAGATCAGTCTGTAATCTGAGCTTCTCCGTCCTCTTGCCTACTAAACGATCCTGTCAACACAAGCATTTCGGTTTGGACTGACTCTGCCATTCTATATCATTAATCTTCTATAATTACAATTTATGTAAATAGGAGAGGTGTAATGGTTACGGTACAGACATCAAAGTTCAATTCATGTACTTCAACAATGAATACAGGTTTTTCAGGGTTTTTAAATAGCACCTCCACCTGCCATGTTGCAGTCAAATAAAGTTTTCATGCCAATTTGCTACTATAAACAGAAGCTTACAACACTTGTCCGGTCCACTGCTTTGAAACTGACTTTGATGAGCGCTGCATGCAAAAGTTGAAATTCTTTTATCTTGATGCGTTACTTAAGCTTTAAAAAAAACAACAACATGACACTCATGTATGAGGCACTGCAAAAGAGTGCATAACAGTCACGCATACCCGTCAAGCACATGTACATAGACAAACAATGGAAATATAAAACACATAAGCGAGTCTGTGGTCCCTTTTCTATACGCATGCACAAGAGCAGTGATTGAACACGAGTTGACCACTGCACCCACTGTTACATTAGCAACAGAAGAATGGACATCCTGTGCTAACATTTCATAAAGAGAAGCTTTTTGAATCTTCAATTCTTAATGCGCAATTAATGTTTTTCTACTATTTGTAAAGTTTTATTTTTCATTATTTTCTACTTTCCTATCACAAGAAGCATTTCAGTTCTTTCAGTGCCGCTGATTGTGGCAAAAACAATAAATGTAAACTCAAATTAAACAGAAAAAAAAGCAAGCAATTTGTTGCTTATTCCTGTTGTACCGAACCCGGATGTGACACCAAAACCGTACCAAGGCCTGGCTTCTGTGTACCGCTACACCACTAATAAATAGATTTCTTACTTGAATGAACCTGGAAAAACAAGAGAAAGAAAACACTTAAACAGACTCACAGTTTGGCTCTCCCTTTCAAGTCTCTCCACGTGTTCCATCAGCATTCTATGTTTCTCCTGCTGGGAATGTAACAGCGCCTCATCCACATTATACAGCTTCTCTGGAAGAGTTAAGAAATTGTACTGATTGTAACAGAATACTATCCACTTACTTACACCCCTTCATCCAAGTAAGCCTAAAATACACTTTTCATGATCGAACTGCGCCGCTACTTACTTAGTTTAAAAAGATAGTCCTCATCCTCATCGTCAAACGTATCTGCTCCCTGCATGAACTTGTTGTAGGTATCAGAGCAGTATTCCATAATGAGCTGCAGATGCAACACAATGCACATACAAATTAGGGAAATGTGTGATGTCTACAATGCAAAATAAGTGCTGAAACAGTCAAAGATGATGTTTTGCTTGCTATAATACCTTGTTGTACTCTGATCGTTCCTCTAAATCACACAGCTCATCAGAGAAGTCAGAGAACAGCAGGTCCTGCTCTCTTTGACCACCGAAAAGCTATGAAAACAAAATTTGCAAGTCAGGCAAAGAAACAACATTTCTGGCTACATGTTTGATACAAATGTTTGATGGCAAGAAAAGCTATTAATAAAAGATAAAAAACCTGAATGCCACAATGCTAATGTACTGTAAATGGTTGCCTGCTGGCCCAAATCAAAAGAGAAATCCCCCAAGTCAAAAAGTAATAAAACGAATTTACTAAACTAAAATTATGTGTTAAAGAGCCCCTATTATGGGTTTTTGAAAATGACCTTCCATGCAGTGTGTAACACAGCACTAAGTGAATGAAAACATCCAGCTGAGGTTTAAATCTGAGTGTACCATGTTTAAAACTATTGATTCTTTAACGAAATAGTCGACTCAGAGTCAAATAAATGAATCGTGTTGGGTTCGGATCTTTTGCCTGAACGCATCGACATTGTCACGGTACATCACCAAATATGTAGTGCCAGATATGGTAAAATGTGAACACGCCTTTCCCTTCAGACACTAGCAGAGCGCGGGGGATCACGGGACTGATCATGACACAAAGATGACGATCACTGACAGATGGAGATTTGGCTGCGGGGAATAAACGGTTATAGTTCATTTTCACAACAATACCACAGTATAGCCAACCTAGTGCTGTGTTTGTTCCTGTCATTTTTCAGATTTTTGATACAATAACCTACGCTGCAACACGAGATTTGCCGGCCATCTGCTATTGAAGGAGTAGCAGAGACTATTATGCATGGGACTTTGTCAGACTTTGACAGGGACTTTGTCAGTAACTGTTACAGTTCATATGGACCAGTTTTTTTTTCCTCCGGATCATAACATTTAAGTGTAATTAAAATTGTTGCCTTGTTTTCTGTAGTTTGCAAAATATGTTTTTAATAGTGTGTTGTAACTTGTAATCGCTCCACGCGGCTTGTAATCACTTATCTTTTATAGATCAGTGCTTGTACTGTATCTCTCAGGTTAAATCTTTATGGGGCTATTCACATATTGCGTCAAAAACAACGTTGAAAATGCGACGCATAGTTCTTACTTTACTGATTTAAATACGTTTCTGAACTCGCGATCCTCTTCCGTTTGTCTTTGCTATGGCCACCATCAGCTGTTCCTTACACGTGCAGGGCGGTCAATTTTCAAAATAGTTCAACTTTTTCCACCGTGTGGATTAATACTGAATGTGTGTCATTGTTATTACTTGGGGTTAAGAATAGAGTAATATGCTGATGTTTAACTGCATTGCTTTATTGCATTTGGCTCTCACACACTCTCTGCTACTACATAACCGTGTTGGGCATTTCTCTTTGTCTCACATTTAACCCAGTCGACCAATCACAACAGATTGGGTCATAAAACCAATCACAGCAGATTAGCCTCACGCAAAGGAGAGGTTTGGGAACAAATGAATCCCTGAACAAATCATATGGGAGTCGTTTGGATAATTAGGTAAAAATAAATGCATATTATAAGACAATGAAAGTGTTTTTTGACCTTGCATGCATTTCAGCCTGTTGTTGGAGGCCCCCAAAACCAAAATATGACCTTTTGTAATGCAAAATAGGGCCTCTTTAATATATGTTATCATTACCAGTATAGCTTTAAGAACCTCATTCTAGTGTGTAATAGTAAATAGTAATATATTTCTGTTACATTTACTTCAGACTTTTATTTTGGCTGGCTGAAGTGAAGCTATTGGATTTTCTGTGTTTTTCTGTTAGTATTGATACTTTGAGAGGTATGTTCTACTGTGCAGTCCAGTACTCATGTCTGCATACATTAAAACAATGGACACTGAAATCAGCAACAGTAGATCAAACGTCTTTAGTCTGTACAGCCCAATGTTTGATTTATTCATCAACATATTGCCAAATAAAAAACATATTTTTTATTGACATAAAAAAAAAAGAAAGAAAATAATTGGACTTTAGGTGCATTATACTTGAAAAAATAATGCATGATTGCCCAGCACTAATCCCAACTATGAACTATAGTAAAAGTGACAATGGCCACTTCTGGTTAAAATAAAAGGTCTTCTGTATGTTACAACTTGATAGTTTCATTTACAGCTTATAAATGTCTAAAGAAGAGTTACCTTGACAGCATCCATGAGCCAGATAAGAGCTCCAAGAGCCAGAGGCCACGTGTGAGGAGCACCAATGGAGTACATGGAGCTTTTTGAGAGGGCAAACGGGTATCTATAAAAAATATATATATATACAAAGTGGTTAACTCTAGCCAAAGTGCGCATAAGATCAGATGTTATTTAAACTACTGAAAACAGTACAGGGTGTAGTAATGAAATAATATGTTGTGGTTAAAATTGCGACTACCCCAAATCTTTGAGCATTCTTGGGATCTCTTCCTCCACTTTGGCAGTAGGCATCTGAAATGATGGTTCCAAGAAATTGTAGATAAATTCGTAAATCTTTAGAAACTCTTTTGTGGATGGAGACTGGAGGGCCTTTACTGTGATGCTGCCTGGAAAGCCTCGGTCCACTAGGAACTAGAAACAATGGGAAAATAAATTCATTGTAATTATTTAGGCCAATTCAACTTCTGACTTTTCATTTGCTCATGATTGCAACAAAGTTTCCAAATAGAGCAATTTCAAACGGATGAAATGTCCTAGTTATAAATATCCACGATGATTGCCCCACAAACCTTCCATAGACAGAAATTATTGTTATTCACAAGAAATTAGATCCATAGAGGCTTGTTCAAATATGTATGTTATGGTTATAAGAACATTTCATGTCCCCCTTATTAACAGCACTTGTGGCTTAAAGTTAAATAGTACAGAAAAATTATTTTCCATATGCATTTTCAACAATTTTCACATTTTCAATAGCATGACCACAAGATGATAATATTAGTTAAAAGATTGTGTAAATTAATTTTCAATTTTATAGCCTACAACAGGCATAAACGTATAGAGAAATACAGACATTATAATGGTAGAATTTATATAAAGTGCTTTTATATCCTCATATAATTGCCTCTCATCCATTATATTACAAACGGTACATCCTTTAAAATGACAAAAAAATTATTTAATACATATCAAACCGAGCATACTTCATAAAGCTGCTTGATGCACTGTTGGACAAAAGCTTTGTCATGTAGGGCTCTGGGATCCTTCATCTTCTCTGAGCCCCCATAACTCCCAAACATGCTGTTCCTCTGGCCACTTGCCCCGATGCCTCTGTGCAGATATAAAGAGACGACAGCATTGAGTTGAATAAAACTCATATAGGAATACAATGCACAATATGTTATCAAATCATGATCATGCAACATCTGCTCATGTTCAGACTCACTTTCCAAAAAAGCTGGTTCGTCTCTCAGATGTGGTGGACTGAGGTTTAGGTATGTTGAGCTTGCCAAACACATTGTCCTTACTGAAATTACATTAATGTTAGCATCTTACATATATTGCAACCAGTTTAGAACAATAATGTATCACAAAAAGAAAAGACTGGGGTTGTACTTTTGAGGGGTGGCATTGATCAGGCTCATCCTGCTGTCTGTCACACGCATGGGCATCTCCGAATACCTGCTGCTGGGACGCCGACTCATCTTGACCTTTATTAAAAACACTTTTCACAGGCAAGACAGAGAATTTCTCCATTATTATCTCAAGGATCACAATAAGTAAGTAATAAGTGTAATATAGCTTAAAACTGTTTTTTGTTTGTTGTAGTTTTTTGTATACAATCTATATCCTGTCTATTTTTTACAGTGTATGTAGCATGAGGCTTCACAACAAAATACAATCTTGCCAGTAATTTTAGAACAAGGATCATTTAATGACACAGCAAAACAATCTGTTTAGGGATCTTGGTGGAGCTGCTAAATACAGATTGTCATATTAATTATATTTTGCCACTATTGCTCAAACAACTACATTTAACCCATTTCCAAGTTTTTTATTTTTTATTTAAAATATAATAACATTAGCAGGATCTGATTATGATTTTTTAATAATTTAATAAGTAACTTACAGATCAGAATAAGTATGCACTTATTTTTACCAAATTATATCTCAAGAACAATGGAATATTACTTCATATTACTTTATTCCTACATACATAGACACACACACACATTATATACATGCTCACACACAACTTATATTTATACACACGTTTAACTTTAGCTTGTTTTCACGTCAGAAACGCAAGCCTAAATTAAATGACACACACATAAAAAAACACGAACAAATTCATAAAGTATTCATATATATTCTTGAGAGAAAAAAGATTAGTCTCCGAAATACATTAAAATTAGCTAGTAACGTTAAATTAACAATTGGAAACAACAAAAACAGTAACGGCAACGTTACCTCCTTTATTAACTTCAGTTGAAGGACGCTTCTCGGTTCGGTTTATAGTACTACACTGCAGAAAGCAGCATATCAGATGTATCCGTATCTAAAATACCAGCGGTATCAGAATCAGAAATACGCCGGGTTTTGTACTTTACACCAATATTTTCCTCCGTCGATGCTTCGGTTAAATTTCAAAAATTTCCGCGAGCACAGCTCAACGGATCACTCGTATGACGTCACCGCCAGTTTGAGCTGCTGAAGGCAGTGCTGCCATCTGCTGGTGAGGCGGAGAGTGCGCTGACAAAAACTACTCATGGTAAGCATAACTATTGTTTAACTGTATATAGTTTTACACAACAATGCGTGGTTACTGCAATATTAAACGATTTGGGACATTACAGACAAAAAAAAACTTTTTTTTTTTTTTTCATGTACCTATCAGTTATTTACATATCTGTATTCTGAATGATTTGTTGTATTTTGCAATTTCAAAAAAAAATTGCAATTGTTAATGTAATCAATTAAGGGGAGAAGTATGAAGTATGATTTTAAGAGACCTTAATTACACACACAGACTTGTTCCTATACTCTACTGGGTACTCTCATAGACGACGTAATGATTTCTTTACTATACAAACCATATATTATATCCCCTACCCCAACCATCGCAGGAAACAACCTTCATTTTCAAAATATTTCATTCTGTGTAATTTACAAGCATGTTTACTCATGGGGGCCTCAATTTTGGTGACAAGTGCCCATGAGTCTGTGAATTCAGGTTTAAATCCCCATCAGGATTTTTCTATATTGGATATTGATGGCATGTGCTTGTATTAGTTTAATATTAAAATATTTAACATCTTATATATATATATAAATATATATATATATATAAATAAATACTTTTAACACTAAATAAAATATATCTGCACATACCCTCTAATATCCAATAAAAAGTCAAGTCTAAAACTGACTGTACATAAAAATATACAAAAAAACCCCCTAAAATATCCAGGTAATTTCTCTTCCTCTTTGTATTAAAAACATGCAGTGAAAAAATGAGTAAATATGCAGATTAAAAATGAAAAACTGAATCTCAAGGGAACAACACGTTCCAATTTTTTGTAGCATCTTTTAATGTAAATATTACGTTAATAATTCCCCCAAAAAATAAATATAAAAATAATTGTATTCAATACCACAGCAGCAACACAATATTTTTTAGGAGGAAGTACCAAATATTTTACTTAATGTGTCTATTTCTAGGTGTCAAACTCTTTTGTAGAAAACACTTACCTATACGGTTCACATTTAGATAATACCACATGTAAATTTATATGTCTACCATGTTCTATTGCAGATACCTCGCCCACAGCGTACTTTTGACCTTTTTGCTGATACCTTGCAATGGACACATTTTCTAAATGTATCTGAATTGGAACTGAACCTTTAATAACCTTAAACCAGTGAATCAAACATGACAAAATGAATAAAAAAATGAGGTGACAAAGAAATTTTTAATGAAAACTTTTAAGCATGTCACATACACGTTTACCAGAAAGCCACATTACATACTCAGGCTCAACAACTGTGAAAGCCTAAGCCTGATTTTGCACCCCTCAATTATTTTATTTTTAATAAAGTACAAAAAGAAAAGAACATGAAGGGAATATAGATGATAAAATGTTTGAGGAAGGTTAACAGTTCAAGAGTTGAAACAGTTGTAAAATATTTTCTTAAAAGTAAAACCATGTTTGTCTGTCAATTTAATGCCCCTTTCAGGAGTTTAAGAGAACATAAAAACATTTCTTTAGTTTACACAGTCTTCTCTAAAAAGCACCTAAAATTACTCTGAAAATGTATAGAAAAAAAGTCATAATGAAACAGTACAAACACAAAACTAAAACTAGAGATCACAGAGAATAGATTAAGACCACTCTGTAAGATCAGTGCTTTACTTCCTCCTGGTGCGCCTGACGGGAGCTGCCACTGTAGAGACGACCACTTCCTCTACTTTTTTCACACCTCTTCCTTTTCGAGTGCTAGTTCCTGTGTGAATACATAAATGTACAAGAAAGATATGTGAGGGGTGTACTCATTTTTGTTGAACACTGTAAATAACCAGTCACGTTAAATTCTTTTCCTCTTATTTTGCAATATTTTTGCCCTACAACCTTCTCTATAAAGTTAATGTTGTTTTCATCATCCTCAAGACAAAATACTATGCATGCAATATTTTTGAGCCTTAAAATATGTCATTTTGTTTTTGAAAATGTACTTTTGTGTTTTTGAAAAGCTGAAGAGCTTTACCCTGTCTAAATGCTCCGTTGCACACAAATACGGAGGGAAAATGTCATATGCGAGCAGATTTTGCACTGGGGCAACTAAAATTCTGCTGTAAGCCATTGACTAACGAACTGTCAGATTTCACTCATCAGTGATTGAGCTGGAGGCTCAGATTAAGGTGGCACAGGTTTATAGTAGTAAACATTTGAAGAGAATCAAAACCTTTCATCAAATTTGTCCTAAAAATACAACACCCATTCTTGTCTTAGGACAAATTTGATCTTAGAAAACTTTTTAAATCATTAAGTTCTACCAACTTCAAGTTAAACTTCAATCAATATGACATCCCCCCCGGCGCCCGCCCTCCCGGAAAAAGAAAAACTTCCATTTTGCTTACCAGAAACAGGCTCCTGAGTCTGAGCAGGTGCTGGATCTGTTTGTTGGGCTGTCTTTTTCTGTCCTCTTGCACTTCTATTAGCAGTTTTGGGATTGGCCTCTGTCTTTTCTTGTTCGGCTTCAGGTATTTTTTCTTTGCTTAAGACCTCTTCAGCAACATCAGCGCTGTTGGCTACTCTGCCTCTTCTCTTTGGCAAAGGTTCCTTATTTACGGACTCCTCAGTTACATCCAACATCTCATTCCTTTTCCTTTTAAGGGGAGTTGATGCCTTACCATCACTGGGCTCTGATTTGGGTGCTGTGGAAGCCACTGCCCTTCCTCTCCTCATTGTCTTGACATTCATCTGAGTTTCTTCTTGAGAGTCTTCAACAAGAAGGTCCTCTTTTTTTGCTGCTGCTCTCCCTCTACGACCTCTGAGTGGCAAATCAGTTGACTGGTTTGTTTCAGTGGGGGATGCCTTAGCTGGTGATTTGCCTAACCTTCTGGATTTCTTCAGTTGTGGTTCTATTACATCTGCAGTAGATTGAAACTCTTCAATGTCTTTAGAAT
Organism: Danio jaintianensis; assembly: GCA_903798115.1. Classification (NCBI taxonomy): domain Eukaryota; kingdom Metazoa; phylum Chordata; class Actinopteri; order Cypriniformes; family Danionidae; genus Danio; species Danio jaintianensis. Next base: position 156,926 of record CAIGQV010019950.1, on the reverse strand, counting down.
CAACTAAATCTGGGTTCCAGTTGACAGATTTTGAGGATTTAGTTTCACTAGCTTCCTCAGCTATGGCAGATGTATTGATAGGACTGTCCTTAGCTGAATCCTTCTGTTTTTTGCCCCTGCTTCCTCTTTCCACCTTATCAAGTGGCAAAACTGCTGCAACAATTTTAGAACTAGTCTGTATCAAGGGACTTTCTTCTTTCTTTGATTCAGGTTCTTTTGCCCTTCGTCTGGTGCTAACAGTCTTAACTGGCTCTTCAGGTGACGCTACATCCTCTGTGATCTCAGGCTGTGACTTGACAACCGCTTTACGTCCACGGCTGGGCACAACAGCAACTGGTGGTGCAGGGTCTGCAACAGCACGACGACCTCTTTTGACAGGAACTTCTGCATTAATTTCAGTTTCCTTTGCAATAACATTCCTTTTTCTGACAGATTTAAGAACAGGGGCTTCTGCTTGTTCAGACAGACTGACAACCTTCTCTTCGGCAACTGAAACCGCCACCTTTGACTGCTTGGTCTTTCTACCTCCCCTTACAGACTTCACCACAGTTTCGGTTTGCTCCTCTGTCACAGGTAAATCTACGCTAGTATCTAGAGCAGGTTGGTCAACAACCTCCTCAGCCAAGTTAACCTTCTGCTGTTTGGCCTTTCGTCCTCTGCCAGATTTGACTACAGGGGCTTCAGGCTCTTTAAGATCATTTGCCTCTGCCACAGTTTGGCCATCAACCATTTTATCATCCAAAGTTTGGTCCTTGACAGTTTCTTGTTTAGCTTTTCTACCTCGCCCTGATTTTGCTGCAGATGTCAGTGGCTTCTCATCCACTAAAACAGCAGGAGTGCGTGAAACTTCAAATATCTGAGCTGGCTCAGCTTTCAGGTTTTCCTTTTTGGATGGCCTTCCCCTCCTAGCTCTAGCAGCAGGGACAGTCTCAGTAACTTCTGGTGCAACACCATTTTCCTCACAAACAATTTCGGGTGCTTTCTCTTTAAGTTCTTCTGACGGTTGTCTTTCTGATTTATCCATTTTTCTTCTCCTTCCAGTTTTCACAACAGGAGCTTGGACCACCTCTTGAGCTGTAGATCCATCAGGACCCTGTGGGACATCAGCACTGACATCATGAATGAGTTCAATTACAGCACCATCTGATGATGGTTTGCTTTCGGTTTTATCCATCTTCCTTCTCCTTCCAGGTTTCACAACAGGTGTTTGGATCACCTCTTCAGGTGCAGATCCATCAGGACCCTGTGGTACACTAGCATTTAAGTCATGAACTGGTTCAGTTGCAGCATCAACATCGCCTGATGAAGGTTGGCTTTCTGTTTTATCCAGCTTTCTTCTTCCAGGTTTCACAACCGGGGCTTGAATTAGCACTTCAGTTGCATCAGAGGAATGACGGTCACCAGTATTTACATCAGTCTCATCTTGTTTAGCTTTTCTTCCCTTCCTGGTTTTAGCAACTACAGGCAAGCAGTCTGAGATCTCACTTTTCATGGAATCAGCCAGCACTTGGCTAGTCTCAGTGTTCTTTGTTTGTTGGTCTTCGTCGCTGTTCTTAGAAATTCTACCACGAGCTGATTTTCTGACTGGGCTGGCAGTAATTTCTGGAACCTCAAGAATTCTCCTGCCTCTCCTACCCTTTACAGGGCTTGAAGGTTGTGGATCAGTCATTTTATCCTCTTCAATTAATGACAACACAGCTGGTGCTTTGGCCATTTCATTTTTGTTTTTTTGTGTCACTCTTCCTCGACTGCCATGCTGAACTTTGTTGGAAATTGAAGACTTAATTGGTTCTTCGTTCTCTTGCACAGCAGTGGAAAAAGTTGAGTTAGCTTCAACTGTTGTGTTGGTATTATCTGAGGTGCACACTTCTTCAGACTGCTCTATGTTTTTCTCATCTTTCAAGGAAGAACAGTCATCAATAACTTCAACTGGTACAGATTTCTCATTAACCTGAGCTGGGAGATTTTCATTGGGAGTTTTGGCCTCAATCTCTGGATCACTGACATTAGAATCAACTGCTTCAGTTGTGAACATATGATCCACAGATTGTATAACTTCAATCTCCATGCTTTCAACTGGACAGACATTTTCTTTGTCACTTTCCTTATTAAAATCTAAAAAAAATAAAATAAATTAAAACAACAAGAGTTTAGTTCAATTCAAGCAGTATACTAGTGTTTCTCATTTTTAACGATTAAACAAAATGTACATAATTTCTTAAACTTATGGAATGATAAAAACAAAATAGAACAAATGTGCATTGGAAAATTTTAACTTGCCTTCAGTTGGAATGAATGCAGACTCACTGTCCACAGTTGTAACAGATTCTTTTACCTGAACATTAAATACATGATAATGGTTAATAAACTAAAAAAAACAACACTCTAGACCATGTTTAAAACAATCAATGTCCTGCACCATTATAGAACATTTAGTTTAAATGGAGTGTGGAATGACAAAAATATCACTTGATGATAAACTATTATCTACAATTTAGGTTTACCTCATTAGGCAGAGTCTCAATTTCTTCTGTCCAGGTAGAGTTATTCTCTGGTTCTTCAACATGCTCCTTAAGATCAGTAAAATCATCTTCTGCCATTGCTTTTTTAACTTTTGGGGTCTTCAGTTTGCTGATGTCAGACTGACTGCTGACAGGTTCTCCTTTTTGCTTGGGAGACTGCATTAACTCCACCACAACAGCCTTTTCTGTAGGAGTCTGCATTGGCCTTTTTTCACTCATTTGATCTTCAACTAGCTCTCCTTTGTGCTTAGGCGTTTTCATTAGTTGTTGAACACCAGTTAGGTCCTCTTCAACTGGATTTATTTTTTCTCTAGGAGTCTTTACCAATCTTTTCAGACCAAACTGATTCTCCACAGGTTCACCTTTTAATTTTGGTGTTTTCATCAGTTCTTTTACACCAGTGAGGTCTTCTTGTTGCTCAGACTTTTCTTTGGGCGTTTGGGGTGTTTTCAGAAGCCTCTGAAGACCAGCTGCACATAACACAGGGTTGTTCTTCTGTTTCGGGGTCTGCATCACTCTTTTCACTCCAATCATGTCCTCTACTGGAGCTCCTCTATATTTGGGGGTCTTTAGGAGTTCCTTAATGCCTTCTAGACTTTCTTCCGGAGAACGTTTACGGTCCTTGGGCGTCTTGAGAAGTTTTCCTCTCAGGTCCTCAATTGATTCAGCCCTCTGTTTGGGTGTCTTCATGAGTCGCTTGACTCCAGTTAGGCACAAGGATTGTGCTGCTTTCTGTTTTGGGGTTTCAACTGCTATTTCACAGGTAGCCGCCTCTTCTTCTGTTTGGTCAAGAGATGGGATTTCTAGATCTGAAATGTTGTCTTTGCCACTTGCCTCACTTGAGTTGTCAGGGAGTTGAACAAGACTTTCATCTTCCATTAAACTACCATCCTGGTTGTCCAGAAGAAGTCTTGTTACTGCCTCATTGTTGTATCGCCCACATTTGGCAGTGGAGACAACACTTAAGGGAGACACAATCATTTCACCTGTGTGGGTAGTTAAAAAAAAGAACCATCAGTGACATCTAAACTCTGTACAATAAGTTACTAATAGTCAAATAGAATCTACAGAAATTTTTTGTAAATATGCAGATTTGTGTGGAATGATTTGGGGAGTATAGTAACTAAAAAAACATGAAAAAAAATAAATAAAATTATATATATATATATATATATATATATATATATATATATATATATATATATATAAACTTTTAAGGTTTACAATGCAAATCCAATTAGATCCACTTGTTTGGTAAACAAAGCAAGTCTCCTAATATATCTACTAAAAGACTAAATCTACTAAATATGTATAAAAATATTACTTTAAACACTATTGTAATTAAATCAAACATTTGCATATATAAAAACTGAACAAATATATATTTACATGAGTAAGTAAACAGTTGCAATGATGAACAAAAAAAATCTGCAGATTTTTGCACACAGAGATTCCATGTGGGCCTACTAATAACACAAGACTGAAATAATTACCTGACTCTTCTGGTGTTTTCATCACTGAACTCTCATCCGGAAGGACCTCTGGACATTCATCATTTTTCTGGACAACAATTTTCTTAGACTTGCTGTTGGCTGGTGTTTTGAAAATGTCTGCAACACCTAACACACATACAGCATTTAGAATTTGAACTTATTCATTACATAAATTGCCATCTTCAACACTAAACAAACCTGTAAAGTCCTCATCCATTTTCATGTCTTTCTTTAATATTGCCATGTTGGGGACTATTTTAGGTGCAGCACCAACAAACTGGTTAGTTCTCATGTGGGCTTTGCCAACAACAATGGTTGCTGGAGATGCTGCATGGCCAGTGCTGATATCATCCTTAAGCCTCCGCAAAGGTGTCTGCATGGTTAATTTAATGGAGTTTGTAAGTTAAAATTTTTTCAGCAATTCATTGAACAAAGCATTAACTGAAAACCAAGAATAAAAAAAAAAAAAAATCTGCTTTATTTTACCTTTGGTTTTGGAGCTACAGTTCTCTTGACCATGATGTTCTTTGTAGGTTTTTTATTAGTTGCAACTTCTATTTGAGGTTTGGTCTGACCAAACTTCACAATATCAGCCCAAGAGGTCAACACTTAAAAAAAATAAATTAATGAAAACAAATATTTATAATAAATAAATAAAACATACATAAATTTAGTATTCAAAATAAGAAAATGTAAAAATAAAATGTACATCCTTACCTTTTAGATTAGCCCGTGATGCTCCACTGCGTCTTGAACGTATCACATTAAGCGCACTTTTAAGTGCACTCTTGGGAGTTTTTCTGCCAGAAGACTTCATGCTCTTCCTCTTTAATGGTATCTCTGGTGTTGCATATTTCTGAGGCACATCTAAAAATGCTGACTGCACTTCAGCCTTCTCCTCCTGGTCCTGGACAGGTGATGGAGTACTGATGCGAGAAATTGAAAACCGCCCCTGCACCCTCGGTGTCTCAGTTAAAGATATGTCACCTGCAGCCTCAATTGCTGAAGTTGATGCTCTTCTTGCAGATGCAGGTGTCTTGGGTGTAGCAGGAGTTGGTGTAGATACCTTGGCTACAGCAGATGGTGATTTTTGATTTTTTGGTGAAGGAGTTTTAGCCTTGCTACTAGGTGTCCTTTTGGCAGGTGATGGAGTCTTAACTGCCCGTCTGGGTGAAGCTTTCTTAGGAGAACTATTTTGGACTTCTGTGGGGATTTCTTCAAGTCTAAAAGCCTAAAATAGACAAAATAAGCAGGTTAAAAATCATCAATTGTTACAAATATTAATTCAATTCAAACATTGGTAAACCAAACTAAAAAAAAAAAAAAAAAAAAAAAAAAAAGTTTTAAACATTACCAAAAGACCAATTGTGGATGCTCGTCGTAGAAGTGACTGGGGCTTCTGGGAAGGTCCCAAACTGTGTCTTGGGGTTGCTCCACGACGTAGGGGGGAATCAGGGGGCAGGCGTTTGTCAAAAAGCTCTGGGCTCAACTGACCACCAAAGGACACTCGCTTCCTCTTTGATTTAGCAACAACCACTTTTGTGTGGGATTTAATTCCATGAAGCTGCTCATTAATTGAAGTGTCAGCTGTAGGGCACAACAAATGAATAGCCATTTATGATTGACAGCAGCAAAAAAAAAAAAAAAAAGTCCATATATACCAAATAGTGGACATTACAAGATAACAAATTCATAAATGAAAAGAAAGAGAGAAGCAGTTTCACCTTTGTTCTTAGAAGCTGATGTTGCAGCCTTATTCTCATGCAAAACATCTTGGGCCTGAAACCTTTTGCCAGCATTTGACCTTGGAGATGTTCTGGGTGACAATTTCACTTCACTGTTTTTACTATTTGTGCCTGGAGTCTGAAGCTGGCTCTGATCCTGTGAACCACCACTTCTCCTTCCTTTAGGGGACTTGGGAGTATTCTCAGGCTGTGGCTCTGAGAGAATTTGCTTGACTACCTCACCAGCACTAAACTTATGTGGCGTTGTTGAGGGTGTTCTCTTCTGGGAGACAGGAGTTGTACTTTTCTCTGTCAATAACAGGGTGCTAGACCCTACAGATGGCACATCATGGGCAGATTTCTCTTCCAGATTTGCATTAGCTGAGCTCTGAGAAGTAGCTGGTACATTAGTATCTTCAAAATTGGATTTTGAGGACCTTCGCTTCTTGGTAGATGGAGTTGTTACCTGTTTAGGAGTACTTTTGACATCTGCAGAGAAAACATCTTCCAGATTTGCATTAAATGAGCTCTGAGGGGTTGTTGATTGAGTTGCATCATCAGAACTGGATTTTGAGGATCTTCGCTTCTTGGTAGATGGGGTTGTGAGCTGTTTACGAGTACTCTTTGCATCTGCAGTGGGAATTTCCTCACAACGCTGAGACCTTGCAAGAGGTGTTTTGGGTAGCTCTGACTTCCATGGCGATTTAGCAACAAGGTCTTGTTTGACCATTTGGTAGAGCTCACAAAATGGTGACATACTTTCCTTTTTAAGTTTGGCATCTTCTGGCTCTGCCGAAGCAGTTTGTTCCACAGTGGGTGGCAAATTCGAACCATCTTTTAAACAAGTGTCTGTAAGCACATCATGAGAAATGATATGAGCTTAAAGTGTAGCAAAAAGCAATTAAACAAAACAAAAGTTCAAAATATAATGTATACATTATTAGAAATGCAAACTCATCAGGGGTGAAAAAGGTGACAACCCCCCACCAAGCCAACATATGCGCATTTATATATAAATAGGGATGCTAATGATTACACAATGATCGATTATTTGTTGGGTCACATGTAGATAAAAATAATTATTAATTATGCAAACACTAACTAATTAATCTAAAATATGAATGTGGTTTAAGCATTTTTATCTGTTTGAACAGTTTTGATGTTTCATCTTACATTTCTCAGTTAATATAGACAATATATTTTGGTGCAGTTAAACAGACATATTCATTGAAATTAGTGACTCAACATCTTTAGGAACAGTAAGATAAACCAAAATTTTAAAAAGTAAAATTGAGATTTTATGGTTATCTTGACTTTTCCTCTTTATAAAAATATTTTTTTATATTTTCCCCTAATACATTCATTAGGGTGTATTAATTTTTGCACTGTTTAGCTTAAGCTCTTAAACTATTTTGATCATCAGATCCGCTGAGATTCTTTGATAAAATGTGTACTCTCCTATTTGAACCAAACTTACTAGAAACCAAAGTCCCTACAGTCTTTGTCTAAATTCAGTAAACAGGGAAGGACTGAATTTAGGCAAATCTAAATTATATACAATCCCTCTGACTCAGGAAACCACATCACCTCACGTGAATGACCTATTTCAAGGTGAAATCGACAAATTTTGCCAAAAGGTGACAAGTTTACACCCCTGCAATATAAAGAATAAATTACATAAATCACCAACCAAAGGAATGCTCTGACTTCCTCTTCTCCACTGGCACAGGTGTGCTTTTTTCTTGCAAAGCCTACAAAAAAAAAGAAACAAAATGTAGCAATGTAGTAACAAACTAGAAATAAAAAAATACCCATCATCTACCTTGCAAGACTCACATCAAGTACTCACCTGAACAGTTTTGTCTTTTCCAGACAGCCTCTTCTTCGGTGTCTTAGGAGGTGGGTACTCAAACCTGACAATTTGACAAGTTTAAACATTAAATTATACTGAAAACAAGGAATTGTTAATACAAACATACACATAAGTGTGCAAAATGAAAATAATGTAAATAAAAAAATAAACTAACCTGAAAGAACGATCAATGATTGTTATTAAATCACCATGCTTTAAACGTTCTGACTGATTAAAGACTTGTCCATTAATACGTGTTGGGTTCACAGAGCTCAAATTGGTCAAAATGAGCTTAAAAAAAAAAGAGAGAGGATACATTAAATTATTGACTGTTGGGGAATGTAGTTGTTTTATAAAACTCAAGCTTATGGTGTAACAAGATTATTACCTCTTTGTTCTCATTCAGCTCAATTTTACAATGCTCTTTCGATACCTGGGGCAGCTGAATCCGAATATCACAGTCCATCTTCCTAAAAAAGGTAATGGAGGTAAAAGAAGGTAAAACCCTCTTCCAAATTTAAGTATTTCTAGTTTCACCATACAGTAATTTAAATGTTTAAATAAGCTATTCTTGCAAAGCATGTTGCATTAATTGTGTTTTTGTAGTCATTGTAGACATCTTTGATTGCTCGAGTAATCCAAAATCATTCACAGCATGATATAAACATGATCATGCATTACTATTAACTAATACCATGCATGTTTAAACACGTTTTCACATGTCGTTGCCTTATTTGTACACACATGAACAGACAAACTAATTATTTAGCAACACCGTAACATAAGTGCATATGGTTTAATAGCGCATTCTGATTGGCTAAAGGGATTGTCTGCGTCAAATGACATCAATGAAAGCCCGCCTGGCAAACGAGTAACGTACAGCACATGTACCAAAAATGCTAAGTTCTTTGTCACTAATCATTTAAACAACCGTTAACATTAAATATTATACACTTTAACGCTCTTCATTTGCAACGAGAGTAACATATTAGTAAACTTATTTAGTTACTTTCGAATGTACCTCAATGTATACTATATAGCATTACTCGAATGTTAGCATTTTCAGCAGTAATACTACGAAGTTAAACGTTAATGCAAGCCATGATGTCTACAAAACGTGTTACTGACCTTCCGAAAAGACAGGACGCAGTGAGTGGAAATTCGGTGCCATCTCCTCCATTTCTCTTGATCACCACTATCTTTCCCAGCAAAGGCATATTAAAACTTACCTTGATTAGCAAACAAAAGACAAGAGAAACAATGCGCAAGTTAACTGCTGTGGACTTTCATAGACGTAAATGCAGCCTTGTAACGTTTCTTGAATTTTCCAGCACGCTCATCATCAATACTACAAGGAGCTTTAAATAAGATGAATTAATGCAGGTTCTACCGTTACATAATATTACATTAACCCGGGCATTTAAATACACAATATCAATAGGTTACATGAAAAGACATTTAAAAATATACATAACGTTAACTGGCAAATGTTTACAATTTAAATGTCTTTGGCCATGTGCTGGTATTGTGTATTTAACTATTTGGGATCTTTGTAGCATTTCTTGTTACCTATCACTACTTCTGTGGACTGAAATCAAACATTTGCCAAAATATCCATGGCCACGTTCAATGAAAAATAAAGGTAACAGTTGCCGATTACGTTAGTTTGTTAAATGAAACACGTCATCTCTCGACAACACAGCACGTCAAAGAGCGTTAAGAAGTAGCTAAATAGTATGACTTTTTACCTGAGGTTCCGTAAATCAAAACGATAAAATATATTCCATCGATATCGCACTGCGCGCTCCAGCCGTTACTAGCTGCTATTACTAGCCCTAACATTAACAACACTGTCCATAGACACAAGCAGCAGCGCGTGTTGCAGTCTCGACTTACGGTATAATATCCCTCCGCAAAAACAACAACAACTACCAGTTAGTTACTTCGATTAAAAAATATATATCGTATAAAGTATATAAACAAGCAATAATATTAATTATGTTAAAAAAAATTATTTAGCGTATAATACTTTATAAAACGGGGGGACTACCTCCCTTGTCAAACTGCGGACGGATATAATGCGGAGAACTACTAATGTTTGAAAACTATTCAAAATTCCGCGCGTAGGTTTCTGGTTGGCCAGAGGCAAGTATTGGTTTCTGTCTTAGCCAATAGAAGTTGGCGGTGACGCAGAATGACGGTAAATTTGGCCAATCGAATCATGTTATATGTGCAACAGCTCATTTAAACTACACATGACCCGCCCTAGTAGATTGTTAAAGGAGAGGGAACAAAGTAAAACATTTATACGCGTAAGCGCAAATGTTCTTGTTTTCACAAAACCCACCTAGAAAATTAATAATGATAGTTATTAATATGATAGTTTGCTCAATGTAACTCATTAAAATGGAATTCAGATTTAAATATAATACTTGAGTAATCATAAAATAAAGACTTTTTTTTTTATTATTAATAAGTGCAGTTCGTACCCTTAAGATTTTTTTGACAAAGACCAACTTGCTCTATGCTGTTATCGTCATTTATAATTGGTCATGCATTTAAATTATTGTAATCATTTTGGTGTTCATGTTTGTGCTGAGCCATGAAAAGGTAAGCTTGCTGGATGTCAATGCCTGAAATGAAATCAATCAGTTTATTGGTTTGTATAATTAATTTATGTGAAATTCTATCTTTGTCTGAACTCAAAAGAGAAGTCATATTTTGACTAAACAGACGTAACGAGACTTCATTTTTAAAATTGTAATTTATTTATTTTATATGATTAAAAAATAACCAGCAAAAATGATCACACACTTTGATAATAATGAATTATGATTATTATTATCATTTTTAGATGGTATCAACGCAAAACAGGCTAAAAATCACAACTCTTAAAACCCTTATAAAGCACATCTACCGATACTAGCAAATAAATTTTACACAAGTATGTTAAACCATAAGTGATGTCCTTTTTTAACAGTCACAATATTAAGGGAACATCCAGTTGTCCTTTTAGAAACAAGAAACGGAAATTAATGACAGATAATGCACATATCCCAAATTCCCACAAAACAACCTGAACATGCAGCAGACGTTGTGCAACTATTCTTTGGGGACAAAAAATAACCAGAAGAGTATGTGTTTAGCACCTTAGTATAGCACTGATCTAGAATCAGCATATGCCCTTGTCACATTCATTAAAAGACTGATCCAAGTTCAGCATTATTTCTCTTAAGTCAGATGGACCCAAGGAAAACATAAGGCATTGAAAACAGCATGTAAACAGTCTGGGTGTAAAATATGAACCATTTTTATCATTCTGTGAATCATTTTGATTTTTATTCTTCCATCATAGCCCATGCTTCTTCTGCTTTCATGTAGTATTGATTGGCCAGTCTGCCCTTCATGGCCTCCATTGCCGCATCAGCTGCCTCGGTGAAAAGATCTCCTATAAAATGTAAAGACATCATTACTCAGACACACATACAATGCATCAAAGAGTACACTTACTTTTGTGCATAATTACTGAAATTGGGATTCTGGTCCACAATAAATAAGGCATATTCACAGTTTTGTTTATCGAAAAAATAAAATAAAAATTGTATAGAAACGATTGAATAGCTTGATTTTGTCACTTCTTAACTGTACTTTTTAAGATTATTTCACGTTTTTACAATTTATAAATTATTGTTCACTGTTGTCATGTAGTTGTTGTTTTCCCCCAAATTTAAAACAATATTATCAGTGATTGCATTCACAAGAAATAATGTATCCAGAATACAAATTGTGTGCTTGTTTAAATCTAACCTAGCCTGTGGATGGAATTAGGTATTATGGGGACCAACAAATATTTAGCTCAATAGTTTATTAGCATAAACAAACCATCAGAAATTAATGTTTAATTCATAAATATAAAAACTACAATGCATATTACCCAGTCTATCACTCAAAACAAAGCCTCTTGGGTGAAAATTTTCTATTAAAGCACATGTACAAAATCTTTCCCATGTGCTCCCTATATACTTTGGCACTGATTCACTTGTTTGGACTTGTTTGAATTACACATTTTATTAAGCAATATATTTTCCATCTTCCAGATTTTTCGCTGAAAAGGCAGAGTTTGTAGTCCATTCTTTAATTGCAGAATCAACAATCTGGAGGGACTGATATTATACTTTCCAGTATTCCTGCTAAAATATATTGTACATAATATATACTAAAAGATCAAAAATAATATTCAAAATTTACATAGTTATTTTGTCATCATTTGGAAGACGAGCTGGGTAAAATCATCTGCCAAATCGTTAAATGTAAAAGTACCACTTATTTTCTGCGGCAGAACCACTGTCACTGTGTCGGATGCTCATGACTGCAGCCTGAGATTCGCTCACCTGCTCTTTGGGGGTCTGCATCCAGGTTGTTTCCACCCTCCTGGTACATCTCGGCCAGACGTGCCAGCAGAAGGTATCGTGGCTCGTCCTGCATCCCGTCAAACTCTCCACCCTCGTCATAGTCTGTCATCTTTAGGGCAGAGTCATACCAGTGCACGGCTTCTGTCCAGTCCATAGCCCTGTGTTTCAAATTCAGGCTTTGAGGGGTCTCATATGAAAGATATTTTTGTAATAATGGCATGATATATATCTAGTAAAATGATTGCTATTATATACATTCACTAATGAAATGATTTGTAAGCAGGCCACATTACTCCAACCATGTACTCATCTACTCTACAGTATTCACCCATATAGCATTATTCAGATCATAAGTACAGTAATCTAAATCTAGCAAAACAAATTCTTGTTTGTTAAACTGTTGTGTGTGTTAGTGTTGATACTTGCACTAATATTAAGGAAAATGTCACTATATATATTAAATCACATATCTATATTAAATCTCACAAAAGCAAAACCATACAAAGATATTTTTGCTTTCATAACAGCCTTTTATGCTTATCATGATCTGCAAATTACAATCAAAAATGACATACTGCATAAAATCCTTGTTAGCGATGCACCGATTGACCCACCAAAATCAGAATCTTCTTTTTTTATTTTATTTCATCCAATTTTAGTTGTGGATTGACATGTAAACTGCACTACAAGGATCTTAAAGTACAACGTGTGTAACAGAGGCCAGATACACTAGAGACAGAACACTGGGTGGGCAGCTCAGTACACAAGGTATTCTGAACACAAGATATTCTGCATTAATAAATACTGATCTTCATTTATTTGATACTTTCACAAACATTACATAAACATAACTAAGTAAATAAACCTTTTGTGTTTTAGCAATTGTCATTATAGCATATGTTTGGGAAATCGTTTGCAGTTGTATATGTTTTCAAAAAGTCTGAAAAGATGAACAGGATATGTTAAAGTTAGTTCACCCAAAAATGTAAACTTATTAATTTCTCACCCTCAGATTGTTCCAATCCCCTGAGGTTTTAACTTGTCATTGGAACACAAATGAAGATATTTTAGATGAAATCTGAGAGCTCCTTCATCCTTCATAGACAGCAATGGTCCCCCACTCATTCAAAGTCCAGAAAAATACCAAAAACATCCTCAAAACAGACTATATGTCTTTAGTGGAATATAATAAAGCTACAAGAATGCTTCTGTATGCACATAAAACAAAAATATTGACTTTATTCAACAGTTTCTTCTCCTCAGTGTCAATGAAGTTTATGCATGTCATGCTCGGTTGCCTTCTGATGTGTACTTTAGGTGCGCTGAAAAGAAAAGCCAATACACAAAAGTATTCTCGTAGTTTCACTCACTCATTTTGCTTTGGCTTAGTTCCTGATTTATCAGATTTGACCACAGCTGAATGAACCGCCAATTACTCTGGTATATGTTTTATGCAGCGGATACTAACTCCAGTGCTGGGAAACCTCTTGTAGCTCCGATTGAACCACACATGAAACCTTTTAGCAATGGTACCTTTCTGGACTTTGAACATCTCGTTGCTGCCTATGAAGGATGAGGGAGCTCTCAGATTTCATCCAAAATATCTTCATTTGTGTTCCAAGAATATTGTAAGGAAGATAATTAAACCATATTGGTAAATAGAGTCATAAGTAGAGTTTTGTTAAATGTTTGAATGAGATTGATTGTTGGTGATTGGATGGGTGTTGGCCTGATTGGGTAGTTTTACATGGACATAGGAAAATTAAGACCTATTTAAAATGATTTAAGAGAATATTTTAGTGAATTTAAGACCCCGCGCACACCCTGTACACATATAAGCATTTGATCGTTGTGTTCCTGACCTATCAGAAGGGAGCTTCAGACCCGTGTCGAATGCCCGTGCCACTAGAATCATACTCGGCCGGTCTCCTGCCTCGGCGGCCTGCAGCAGGAAGCCGAAACCTTTCTTGCTGTTTTCCTCAGACGGCTGAGATGAAACAAACACAGGCATAGCAGAAGAAGTATAAGCAGGTCAGAGAGATAAAACAATGTGTCAACAAAAATTAGTCAATTAGCAACACACCTCTAATTCGATCTCTGGTAGAATGTGATGTGGCAGCTGAAGGTAACACTGGCCAAGAGCAACGATAGCCTCCAGCTCTCCACACATGGCTGCTGTTTCCAGATGATACATCGCAGAAATCTGGTCCCATGGCTCATCCTTCTCACAGAAGCGCCCGCCTTCGTGGTAGCGGACCATGGCTAGATGAACCTTGAACACACATTGGACAAAAATAAGAAAAAGGTACTTTCATGTATTCCAAACTTAAAAGATTTTGAACATTTCACCTACATTTCCTTCTATTGTACTCTTATTGTACACTACAAATGTACAAATAATAGTTACACTCACATTAAAGACAAAATAAATTCCCCACTGGACCCCATTAAAACTCATAAAACTCATATAAACTATATTATATATATTATTATATGTAGTTGAAGGTGTTTTCCAGCCAAATTAAACTTTTTGGGGAAAATTAGTTTGCCAAGCCATTTTAAACTCCTAACTAACTTCATTGTCTCATGATTGTGTTTGATATGACGTCACAACGGTTCATTCTTTGATTTGGATTGAAGTACATTAGAACCATGACATTTTTAAGCATTTGTTTTGTGGACTTTTAATGAAGGAACAGAAATATTGCGATGCAAATTATATGATGGATGCAAAATGCCAGTGTAAACAGAAGTTGTATTGCATTGTAGGTTTCATTAGACATATGATAAACAATAAACAAAAGTCTTACAGGTTTGAAATAACATTAGCGTGAGTAAATGATGACATGGGTGAACATCAAGTTAAGTTCGCATTAAAAATCAGGTATAAAAATGTTGTTACTTGTCAGTAACAGGCACAGGTTCTTAAATATGTGGCATAATATATTACCTTTCCTAGGATGGATTTTCCAATTTTCTTTTCGAGAAGCAGAGCGTTAAGTCTCTCCACCTCTACTGCCACACAGGAGGGTCTGTGTATGTGAGAGCGAGATGAATGGTAGAAAGTCCACTTCTCTTCTGTCAGCTGAGAAATACAACAAAACTGCATGTTATAAAGTTCTTTAAAGAATAACTGAAGGCAAGAATACACCACTGACTTTTATGAATTGCTCCTATGTCCATGTTTTTTATTCACTACTGGCAAAATCCAGGTTGAAAAATAGGTCATTTTTTATTTGACTTAAAGGCGCAGTATGTAATTTCATTCCTATTCCCAAAACCTATTCAAAACAAACAAAGGTGTAGTTTGGTGATTCGGTTTGTAATCATGGGGGTTGTTGTCTTCAATAAATTCATTCTTGAAGTATGAACAGCGTAAGCCATAAAAAACAAGAGCAATTGCTGATGAGAGATGAGTGTGATGTGTGAAAGCAGCAGAGCTTTTATTATGCCACGGTCCACTGCTTATGGTTCTTAATCACCACATGGAGAAAAAGCAGCGCTGTTTTATTATACTAAATACATTTAGGGTTCTGTTATAATGCTGCTCTGTGCAATCTAATAAAATGCATAACATAATAAAGCGTCTTTGGTGTTTCCCTATTTTCTATAAAACCAAACCAGAAAGCCAGGCTGTGTGACCATTAAAAATGCTTATTTCTATGGATTTGAACATTCTTCGAAACATTTGTAATAATGTAAGTACTTAAACCAGCAACATATATAACACTGTTCTTGTGGTTTTTGGATATTTGTATGAAAATTTTTTTAAATATTGTGCCTTTAAAACATTCCCCCAAATTCCAACATACAGAGACCTTAATAACATCTGTTAAAAAGGCTTATAAGAGAAAAAATATAGAAATATAGAAACATTTTAAATCTTAATCAGATATTAATCAAATATTGATGCATAAAAAAAGCATGCATGCAGGAAATCACAAGCAGGGTTCCAACAAATATATTGAAAAAACATTTTATCTCATTAGTTATTACTAGGGTTTACTATATATAATGCTTTAGAAAAATCACTCACAAGCATCAAATGCAAGTCAATGAAATGGTCATGCCGTTCAGAATCTTAGCTTTAAAATTCCCTGACATTGACTGGTTTACCATGAGCAAGGGAACCCTGCATATGGGTTTATGGTACAAGAAAGGAAAGCTTGCCACTGATGATTGAATGAAAGTGACATGAGATAAAGGGTAGAGTTTGGATGAAAGAAGATGAAAGCTGAGAAGATTTAGAGGTTTAGATAAAAGGTGGATCACAAGAAGACACCACTCTAAATCAATGTTCTATGAGAGGGATTAGGAATCAATGGGAGATTCTATCATGATTAGATGAAGTGAGTTTATCAATGGTTTTGTAGTTACCCGTCGAACACTGTCCTCATCTGATTCTGAGTAATGTCTGTTGTAGAAGGGACGTCCCTAAATAATGATGTAAAAACCTACCATCACATATCTCAGGAGCCAAAAAGGATTTACTGCTTCATTTCATGTTTCATTTAAGCACAGCACACAACGACTGGACATTTATAATGCAATAGAAGGGAAACTTTGTTGCAGAGTAACAAACAAAACAAGCAAGCTTTACTACATTTTTTTCCATAGCATATTTCAGAAATGTAAAAAGACAAAACAATAGTTATTCAATTCAATAACTGAATACATTTCTTTGTACCTGACCATGATGTTCGACTGGGTCTCCTTCACTGCGTTTCTCACTTGGATAACCACTGTCTCCTCCATTTTCAGAGTCCTGTGAAGTACATTTCACAACTTAAATTGAATTAAAGTGAAAAGTAAAAGTGAATTATGAGTATTAATTAATGATACTTCATGTAGATCTGTGAATTTGATTATAGATTTCTTTTAGAACCAGAACCAATTAATCAGAGGTGTCTAGAATAGTCAGGAGAGGTGTTTAAATGATGAAAATTTGGTGCAACAAAAAATTCTGACCCTAATACATTCATAAATATTCTTCTTTAGGCACTGACCTGTTGTTCCGTGTTCTGTGATTGGTGTGTTTCATTCATTTCATTCATAAATGACCAGCCTGTAAAGAAGCATAAATCGAGAGGCATAAACAGGAGTGAAAACAATATGAATGAGTGCACAATTGTACCAACCTAAAACAGTGCTAAAACTGTACAGTATTTAAGAGCAAACTCTACATTTCAGCTAGAATGTACTGTTAGGTAATCAGATAAAATCACAAATTGTGTTACAGTTTCATTTGTCCACATGAGCTGATGCTTTCATTTACAGAATAAATTATGTGATGTTAATTCTTTTAACACTTTTGTTGACATCAATTAAAATATTATATTATGAGCATGACAGTTTTATTTCAGATAGACATAAACTCAATTAAAGCCATATTTTAATACAGGTGCTTGTAATAATTATCAAATTAATATTCATGTGCTAAGCCATAGATATAGTCAGCAGTGTGTCGCACTGGGGGAATAAAATTCAGCATTAGGAAAAACAAACCCTAGCCACCCTAGTTACCCTTTAATTGTCATTTCTTTGGGGACGTTTCTGATAAACAAAGCTATATTTAGATGTCACACTGCTGCTGACGTACAAAAATAAAAGAGAATCTCATCATTTTTACTACTTCTTTATCCATATTTCTGTCAAAATAAGACGTCATGTGTCCTCGTTTTACCACTTCTATAAATTTGTAATTATATTAACCTAACAAGAGGCCCGTCTGAGACCCACTGCAGATCTCAGACAGCTGACAACAAGTGGAGGTACTTCCAGTACTTAAAATAAATTTAGTTGAAGTGTTTCCATGTGGTTGCGACATATAGCACAAGTAAATAGTGTTTGCATGACGTGTTAAAAAATACCAATATATTTAAAATGATTATAAATTAAAAATATATTATAAATAATTGTATAAAATTATAAATTATTATAAAAGTACAAACTATAAAGTAATTAATTCATTTGTTTTGTTTCCTTCAAAAGACATTCTAACGATAATTAATGTTTATTTTGTCTTAAAGGCACAATATGTAAGATTTTATCATCAAAATATCCAAAAAGCACTAGAACAGTGTTATATGAATTGCTGACTTATGTACTTATATTATCCCAAATGTTTTGAAGAATGTTTAAATCCAGAGAACTAAGCAATTTTAACCAGTGACACAGACATCAGACAGCTAATGACATCACAAACCCTGGATTACTCGGTTTGGGTTTATGGAAAACAGGGAAACACCAAAGATGCTTTAATATATTCTCTGTTTTATTAGACTGCACAGAGCAGCATTATAACCGAATCTTATCGTATTTAGTATGAAAAAACAGCACTGATTTTTCTCCATGTGATCCTGAACTAAAGAACTGGAAGTGGTGGACTGTGGCATAATAAAAGCTCTGCTGCTTTCGTGCCACGTCGTGCTTATCACTCTTCAGCAACTATTTCAGCGCTCTTGCTTCACTTTGACTTACTCTGCTTCATACTACAATTATATAAGTTTTGAATACTTTAGTTTATCCTTGAACGTGATTTATGTGAGAGTCCCGTAAGATTCCCATGACAACTCCCATGATTCCACACTCAGTCACAGTGTCATCAAACTACACCTTTGTTTGTTTTGATTATGTGGCCTCTAGTGGTGAAAATTACATACTGTGCCTTTAACTGGTTTTAAATAAAAAGAGATGATTCCTTATCAGTTTTAATAAAAAGAGAACTGGATATTGTTAATCTAGCCTAGCATTCACACAGCTGGCATGTTTACGTGTTGTATTTTATAATTTTTACATTTTTGCATACTTAAAGGACAGTAACACAGTCAAAACCCTTCATTGGAGAAATGCTAACACCAATGTTTTGGTCAGTGATTTCAGTACTTCAAAATTAATTTGGTAGGCAAAACTTTGGAGTATATTTATTGATCTTTTGCAAGAATAATGACATTTTTATTATCCTTTTATCACAATAAGTTAAAATAATTTCAGTTAACCCTGTCGTCACATTGTCTTTCTTACTTTAAAAAAATTAATGTTTAAACATTTCAGTCCTATTCAAATAGACTACAGCTGTTTTGTTATTTACATCGGAGTGACCTGACTTGCTCTAATGGGAATTAGATATCACTGAGTGCATTCACACATTTAACTGGGCTAGTGTAGTATTACCCATGGGTGAGCGGCCTACAGAGACTCCCATGCTAAGTGGAGAACAGGGAACCGAGTCTGTGTCACTGTTTTCATCCACTGAAGACGTCTCAGAGAGCCGGGACAGGAGAACAGGCATGTGTCCGAGAGAGGTGGTCCTCACCCTGGGCGAACCGCACTGCTCTTCACACCCCCGCAGAACAGTCTTAGCTGACTGCTATATACAAACAAGAATTAATTGAGAAATCTACATAAATCCGTGTTTCAATTATTTAACTGTATATACAATTGCAACACTTTTGTGAAAGCAGGGAAAAGCAATAAGGATTTTACTGTGTTAATCTGGGGTGCGTTTCCCAAAACCATTGTTAGTCAACTAAGATTGCAAGTTTCGTCGTTACAAACATAGTTCAGACTTTCCTGAATCCATCATTCCAATGAACATTTGCAAACGTCACGACCCTGTGAGTTTGGAATTGCACCTCTAGAGCTGTAGTTAGAAGCAGAGTTTCTGGCTGTGTTCTATTCCACAATACCCCCCCTATTTTCTATTCCATTTCAACACTTCACCATCCATTCTGAATGATTCTGAAAGCTTAAAGTTGTCTTGTTTACATTTTATGTAATTTGCTCCCAAAGTCATTTTAGTACAGTTCAGCTTTAACGATCTTCTGACTGACAAGACAGCTGTTCTCCCTTCTAAGTGCACTCCAAAAATATTTATGCTATTTTGAACACAGCCTGAAGAAAGGTGACTTTTATGATTTGCAAGCAAAAATCTGTTACATTTCCAAAGCTTGGAAAAATAAAACATTTATGGTAATGGTTTTTATTTTAATCTTAAAAAAGTATCTGTACTGTACGTAGATGCAACATTTCTGAATTATTTTGACTATAATGTTAAACAAACAAGCTAATTGTTTATTACAACTATAACACATAATTGGATTTATTACAATTGGATTTATTTATTACAACTATGACACATAATTGGATTTGAAAAATAATGAATAAATAAATAATGTAATTATTAAAATAAATCCTATTTATTCTTATAATATATGGATTTTTTTGTTTTTAATTTAGTATATTTTTGATTAATTAAAAAAATAATAATTACTCCACCCCCTTGAGGAGCACCATTACAGAAGTTTTACGTTTTAACTAATGTGGTTCAAACGATGAATGATGCTTCATACTTTGGTAGTTCAGCCGTGAATTACATTGTTATTTGGGAAACGCACCCCTGATCAGGTTGTTCCTATGATATAAAAAATGTATTAAAATGTATTAAATATCAGTTACAAGGTAAATTATTGTAGTATAACATTTAATATAATCTTTTCAATTCACCAAAACATGAAAAGTCTGTGATTAATTATTCACCCTCATGTCATTCTAAACACAAATTTAGATATTTTGCACACTCAAGCGTCATATTGCCTATATTAAACACGTACTCCAACCTGACGCAAGAGAGAAGATATAGGCGAACAAACTTGTATTAACAGTTTTTTTGATGTACAAAAGTGTTCTTGGAGCTTTGTATGATTAAAGTTGAACCACTGAAGTCACAAAGTATGATTAAACATTGCTTTTGGTTCCTTTTTTCAGCTCTCGGATTTCATCTAAAATATCTTAAAAAGATAGTTCACTCAAAAATGAAAACTGACTCACTATTTACCCACCCTTAAGTGGTTCCAAACCTTTATGAGTTTCTTCATTCTCTTGAACAATAAAGAATTTTTTTTTAAGAAAGCTGAAAACCGGAAACCCTTGACTTCCGTAGTAGGAAAAACAAAAATTATGGAAGTCAAGTGTTACACGTTTCCAGCTTTCTTCAAAATATCTTATTTTGTGTTTAACAGAAGAAAGAAAATCATAACGGTTTGTGACAAGTGAAGGGTGAGTAAATGATGACAGAATTTTCATTTTGGGTGAACTACCCCTTTAATTTGTGTCCCAAAGATGAACAAAGGTCTCGGGGTATTGGAACGATGAGGGTAAGTAATTAATAACAGAATTTTCATTTTTTGGGTGGACTAATCCTATAAACGAGGACAAAATGTTATTTTTTTAGATTGTCTATTGAGTGCTGCAGGGATATGTACTTTTGCAGGCCAAAACCTGAAAACAAATGAGCATTTTCTATCATCATAAAGTCAATTTGAAGAAATGCCTAAAATTAAATTAAATAGAAAAATTCTCAAAAGTTTGACATTTTATTCTACAACACAAAATATATCAGTGATACCCCTATAGGTTATTTAAAAGCTTTTACTTGTTTTGTTAAAATCCTTTGCTAGCAAGAGGCTACATGGGACTAGTGGTTGACAGAGACATTAAACATCATATCATGTTTAACAAATAAACTCATCTCCTTGCTAGCCTTCTTTCAGTTTCATAACATTTAAAAACTAAAAACTATTGTAGCTCATTTTTTACAAAACCTTTTTTTAATGAAGAACAGCAAAGTTTAATTTGGTAAATTAGCATCATGCAGGGGCGATTCTAGGGTTGTAATTTACCATTTTTAGGCCCCTAAAATTGGCCTAGCAACGCCCATGACGTCATGTTGTATAAGAATAATAAAAAATAATTATAAACGTTTATTGGGCACAGAGTTCATGTGCAATCAAAGTGACAGTGAAACACTCCGATAGGACCTGGGGTAATTTTAACTCTACAATTGGCCTACAAAAATACATAATCACCACAGCACTGTATATAAATATAGCACTGTCTGTCCCTATTGGGTGGTTTCATGAAATGCTCCAGATTTCTTACTCTAGCCCTAGGTCATGCTACCATCAAGCAAGTACAAACCAGTAATTTGTTGGTGCAGTCCAGTTGTGCAGTTTCAGCAGGGGACAAGTCAAAGCGAGTCAGGCCCATGCTTCTACAGATCTTATTACACAGGTGAGAGTGGAAGAAAAGAGCCATGCCACGGACACCTGCAAAACACAGGAAAAAATCATTCATAATAATATTTTTTTCCTTCGGCCACAAAACAAAACTGTATTTGTAATTGATTAATGTGTCAAATTTGCATAATAAGTGACATTCAAAAAGATATTTGAATATAATGCAGTTTTTATATCAACAGATGCAATTATAAAGTGATAGTAATGTTTCTGTTCATATACTTTGTTGAAAACTAATCATTTAAATAATAACTATAATTATATCTTGAACACCATCATGTGGTTCAATGCCTTTATGAGGTTCCATATCTGTTAAACACAGAAGAATATATTTTGAAAAATGTTAGAAACCTGTAACCATTGACTTCCATAGGAGGAACAACAAATACAATGGAAGTCAATGGTTACAGGTTTCCAAAGTTTTTCTAAATATCTTCTTTTGTGTTCAACAGAAAAACAAAACAATCTGAGAGTAAGTAATGAGTACATTTAAATTTTTGGATAAACTATTCTATCAAAACAATGCTTCGAAGCTAAAAAAATCTGGATGTTGATAAATACCCAGGTTGCCATCTCCAAAGTCAGTCCCTTTCGAGGTGTGGATCTGAGGGTCCGTGTAAAGATCACCAACACCCTGAATGTCCACCACTATCAGCTGGTGTCCAGAGCGCTCAAATGTGAAATGGCTAAATGCCTAAAAAAACAACACTGCCAATAAATAATCATTCGCCATCATTTCATTGGTATGACTTTTAAAGGAACACTCCACTTTTTTGAAAATTCACTCATTTTACAAGTCACCTAGAGTTACAATTTTTTAGTTTTTTACATTTTTGAATCTAACCAGGTGATCTCCAGGTCTGGCAGGAACATTTTAAGATTAGCTTAGCATAAAGACTTTGATAATTTTCCTATTTATGGCTTGACTCTTCTGTAGTTACACCATGTACTAAGACCGACGGAAAATGAAAAGTTACTATTTCTAGGCAGATATGGCTAGGAACTATACTCTCATTTCAGAGTAATAATCAAAGAATTTTGCTGGCATACCACGGCTAGAGCAGGCGCATAAGATATTACGAAGTGCTCAAGCTTTAAATAGGAAATGATAGAACCTTTTTTTATTTGAGAGAGAGATGGACTACTCTGATTACATGATTTATGCTAAGCTAAGCTAAAAGTGCTCCTGCAAGACCTGGAGATGGGATGAATGATTTCAAAAATGTTAAAGCTCAGCTGTTTAAATCTCTGTGACTTGCAAAATGAGCCAATTTCCAAAAAACAGTGAAGTGATCCTTTTAATATATCCTTGACAATGTACCTGTGGAGTGAGCCGTATGTTATCGTCCCTCACAAAACCAGAGTTGGAGTTGTACTTTGTGTACTTCCCCTCAATGTAGTGCTCCAAGTGAAACAAAGGGCTGCCTGGGCGCGTGGTCATTTCCACAACACACATCTGCATGATGTCAACCTAAGAATGACAGGATACATTTTTGAAAAAGTACAGAATTCATATATGGTATGATTGTGTAAATCTTTGTTCCTCAACTGCGTGCACTGCGTGTTTTTGATGTCTCCTTTGTCTGTCACACCCATTATAGGTCTTTCAGTCTCTGCTAATGAGCTGATCATAGATATTTACATTAGATGTCGCCTACCCTGTTGTTGTCTATTGGAAGGAATGCATCAATAGAGCCGCCATTTTAGTACAGGGTAGCGCTCCTTTGAAATGAATGCGGGACCAAGGTGCAGTGGAGGACTGTGGCCATCCAGAGCCAGAGATATACACATATATGCATATATCTATGATCGGAAGTTTTCCTGGTGGTCAGTACACAAATATTTTTTTAAATTACGAAAATTATAATTTTATATCACTTTTCTACATCGGATAAGTGACCGCACGGGCATTGCCGACAAAGAGCGTGTGTTTATGTGCATGGAAATGTATTATCCTCCCTCCCTGTTTAATTTGATCTAATCCGTGTCCTGAAACACACCCCCTCTCCCGCTTTCACTTCTCATTCTAACGGAGTGAGCGATACATTTGTGAATGTATCCCCATTATGAACGACTCGTTCACTTAGCCGACAATAATAGTTTCTGGCACCGCAGCATCTTGTTGTCATATTGCACGTACATTGTTTGCTTATTTTATTCAACAAAACTAGCATAAGCCTAGAATTTAGTGCAAGTTGATGCTACTCTGACTTATGGTGAATGCAGTAAGTGACTTTATTATCATCAGTAACGTTACTTGTTGAGCACAAAAGTTCATAACATACAAAAACGTAAAAAACGAAATCTTACCTATGAAATGTGTTTTGTTTTTTTTGTTTGCTCATTACTACACCCGTACACAGCGCTAAAGTCCAGCATCTTCACATTGGCACACTGTCTTGACTAGTGCGGTTGAATGACATTTGTCCTGGGAGCACTGTACAAATGTGGTGGCGCTATTGACGCATGCTCAGGGTCTGTATGTGATATCTAGTGTATATATCTATGGTGAGCTGATGATCTGAATCAGGTGTGCTTGAGCTGGTGGTCCTCCAGGAACGTGGTTGAGAAACACTGGTTTAAATCATCTGTAAGTGGTCAAACTTGGTTTACATGCAAATGTCTGATTAACAGAAACTACACCCATACCTGTTTGGGAGGCCTATGGCGATTGAACTCCTCGCCCCATAATTTAGCCTCCATTTGTAACCTCACATCCTCAAAGTAAACACTTCTGTCCACGGTCTCCATGTATCGCTTAGCCACGTAGTTTGAGGCTGATTTCCAGTTGTGGCTGTGGGAGAAGTTTGATAACTTCTTCCTGTCAAGAAAAGTGAAGAGAAAGCTCTTAAAACACAAGAGATGAGTAAGAAAATAAATTATCATCAGATTCACCATTAAAAAGAGGAACATACTAACTACTTTTTGGTACAGGATAGCAATTAATAATAAATCAATTAATGCACTGTTCAAAGGCAGATTAACTGAGGGTTTTAAAATTGAAATCATAAAAAAGGATTTTAGAAGTAAGATGTGTGACGACTAAAACTATTCTACACAATATTGTCTTATTCCTTTTTATTTTCTAATGACAACTATGAAGCAATATTGAAATACAGTTGAAGACAAAATTATTAGCCCTCCTGTGAAGTTTTAGTTATTATAAGTTTTAACACATTTTTAAACATAATAGTTTTAATAACTAATTTCTTTTGTCTTTGCCATGAAGACAGTACATAATATTTGACTAGTTATTTTGCAAGATACTAGTAATCAACTTAAAGTGTTTATTTAAAGGCTTTACTACATAAATTAGGTTAATTAGGTGCTAAGTAAATTAGTCAAGTCATTAGACAAAAGTAGAAAAAAGAAATGGTTTCATAAGCAGGTTAATAATACAGACCATAGTTGTTTTTAATGTTTACTTTTTATAATATTTATATTTATTCCAGGCTTCCAAGTTTATTTATTCCAAGTTAAAAGGAATAAGATTTTATCCAGAAGAAAAAAAAACATTATAGGAAATACTGTGAAAAATGTCCTTCCTGTTAAACAAATATTTGTTATTAAAATGACAAATAGTGAAAAATAAATCAAAATTGTAAATACTGTCACTACATTCACAATACCGTACACACTTTCACTTCTCTTCCACCATTCAGAACTTAACAGTAACATTTACCAAGTCTAGATTATATTCAAATATGTTAATTTACTTACGCTCTGAAGCATTCCCTCATGGCTCCCTTTCCAAATGTCTGTAAAATACATAACCAGTTTTTTCAAACATAAGCTGGTGTTGCTTTCAAACCGAAATGCAGCTTCACTTTTCTAGACCAGGGGTTTTCAACCTGTGGGGCGCCACCACCTATTAAGAGAATTTGAGGAGTGCACTCGTGTAAATTATGATAACGATTTTTATGAGTTCACTAGATTGAATCTGATTAACGTTAGTCCCACAGCTAACTATCAGGCACCTGTGGAGTTAATGCGTTCGAGTAAAATATATACAAATAAAATGGACCGGGTGCTTTTTAAAATGAATGATGGTGAATGAAATTAAAACCGGTGAGCCGTCTGACAAAAAAGTGCCCTTCTGAATCAAATCAGCAGGATGCCCTTCTGGATCTTTCACTTACTTTGAAGACACTATATAAGACTATAAGACAATAATATAATTAAGGTGTTTACGTGAAGTGCTTTTTGAATGTTGCGTCACCAGTCTATCCACGTTTCCTGCAGAGTTTCATGTAATTTTGGGTGTTTCATCTGTAATTTTTTGACTTTAACTGCAGTTTGGCAGTTTCACTTTCACTCATGAACATTTCATTCATGCCCCGTGACAAACTGGGGTATTGGATGCGAATATGGAGTAAGGACTGGTGGAAGAGTGTTGTTTAAATGGAATTTAATACCACACGGCGAATGGACAGAAAAAACTTCAGCATTTCGTGATGTGCGGTCCTTTACTGACTCTGAATGCGGCGAAAAGTCATACATGTGAAATTGGGTAAACTTGGGGTGCGTGTCCTAAAAGGTTGAAAACCCCTGTTCTAGACCATAACGAAAACAAGTAAATAACTGTGCCAAAATACCTGAGAGGAAACCTTGATAAATATTTCGTCCTTTGCCCATTCCCCAGTAACTGCACTGTATCTAAAAAAGCAAAAACACATTTACACATAAATCCCTTTTAATGCCGTTTTCTACACTCAAAAAAATTGTTTTGCTGTTTGTTCAAACTACTCATTTAAAATGAGCTGAATCAACACAATTCTTGAGGTTATTTTTTGGACAACTTAAATGTTTTATGTTCAATCTACTTAAATTTGTAAAATCAAGAAAGTTAACTTAATCGAGTTGTGTTGGAACAACATGAAGGCATTGTGTGGAACCCTGCATTTTTTACAGTGTACATCCCTTATTTCACATGGAAAAAAAATCTAACTTGTCCCACATCAGCGGAAAATGGGAATCAACCTCACATTATGTGGCTAATTGATATAGAGATGTAGATAAATAAACAGAAAAACATATTTATAAAAATTATTTCTATATTATAAAGGTAATGGTATACACACACACACACACACTTTGTATTTGGGACCATTTGTGAAAGAGTTATTAGAACAAATACTGCATGATGGGATCAGTGCTAAAGGCATACACCCAATATTTACACAAGTAAGTGTGTGCTGATTTTGTTCTTTCGTGGCCCAGAACACTGTGTACTCATCTCAACCCATCAGACACAGCTGTATAATGGCACATACAGACACTGACTGGAACTCAAGGAATATTTTAGAGGTGTGAAGTTAAACTGTTTAAAATTAGAGTCTGAAACTGGGACCCCTTGTGTTTGTACCATCTGACATTATACAGTCTCTTATGTAACAGGATGATAAGTGAGATCATCTGAGGTTGATTTACACACAGGTCTCTGTAGTGTGTGGCATGGGGTATAAAATCAAGAATGGTAGCACACCAAAAAAAAAAACAATGTTCAGTGATGAAGGGGTGGAATGGTCAATCTCGTGTGCAGTGCTAGGGAGATGCTAACTAAATGTAGCAATGCTAAACAATTTACATTTGTCAGAAGCATTTACATTTTACATTTATTCATTCAGCAGACATTTTCCCAAAGCAACTTACAAAATAAAAGCACTTAAAAGCAATTCAAAGTTCAAGAGAGTAGAAATATATAGATGACATGACAAGTCTAAGTTAGTTTAGCAAGTTTTTCTTTTTAATTAATTGAGTCCTTGTAACAGAGTGTTTGTAGGAAAGTGTCTGGTGCATATGGAGAGGAAGAGGAAAGAGTGTGTTTCCTACAGGTGTTTTTTTGTACCTGTGTGAAGCACACTCAGGATTGCACAATGCTATCCCAGGAACATGGAGTGTTTATAAGAAAGTGTCTTGTGCATATGGAGAGGAAAGAGATTTACTGAGACGTGCTTTAAAAATAGTGTAGTAGCACTAAAATTGTTATATCTTATTCTTTTTCTATCACCCTAATTCAATTATTTATTTATTTACTTCATATATTTCTTTACTTTTAGTATAAAATACACAAATGACCTATGCATAAAAGTTTTGTCATCATTTACTAACCAGTATGTGTTGTTACATTAATAAAGGCCTAAGTATCAAAGACGAAAACTGTTTTCAATAATCAAAACAATAAGTGTTTTATTGCTTTAATTTTTTCATATACATTAAAATGTGTCTTAAAGGGCGCCTATGATGAAAATCATCTTTTTTAAGCTGTTTGGACAGAACTGTGTGTAGGTATAGTGTGTCCACAGTCATATTGGGGTGATATAAAGACAATAAGTGTCTTTTTTTTTATTTCCTGACGTAAAAAAAAAATAGGATCCAAATCCCTCCCATTTTGAGGCCGACCGCAACTTGACGTAGGAGTGTGGTTTCCCCGCCCACCGAATTGATTGACAGCTGCGTATTAACATGTCTCCGTAGTAACGTGTATAATCATATCAACAAGACAGGATGTGCGCAAAGCAACCGGGAATAAAAGATCTGTTCAGTTCGCTAGGATCATCAATCATCATCAAATGTGATCAAGAGTGAGTTTTACAAGTTTAACACGTTTTTAAAACAGTGCAGGTTTGTAATGAATTACAGCGATTTACTTCAGCTTTACTTTATCACCACAGCCGCGTGTCAGTACAGTTATAAAAGAAGACGCTTCAATCCCGGGTTGTGGACGTTAAATCAGGTTTATTTTGTACATTAACATAACGGATATCCATACAACAGTGGATATTAATGTGTATCCTGTCACATTTGCCGTACAAAAACAGTGCAAAGCTAAACGCACGCGCTGTCTGTGTGTGTGTGTATCTGTGTGTTTGCGTGAACTTTGTAACGACATTGTGTGTGACTCATCGTTGCAACTCCACAACAAATACATCAAATAATCATTGGGAAAGTTCTTACTGTAATATTTCTCACAAACGTTACGTGAGATCTGCTTCCTTCATGTCTGTCTGTTATCTGAGGCAGCCGAGGGCGGAGATTGAGGCACACTGACAGGCACGTGGGAACGGTGGGTGGGGAGGACTAGCATTAAAGGCACAGTCCACAAAAACAGCTACAAGATGCTCAGAGCTAAAAATGACAAACTTCTGAAAGGTATAATAAATAATCTGATGGCTGTTTTGAGCTGAAACTTTACAGACACATTCTGGAGACACAAAAGACTTATATTAAATCTGGAAAAAGGGGTAAACTAGGTGCCCTTTAAATCATTCATTTTTTTCCTGAATAAAAATAATGACTAATCATATATAATTATAATTATAATTAATTATATATAATTAATCATATATAAGTGAATAGAATAGTTGAAAAATATACAACAGAATAATAGCATAAAATTATTTAGACCAACAATCAATTGGAGGCATTGAAAGGCTTTATTTAATGATCACAGTGCAGCCACAAAATACTAATTGATTATCGTTTTAAATCTTTATACTTTGTCACTAATATTGAAACCACTAGGTTTCACCCATTTGTCAATTATTTTTTTTTTACAAGAGTTATTTGAAACAAACAAATTGTATTAAACTGTTCAATTTATATAGATGGCGACGCGGTGGCGGAGTGGGTAGCACGTTCGCCTCACAGCAAGAAGGTCGCTGGTTCGAGCCTCGCCTGGGTCAGTTGGCATTTCTGTGTGGAGTTTGCATGTTCTCCCCGTGTTCGCGTGGGTTTCCTCCGGGTGCTCCGGTTTCCCCCACAAGTCCAAAGACATGCGGTATAGGTGAATTGGGTAAGCTAAAATTGTCCGTAGTGTATGTGTGTGTGAATGAGTGTGTATGAATGTTTCCCAGTGATGGGTTGCAGCTGGAAGGGCATCCGCTGCGTAAAACATATGCTGGATAAGTTGGCGGTTCATCCCGCTGTGGCGACCCCAGATTAATAAAGGGACTAAGCCGAAAAGAAAATGAATGAATGAATTTATATAGATTATGTTTACTATGTCTTTATGAAATCTTCAATCTTCAAATCCTCAACAGTGTGACAGAAGTTGTTTGGGTTTCATTAAAAAAATTATTTATATTATATAAACAAGCCTTGTGGGTTTGGAATGACATTAGGATGAGTAAATGATGACATAATTGTAATTTTTGGGTGAACTAACCCTTTTAGTAGCTTCCACTGTAATTGATTTTTGTTGCCATCTGTGATGTAGCTTCTTACAACACAAAAATGCTTGACTGTAGCTGAAGAACAGCAGGTTTACCAGCCAAACTTAGGTCTTAATGGCTCACCTGTATCGAGTGCAGCTCTCAGTCTCCATTTCCTCTAGATGAAACTCAGCCCAAGGATCGGGCATGGCTTTGGCTTTCTCGATAGCATGTTTCCAAGTAGCCTGAGCAAGAGAAATTGCAGTTGTTTGAACAAAAATTCCACATCTATTTGTAAGGGTTGAACAGTGAATATAGTAGTGATCCACTCTACTGATGTGTGCAAACAGAAAGCAATGAAGGGGAAAAGAAGGAAGCTTCAGCAAGAAAGAAGTATGCTACAATAAAGATCATGCAGGAAATGAAATGTTTTAATAAATGCTAAAAATGATTAGAAGATATTAGGATTCGGATGTCTTTTTTTAATTATAAAAACATATAATCAAAAAAATTTTCCTTACATCTGGATCCTCTTGGGAATCAGAATTGAAATAAGAATTGTTCAGCACATCTTATGGCAACTTTTTAAATTAGTGACTAATTCTTATGAATTTGTATGATCTTATTTGTACATTTTAGTATGATATACTCATCCCACAAGGAGGGTTGGGAATGCCTCTTTTTAAAAATCATGTTTTCATATGAATTAAATCATATGAATTCAAAGGAATTAGCCACTTTTTTAGCCAATATATAAAATAGTTCCATTTCCTTGCCAGATCAGGCTGGAATCGTTACATTCCTTGATCTCTATATCTGCTAAACAGGTATTTCAACAATAAAGCTGCTGTTTCTGTGCTGAGAAGCATTTGTCAGTAGACACCAGGCTGGTTAAAATTCACAAATTCTTCATTAATTCTGCAAGAGCACTGAATCAGAGCTAGTACACGATATAAGTACACTTTAGTAAAGGTTTTATCCTGATTCAGCTGTCATCTGTAAAGTAAACTTCCATGTGGCAGATAATATGACACAATTTCCCAAAATAACCAGTAGATCCAGGGGCTGAAATAATTTAACAAATTATTTACTTCCTTTTGAAAGGTCACGGCGAGACAGTGAGCACAAACATACGTCAGACACTGGGAAAAATGTTGGCTCCAGTTTACAGGGAACCCCTGACGTAAGGATACATTACCCGCATGTCACAAGACATGGACAACTCCTAAAAAGTCATTCACTGACACCTTTTGAATATTACATACCAAGCGGAATATTACAAACTTCTACAGTTCAACAATAGTATCATAATTTAATTATGCATGAGCATAGCTGTGCTTTAAGTTTATAAAAAATGAAAACACCTGAAGTTTTTTAGTCTAGTTTTTTTCAGAACAGAATGATATTTTAAGATGACTATTTAATTTTTTTTATATTTAAATTATAAGGTGTTTTTACTTTAAAAAAAATAAACTGCACTGTTTATAATATAATTATATACATGTAGATAACTTAATACAGCCTGTATCAGACAAACACTCTTTGCACCTACACTCTCAGAAATAAAGGTACGCGAGCTGTCACTGGGGTGGTACCTTTTCAAAAGGTACAAATTTGTACCTAAATACTCCATATTAATACCTCAAGGGTACATACTAGTACCTAAAAAGTACAAAAGTGTTCCTCTTAAAACAAAATTGGTACTAATATATACTTTTGAGGTACCAGTATGGACCCTTTAAGTATAAATGTGTAACTTTTGAAAAGGTACCACCCCAGTGACAGCTCGCGTACCTTTATTTCTGAGAGTGTATGGAAGATATTGTTCTTTTTACAGAGCAAATGTGGAATGATTAAAAGAAAATATAAGATGAAAGATTGATAAAAGGAGTAGTAAAGGTGAGGGGTAGAAATTGAAATTTGTATAAAACGTACCCGGCCTTTCTCAGTTAAAGAGCCAAACCTGACGTCCTCAATGTTGTCATTTTTGTTCTGAATTGGAGGAATAAACAAAGCCACTTGTTTAAACAAACAAATATTTGTATAAAGGTGACCTGACTTATTTACAATAATTTTTACAATATTTGATATTAAGGAAGTGACATCGGCAGGAACTCAGCATGAGCTTGAGAACTCAAACTCCATATATGGAAGCCAAAGTGTCAGAGACAGAGCGAAACCATTTTTGCATAATGTACATTAGTTTACTGCTTCTTCTCATAACACTAGAAGCTTTGTGGTTAAGGAAAGACAAACTGCTGGCCAGTTCTCAGCAATACATGCAATTTATTTTACCATTACAGAGTCGTCATTGTCTAAGTGCACATAAACAGGATAAGGACACTCTTGGGTTACCACCAAACTACCATTATGAAAGGGACAGTCCCAGATCTGGATGACTGGTCAATAGAGAATTACTTTGATGCTATGTATGCATCTATGATATAAAATATTGCTACTTTTTACACCATTGCAAAAGGCAGTGAGAGTAGTCATTATGCAATGATAAGTGTTTTTTGAACACATTAAATTAAGGAACACATGCACAATTATCATTATTACTATTATATGTGTTGTGAATGTTTTAGAAAATCTAGCGTTACAAGTGTTTTTAATTATTTGTAGGCTACACTAATGTCACATGACAGTAAAACTCATTTATATGTGTAATTTTGAGAAAATCAAGCATATACAGTAGTTGCTGCATAGTAAACGTTGTTGTTTTTTTTTCAAAAAGGTCATGCATATTTCATGTTTACAAAAATCTTACATGCTTGACACAACAAACATAAACAAAAAAATAGTACTGGTGGTGTGCTGTTCCAAAAATAGCCTTTGTTTACATGTCTGAGACAATCCTTAAGGAAAGACACTACTTAATGCAACTGCTTAATAACATTGTAATGAAGTTTGTGAACTTAAAGGGATAGTTCACACAAAAATGAACATTTCTCATTATTTTCTCACCCTCAGGTGGTTCCAAACCTTTATACATTTGTAAAAAGAAAGCTGGAAACCTGTAAACGTACTATGGATGTCAATGGTTACAGGTTTGCAGCTTTTTTCAAAATATCTTCTTTAGTGTTAGTGAAGAAATGCATCAAGGTTTGGAACCACCTGAGGGTGAGTAAAATGTGAGGACATTTTCATTTTTGGGCAAACTATCCCTTATTTTTTATTATTATGTAGTAACAGTTTTATAAGCAATAGGGCTTAAAGTAGTGCTGTCAGCATATGACTGTATTCAAACTGTAGCACAACCTACTCTACTTTACTGCTTAAAATAAAGTGTTATGTAACGGCAGATTAAGCAGGAAAGACCCACCTTGTACGTGAATGAGTTTTTGGGCAATGAATTAGAAAGCTGCTGGTTATGAGCGAGGTTCTTTGGGAATTCACAAAAGCCTTTGGTTGGGCTTATGAGGTCGTCGGTGATGGGACAGATACGGAGGTCATCTTCGTCTTCTTCTTCATCATCATCACTTGCATTAGAGTCTTGAAAACAGACTCTGTTCTTAACACATCTATTCCTCGAGCCGTCGCGAGCACTGCCCACCTCCTCCATACTAAACATGAGCTCCTCTTCAGCCATGATGTCCCGCTGTGTTGTCACCAAAACTACAAACAAGCATAAGTGTCAAATTCTGCACTTGCGTGAATGAGCCGAATCTTTTTAGACGAGACCAGAAACGAAGGATCAAAAACAGGTTGATAGAATTATTAGTTATAAGTTATTATTATACTCTATTATTAGTCTATTATTAGTCTATTCCGGCTCGTGCATTTCATTGAATCGTAAACTATTCGTTATGTACAGTCAGTTTGCTATGACAAAAACATTCTATTATCTTAAAATCACGATTTAAACTTTGATTTAATGTTGTTGTATAATAACGAAAAGCATTTAACAGAGCATAGCACGTTGAATACACAAAGTAGCAACAAGAGCTCAATAATAAGCAAAAGTGCATGTCACATACCTCAACGTCAGAATGAAAACATGTGCTAGATTGAAGGCATAACGACAACAGAAGACGGCTGTTTTCGCTTATCTCGAATCTTCCTCACACCCCTTTGAAAAGGAAGCTGATTCAACAATGAATTGCGCGTTTGGACGGAAGTTTCAGCTGCGGTCGTGTCTCAAGCACTCCGGACAGTGACAGCTTTACTGCGCCTCTGCAGAAATGAGCACTACGTGTCCTGGACTGCGAGTAAATGTTCCCTTCCTTGTGTTGATTCCTCCAGCCCCACATGCCTCTGGACAACGAAGCGGCTACATTTTTAGCCCCCTAGTGGGCTGCCACAGCCATACATTTATGTTGTTTTGTTTATTTCATTCAGGGAAATTATAGGTATCTGAGTATATAAATAATTAAACAAATATAAATGTTTAAAACACACCAAACGGTTTTGCATAAATCAAAAAACGTCAAATTGTTTTTCGACGAGACCCGTTTGCCATAGTCAGTCACATGGCCTTTTATGGGGGAGCTCCTGTTGTTAATCGATCACATTCTACGATATCTACTATGGTAAGGATGTGGCTCATGAATATTAACTGGGTTTTCTTGGTGCTATTTAAACATTCATAAGCCAAGCCTTCAATCCTCCATATTCCAACCACATAGACTGACTCTTATGAGCGAACTAGGCAAGCGTCACCTTACGTCGTTAATATTCATGAGAGGACCCTTCGCCATAGTAGACTGGGATATTCGTGGGGCAGGGCGAGCCTCCACACTGGTGTGGACTAACTGCACGTAGCCTCTATGAAAAGAACAGAACTGCCTATCCGACGTGGTGCGCAAACCAAGAGGATATTTTCGTGCTCTTGGTTTTTTAATTTGTTGCCAATGTCAGCGTCAGCCAACGTGACGCTTAAGTTACAGTTCTTTAGAGACGAGTATAAAACACGCACATTTTTGCGTCGTATGACACCTGCAGTTTATCAGATAAAAGCAACGATTTACGCTCGTTTTATTTGATGATAACACGCGTATCGGACTGTTTTTGTTTACTATGCGTCGGAACGATTTTTAGGATAACGTGTCACTACTCAAAATCCAAACAATACAGGTTTTAAGAAACTGAAAACCTGAATTTGCAGTATATAAACTGCATACGTTTGCAAATTATCAACCTTTGTGTCATTTTTTTCCTAATAGGCTTATATAGACAACCTTTCACATGCAGTCTTGTGGTAGCGTGGCCGAGTGGTCTAAGGCGCTGGATTTATGCTCCAGTCATTTCGATGGCGTGGGTTCGAATCCCACCGCTGCCAATAACTTATTGTTTTTTTTCTATAAAAGAAAAACGTTCATAGAATTGTAATAGAAAACACACATCAAATCAATGCTGCAAACATATGACGAGGTAAACATCTAAGGACAATAGAGTGCGGTGGGCATCATGGAATTTGTCATTTTTATTATTATCGTACAAATCTATTTCCCAGCTTGAAATTAGTCTCATTTGCTTCTTATAAAATTATTATATATGCAATGCCATATTCCAAAGGGCTTATCACACTACACTTAATGTCACCATGGTGAAATAAAAAAAAAAGTCACAACTTACTTTGTTCATCATTCTTGGGATGAACAATTAATCAGTGACAATAATTCATAGACAAATTGTTTGTCCTCCTAGTTATATTTAATCAAAATCTTTTTTTTGTAGTAGAAAATTGGTCGTCAGATTGGGCAGAATATCTGTAACCACTACTCTAAATGATTAATTTGCTTTGAACAAAAGGTGAAGAGAAGAAGCTTCTTTTCAATATTCTGTTTCAGTAGGAAATATGCCACAATGCTTTAAAGTAGGTAGGAACTTCCTGTTCATGGGGATAAAAAAGGTGTATTTCAAATGGGATATATTGCCCTAAGAAAGGCACTTAGGAGTGAATACAATCATGGCCGGCATATTGAAGTGTTGTTCCAAACCGAAGTGCCAAAAGCCCTTCAGAACGAAGGATTTTGAAGAGTACAACTGATGGACACTTCATGCCCCTATTATCCTTTGCACATGGAGGGAATTTGATTTGTGTCGAACACTGCGTTCCACTTGAAAAGACTCCTCCCTGTTATGGTTAGATTCTCTGCAGCAAACAATTAATCAAGTGACTTATGCTTAAGGTGCATTCAGGCTGTGTTGTAATTATAAAGAAATGGTAAAGAGACTTTACGACACATCGTACAAACACTTCTTTACCCTCCATTAATCATTAAAATCATTTTACAACTGCCCTAAAGTTAAACAGTTGAGTTTAACCATTTTTGAATCCATTCAGCGAATCTCCTGGTCTGGTGGGAACACTTTTAACTTAGCTTAGCATAAATCATTCAATCAGATTAGACAAGACAATAGTTGATCCTTTTCAGCAACAATAATCAGCATATTAGGGCGACACGGGGGCTCAGTGGTTAGCACTGTCGCCTCACACCAAGAAGGTCGCTGGTCAGTTGGCATTTCTGTGTCCAAACACATGCGGTACAGGTGAATTGAATAAACTAAATTGTCCGTAGTGTATGTGCGTGAATGAGTGTGTATGGATGTTTTCCAGTACTGGGTTGCAGCTGGAAGGGCATCCGCTGTGTAAAACATATGCTGGATAAGTTGGCGGTTCATTCCGCTGTGGCGACACCTGATGAATAAAGGGACTAAGCCGAAGGAAAATGAATGAATAATCAGCATATTATAAGCAATAATCAGTTTCATTCAGTTCAGCGGCACTGTTTAGGTTCTGTGTCTCCAATATGGTCAACTGATGACACGTCATGAATAGACTCTAAACAAAGAACATGCTAGGTTAGCAAGTCCATATCATTGCCAATGACCAGTGGATATGATGTGACCAGTTTTCCAGTTCTATATGTGACATTCAGTATAAAGCCTATTTAAAACAGGTTAAAATTCATTTAAAAAAATCTAATCCAAGGAATGTTTCATGTCCATATATTTATTTATTTGGTAAACAGCCCTGTCTCAAACATGATAACGTACCGACAGCTGGTCATTATTGTGGAATAACCCCCTTGGGTGAAACAAGGATAATTTATTTAGCATTAATGACTGTCTGACTGTATGTTATCACGTATGAAGACCTTTTAATGACCACAATATCATTCTAACAAATAAAGAGACCCACGAAAACAAGGTGTCATAATTTGTCCCTTTTTCTATTTAACCTGTTTAAACACACTGACATTTAAAAAAAGTGAAGAAATGCAGCATTTTTTAAAATAAAAAAATGTAGGTTTTGTCAGCCAGGCAGACATACTTTACCTGCAAAAAGAAGTCCAACTATTGTAAAAAATATTGATAAAACAAACAGTACATATGAGGACCCAACAACAGTATTATTGGGTAATTTGTAAGGTTGTCCTCCAACTTGATTGATATAAAATCCAACTGGAAATATGAGAGCAGCCATGCAGAAGAGGACCACTGCAAATAAATAAATAACAAACAAAATAACATAAGGTTGTTAAAAACAATAAACAGATTTGGATTATTTGAGCATATCAAATGATCAACCTACTTCCCATAAAGGCAATCCAGCGGGCATACTTTGTTGCCTCTCGCCTCCAGTGGGAGATCACAAGCAGGCCACATGTGATAGTGAGCGATACGATGCCCAAGATAATGAAGAACAGGGTTGTGACCCATTCTGGAGGAAGGTTTGGGGAGATACATATCCTGTTTCGACCATGGATGGTCTGGCATTGCTTGACTAGACCCACAGTCAGAGCTCCTAGATGCAAAACACATGAAAAAAAAAAGTCTTTATATAGAACAACATATAAGACTAGAAGATACTATCCATGCAGGAATGACGTAAGGGTGAGAAAATAATAACAGAAGTTCAATTTAAAAAGTACACATGAAATCAAAACTACCCATATTGATTTTGTTAGCTCACATTGGTGGTTTTGTTGTAAACAATTCATCTGTGTCATTAAGAAAGAAAAAATTGTTTGCCCTTGTAATCTAAAATTGAAATTTGAAAATGCACCTGTTTGTTTTCAGTTAAATTCTCAGATTACGTCTGTCTGAGGTATTGGGTGTGGCTAACATACTTAACCACGCCCCTCCAACTGTCTGTTTTGACAACAAATAGAAATGGTGGGGAGGAGGTGTCTGTTAGGTTGTAATAACTCTCCCAAAACCCGTTTCCCAATCTTTCTGAATGAAATGCCTACTTCACTACATCCAATCAGCTAGCAGTAAAAAAAACAAGCCACGCCCACTGTTTGTCATTTAATATTACATTTCTCTAGGACAGAGATGCCCAAACTAGGGCCCGCAGGCCAAAGTTGGCCCATGGTAACCTTTGATTTGGCCCGCCATCCCATCTGAGAAGAGAGGGAGAATGATGGGGATGGTTTAGAGATTATCGTTTAAAATTTTATGTAACCTTTTATTTGTTTATTTTATTGTTAAACTACTAAAAACAGCTAACTAAAATTAAACGTTTCAATTTAAGTGCTGTAATTTAGTTCAAAATTTACATACTGTCACCCGACAGATAGAGTACAATGCAGAGACTTTGTCGATCAAATCAAGGCAAAGGCAGATTCTGCTTGTGTATTCGGCATTGAACTCCACTGTTATAAATGTGATTGTTTATGTTTTATTGCAATAAGTTATAACCAAAAAGTTACACTGCATTAGTTAAAATTGCAAAGTGATGTTTTCTATTTATTTTTAAATATCTTGAAATAAATTATGAAATTACCGATGGCAACTTTAATGTAAAATAGTTTGGTATATTTATCTACGGCCCACGGCTCTCAATGATGTTTAGTTTTTGGCCTTTCATATGAAAAAGTTTGGGCACCCCTGCTCTAGGAAATGCATCACAGTACAAAAAAGAAAAAAAGGTCGCAGATACTGGTTCAGGGGTGCCTAAACTCGGTCCTGGAGGGCCGGAGTCCTACAGATTTTAGCTCCAACTTGCCTCAACACACCTGCACGGATGTTTTTGGAAAGCCTAGTAAAAGCTTGATTAGCTAGCCCAGGTGTGTATGATTGGGGTTGGAACTAAACTTTGCAGGACACCGGCCCTCCAGGACCATGTTTGGACACCCCTGTTCTGGTTCATGCAGACTTTAATGTCCTGTTCCCAAAAGCAGAGGATTTACAAAAAAAATTGCTAATTTACAAAAATAGTAGTTAGCTAATAGTTACATTAAAAAAACAACATACAAATAAAAAGCCATCAGGACCCCCGGGGTGACGACGCAGCATTAGCATCAGTTGCAGCAGATAAATCTTAATTATCTTAAATCTTAAAATTTTCAAAAACTTTTCGGTAATCACGTACATTAAAAACTAAATACAGGTCACGGCTGAACGTGGGGGATGTTCTCCAAGTGGCGGTCTCCAATATTAAACCAAGAATGAACTTGCTGTGCTCCAAATATTGTGCCTAACCAACTCATTAGGTGAGGTTGATGTTAAAAATTAAACAAATGTATAAATTGCTATAAATATGATATGTTTGTTAGACTGTGGCATTTTTTTGTGTTGTCAATATGATTGTGTTTATATCGGCCTATTGGTGTGTGTGTGTGTGTGTGTGTGCTGTTGCGCAACTTTTTTATATTTATAACCACCTCAGAGGATAGTGGGGGTCGCGGGTCACTGGGTCATTGTTATTTTGGGGGTCGTGGGCAGAAAAGTTTGGGAACCGCTGCCCTAAAGTATTTACAAAAGGTCATGGTCATACTGTATCAGTTACAATCCTAAACTTGGCTCAGTTTAGAGCTTTAACCATAATGCAACACCACCACTAGTGTTGGGTATAATTAATTACAAAGTAACTACATACTCTAATTAAATTACTTATACACTGAAATGTTTTTTTTTTGTTTTGTTTTTTTAATACAATTTTTTTTGGGTTATTCATTCTGAATTATTAAAATGTTTAAATAAAGCTAAAAGACAATGTTTGACTAAAATGTAAAGAATTAAGACCGTTTAATCTGTATTGTTATATGCATTGAGATTAAGATTTTAAGTATTGAGTCAAATAATAAAATTCTTGAGTAATTAAATTACTATTTGGACATAGTAACTTTTGAAGTAACTTACTCAACACTGACCACCACTAAGGATAAAATACAAAGTACAATTTGAATGATGATTGATTAATTCCTTCCTGAATAAGAAGTGTCTCATCATCAAATATTCAGAATTTCACACTAAATGGTGTTATTTATCTTGAGCTATAAAAAGTGAGAGTAAGTACTACAAGAACAAGTATTATACAACACACTTCCACAAATGTACAAACAATGGATCTAAATATACCTCAAATCATTGTGCCTTTGAATGCTTGGTGACCCTGGACATCAGAAAACCTTTTGCTTTTACAAAGGTATTTTTAATCAAATAGAAATATGAATATAGCCAAAGAGTAAGACGAAATTCTGAAAGCGTACAATGTAACTTAGTAAGATTTTCCTTATCTCTCAATAAGTCTAAATAATTGAAGGCTAAGTAGTTTTTTTCCTGGGGAAAATTACACTAACATTATTCAAAAGTTTCTCACATTTACTTTAGTCTAGAAAGTTCATTTACAGTTATTCTAATTTTTTTTACTTGGTAAACTATAATATAACAGAAGGCATGTGATTGTGTACTAGTTTTTGTCCAAAGAATTGACTTGTTGATCATTTAGAGGCATTAAAAATGTCAGCTTTAAATATTAATTGACCTAAATAAAAGATACTTGTCATCAGCATGTTTCCTTTTATGAAGATCTGTTTGAAACACTGCCAAATCCAGCTTCACCATGGGAAACTCCACTTAAAGACATTACACAGGATATCCTGTTTTTTTTTTTTCCCTACACATCATTAGAGGGAGGCTATATAGAATTGTTATCCCAATCATAGCCCTTCTTGTGTCAACATCGACCACCAGTCTAGTCAATGTAGTGCACACTTCTTTGGTAAATATTTGGTTTGAGATTATTAAAATTGTAAATAGCACAGCTGCATTGGAAATTAATGTTAATTCATCTCTAGTTAAGTTTGGTTTTTAAGTTTATGGTAATATTTAGAAAATTAGTCTCCCAATGTAGATAGATAGATAGATAGATAGATAGATAGATAGATAGATAGAT
>CAIGQV010019950.1:88549-115553 GCA_903798115.1 Danio jaintianensis | reverse complement strand
AGATAGATAGATAGATAGATAGATAGATAGATAGATAGATAGATAGACTGAATGTGCTGTGAATGTTTCTTCACTCAATGAGAACTGTACTTTTTGTTCTCTGCTGCATCTCTGTTGGACAAAAAAGTAACAACTGGTGGAGAACATCTGTTGTGTGACATTCTGTAGAACAGGATCTTAATAATAAAACAGGAAAACAAAAAAGAAAGACAGAACAAAATGCTTTTCTTCAACAAAATAAACGCTCGCAGACCATGCTGAAGCCCAAAATCTGTTCAAAGTCAGAATAGAATATTGGAGGATCTAGTGTAAAACCATTTGCATCGACAACATTCTATGAATATTATTCCCACGTTTTCATAACAGGACAATTTTCCAACTAATTAACTGCTGTGAAGCTCTCATC
This sequence comes from Danio jaintianensis, assembly GCA_903798115.1. NCBI lineage: Eukaryota > Metazoa > Chordata > Actinopteri > Cypriniformes > Danionidae > Danio > Danio jaintianensis. Next base: position 115,147 of record CAIGQV010019950.1, on the reverse strand, counting down.
CCTCTGGAAGGCAATTCCCAACAGACTTCATTAATACAGCAACAAACACACTGAATAATCAACAACACATTTCCCTTAAAAGCATTCTCACTAATGCAAAACATCTAATCACTCCCTGTTAATAGTCAATGGCAGAAGCTTTTATATATTTACATGTTTTACCCATAAATGGTTGTAGAGAATAGAAAATTGACCAGAAAGGCTGTGTGAGTGCAATGTGCATTAATAGATATGTTTGGGTAAGATTAATTCTTTGTATGGATTAAAAGGATGGGTGTGTTGCAAACACGATTTTATGCTCAATAGTTACAAAAACACTTCACATGCGGATACACGTGTGCTTTACCCGAAGAGTGACATGGTATTTGACTGAACGAAGTTTCTTACCCTCTTGACCTCCTGTATTGATCCAGTCTGGATTTGCGATACTTGCAATTGCGAAAATATCGGCTGCAAGAAAGAGACATCCTGAAATTATGGTGAGTTTATCCATTTTCACACTTCAGTCAGTGAACTACATGAGTTTAGGTCTGTTATTTTTAGATGTTTGGGACTGTGTGAGATTGATGTAACTTTCACTCCCTCTTTTCAGAGGGAACCTCATGAAGAAACTCTCAGTTCATCACAGCAGCATCTAGAAGATAATATCTGAGGATTATGATGCAAACAGCAGCAGTATGACATTCAGCATTGAACATCATCCCATTATGAAGCGTTATCCCTCACGTACTCCACTGACAACAGCCCACATTTTAACATCGCTGTGTGGAAAATCCCAAGTATCCCGAGGTTACATCCGTGCTGGATCTTCCTTCTTGATTTATGGATATCATTGAAAGGGGAAAGATTCCACAACGAAGAGTCTATTCTCACGTCAGTATCGCGTGCGCTGATAAACGTCGTGCTTTATCAACAAGCGCCGTTGTCCTTCTTGTCTTACACTCTTCCGCGTTTGAGTTTAAACTAATTTAGCGTAAAACAGCGTCCGAGAAGCTTTCAAAACACAACCCTGCTCGCGAGATGTTTTCCCTTTGTACGGAATAACGGAGGGGGCAGGAGAACATGACGCAACATGTGACGTCACCAGCCCGATTTTGACAGTTTTGTGTGTGTGCGCTCTCGTTAAAAACGTATGTGGACAAAAACAAGTTTCAGAAGTTTCTAAGATAACAAATATCTAAAATAATAAGTTTGGACTGGTATAATTTTATTGTAAATGCAGTGAGGGTTCAGATTAGAGAACAATTCATGAACATTTACAAATAATGTAATCTTAATGTAATCTTCACCGGCTAAATTCGAGAGAATTTTAGTTCCTGGCAATTCCTCACCAAGCTAGTTAGAGCATTTTTAAACATTTTAAAATTATTTTTTACTTATTTAAAATTTTAAGCAGCAGAGGCCTTTGCTTTGATTGACTTCAGCACATCTGCATCCAGAGTTCAGTCACTTTAGTGAGTATAGCCATACTTTATTGCCAAAGGATTTCTATAGTTTCAATCAGGTTTAACAGGTCAAACTTCCTCTGCACAAAGCATCCCCCAAACTATATACAACTTTCTTTACACACGTTGGGTTCAGTCTTTCCCCAGTTTAACACAATTTACAACCAGACACAAATAAATTAGACTTGCTTTTGTTAATAAAGTGAAATTTGGACCAGTTTTCTGCCCACATAACAGGCTCCTCTGCAAATGCTAGTCAGGCCTTTTAGTCCTATCTGCTGATGAATGTTTGGTCACTGCAATGCTTTCAGTCCAAATTCTTAAAAACCTCAGGACACTGTATGCAGGAACAGATCCTTGTCTGCTCTCATGCATTTATCATTTATGGACAACCAGCCATTTTGTGAGGTCAGGTGTTGATGTTGGATAAGTAGGCCTGATCTAATTTATACCAAAAGGTTTTATTGGGTTAATGTTGGTGAATGTCCGGATACATAGAGAAACAGAGACAAAACTCTATACCAATGGTCTCAAACTCAATTCCTGGAGGGCCGCAGCTCTGCATAGTTTAGCTCATAGTTCTGCATAGTAGTCTTGAACACCTTGATTATTTGGATCAGCTGTGTTTGATTAGGGTTGGAACAAAACTGTGCAGAGCTGCGGCCCTCCAGGAATCGAGTTTGAGACCTATGCTCTATACTGTTCTGTTATTCTTGATATGTTAAGATCCTCTGTTTTGTCATCAATAAGACATTACAATACTTTATAATGCAATCTCAAATAATTCAATACTTGTTCTAAAGCGACATTTCTGAATTAGCACATTTGAATTGCCCAGCTGTAAATAGTCAAATTCAGATGTGAATCTGTGGAGGAAGTAGTTCCTTTTTTATTTTCAGACACTGAACTGTTATTTATATAAAAGTAGCACTGCGATAGGGCTGTATATTGGCACTGTTGTGGTTTACTGCTGTGGTTACTGCTGCGTCTATGCACAGTGGTGCTAATATCAAAATCCCTTTAAGGCATTCTATAGTCTTTGCTGATATACAGCCATATCACTGCCAGTTAGCTCTGCAACTCTCACATGGTTGCCCACTGAAGCTAAGCAGGGCTGCGCCTGGTCAGTACCTGGAAGGAAGACCACATGGGAAAGCTAGGTTGCTGCAAGCAATAGTGAGGCAGTAGTGAGGCCAGCACTCAACCTGCAGTCTGTGTGGGTCCTAACGCCCCAGTATATTGATGGGGACTCTATACTGCTCAGTGAGCGCAGTCTTTCGGATGAGACATTAAACCGAGGCCCTGACTCTCTGTGGTCATTAAAAATCCCAGGATGTCCTTTGAAAAAGAGTAGGGGTTTAACCCCGGCGTCCTGGCCAAATTTGCCCACTGGCCTCCTAACCACCCCCATATCATAATTGGCTTCATCACTATCACGTCTCCTCTCCACCAATCAGCTGGTGTGCAGTCTGGCGCAATATGGCTGCCGTCGCGTTATCCAGGTGGATGCTCCACACTGGTGGTGGATGAGGAGTTTCCCCCCATTGTGTAAAGCGCTTTGAGTGTCTGGAAAATATTAAATACTTGATATCTTGAGCATAACTGGAGAAAAATATGCATATGTATAGGAAATAAATATAAATATTAGGGAAAACAGAATCTATCCATCCAATCTATACACAAAGTACATTACCATTACTTTATATTCACATCTAAAAAAAAATCTCATCCTTTGTTGTTGTAAAGACCTTAAAATACCTTAAGGACCTTAAGGTAGTAAGATGATTCAAATCAAAACTTGTTTCAGGTGTGTTTGATGGTGTTGGTAGACACTTTATTAATTTACATCTATACATTTCAAATGGACAAGTGTTGAGTTCTTTTCTTGAGATTACTCCTTTTTATATAATATTACAAATATCAAGGCCAACTGTTGATGACAACCTTATTATTATAATTGTTTTCGGGACAGAAACAATAAAGGTATCATAAACATGTCCTCATTTTTGTGCAGAGACATTTGAAAGAGAAAAGGTGCAAGAATGCCCATCAGATTTCATCAACAAAGGGTGTGTTGACCAAGTTTCCACTGGAGGCCATAGTCTTTTTACCAGACATGAATTTCTTTGCAACCTGAAAAACAAGACAAAAAAGTCCAGTCAATCCAATAAAATGCTGATACTAGATAACAATTGTGGACTTTTTTTTAAATTCATTATTTTCTATTTCAACTCTAAATAATTCCAATGGAAATACAGCAATTATTTAGCAATCACATAAAGAATTTGTAACAAAAAACTTTTTTTGTACAGAACACGAATACAATAATAGGTTTTCTTCCAGGAGCTTTACTCCAGTCTATCCTAATTGAAACTCTGATATTACCATCCCAGAGCTTTCACATTGAGTTAACACTGTAAAAGACAACAACAGTTGCTTACGTTAACAACATCAGCTGAAGACACAGCATTGATTTTCTGGGTCACAGCTTCAGGGGAATGGTAGGTACCCTCTGACAGCACTTGTGTACCAATAACATCCATCAATCCCTCAGAACTCTCAATAGACATGAGGTAATCGGCCGTCAGCTGATTCCTGCTCAGGCAAAAAGACAATTCATGTATAATTACAGCAAAAATATGTAATCTAGAAAAATATAAAAACTGTACTCTAGTTAATAAAAAAAAGTCTAATAAAATAATAAAAAATAAATAAAAAGTTCCCAAGGGACTAAGATGATAAAAACTCACTTGGCTTTGCTGAGATCTGCTGCTGCAAGGTTTCCTTGAGCAATGGCATTCACCTGACCAACAGCTGCTTTGATTACCTGAACACAAGAATTAACATTTTATTAAACAAATGTAAACAAATTTTTATTTTTATTAAAACATTTGATAAATTTCACAAGCTTACAACAATCAGAAAATATCAACAGCAATAAATAATGTATAAAATAAGATAAAAATCTACTTTTGGTAAAATCTGTACCATTTTCGAAGGACACATTTTAAAATATTTCCTTTAAAGTCTTTCCAGGTAAAAAAATAAAAATAAATCGCTGTCCGATAGCATTAAAAAGGGCATTCCAAAAGTATATGTTTAACAGTCTGGTTGCTTTTGCAATATTGACATTTTGGAGGAAATTCTCCTTTGAGTAAATGTCCATGAGTACAGTCTGTCTCGTGTGTTCAATATGGAATCTGGTGTAAACAAGCACATCTTGTCTAGAGTGAAAGAATAGTTCGATTTTCCTCCTACTAAGGGCTGGATTTCGAAACGTTTATTTTTTTTATTTTGTTTGCCATTCATTTGATGAACTACACATTTCATTGACAGACAAAACAAAGAGACAGACTAACAAACTGAGAGACAAACAGACAACTCAAAAAAGACAGATAAACAAATAGACAAAAATATACAGACAAATAGCATGCCAGACAAAGTCAGAGACCAAACAAACAGACTGATGGTATAGCAGACAATCAGAAGAGCAGACAAAACAAACAGACAGGTGAAAAAACAAACAAACAGACACATAAGACAGATAAGAGTATTGACAGTCAGACTAAGATAGATCACCAGACAGCCATTACTGCCTATAGCTGTTTCCATCTACCTATTTTTAACGCACATTTTGGAATATTGCATAAAAAATTGTTTAAATGGAAATAACAAGATGCAGATACATTTTAAAAATGCACATTAAATACTTTTGTGCACAACTGAATAAAGAACTTTTTATCATATAAGAAAGAATGCACAACAACTACAACCAAAACTCATTTACCAAATAATTTTCAGCATGCGCATCAAAAATGTCATGTGATTTTGTTTTAACAGACCATGGTATGGCATTAATGGACAAACCAAAGGACCGACCACATTGCACAACATCTGAAATGTTGTTTTGGTCATTCTAAAATGCTTTAGCCAAAGTCCCTCATCAAAGTGATTTGGTTTTATTATCTCTCAGAACTGTCTTGAGTGGCTGCGCTCCCAAAAGAGCATCTCACGGTTCCAAAAGCCATCACAGTGTTCATTTGTATTCTGAGGCACAAGTAATGTATTATAGAAGTAAAAAGTAGGCTCCTCATACCGCATCAAAATCAGTTTTTTTTTTCTTTTTGATATTTGGTGGCATTTTTATCAGAGATGATTTTTTTCTCTTTGACTCAGTGGATGGACCCGGTGCTTTATTCGCAAATGTTTCATTATATTCCAGTTTTGCGCAAAAGTCTAATTCACATCTTTAGATGGAAATATAGCTGGTATCAAGTCCAAAACTGAGATAATGATTATTACTTGACCAATTAAAGACTGTATAATTCTGATTTGTTTATGACTAAGCACCGGGTAGATACTTCAAACTATTCTAGAAACTGTTCAAGAGTTCCACCAGCAGTGGTGGAAAGAGTACTGAAAAATCATACTTAAGTAAAAGTACCATTACTTGCCTAAAAACATAGATATACTAGATGTCGCCTGGCCTATTGTTGTCTATTGGAAGGAATGCGTCAATAGAGCCGCCATTTTAGTACAGGGTAGCGCTCCTTTGAAATGAATGCAGGACCAAGGTGCAGTGGAGGACTGTGGCCATCCAGAGCCAGAGATATACACATATATACATATATCTATGATCGGGAGTTTTCCCCCGTGGTCAGTACGCAAATATTTTTTTAAATTACGAAAATTATAATTTTACATCACTTTTCTACATCGATGGATCAGTGACCGCACGGGCATTGCCGATAAAGAGTGTGTGTTTGTGTGCATGGAAATGTATTATCCTCCCTCCCTGTTAAATTTGATGTAATCCGTGTCCTGAAACACACCTCCTCTCCTGCTTTCACTTCTCATTCTGACGGAGGAAGCGATTTGTTTGTGAATGAATCTCCATTATGAACGACGCGTTCACTTAGCCGACAATAACACAAGTTTCTGGCACCGCAGCGTCTTGTTGTCATATTTCATTTACATTGTTTGCTGATTTTACTCAATAAAACTAGCATAAGCCTAGAATTCTGTGCAAATTGATGCTACTTTGCCTTATGATCAGTGCAGTAAGAGACTGTATTATCATCAATAACGTTACTTGTTTACCACAAAAGTTTGTAACATGTAAAAAACGAAATCTTACCTATGAAATGTTCTGCCTTTGTGCTTTGTTTGCTCGTTACTACACCCGTAAGCAGCGCTAAAGTCCAGCATCTTCACATTGGCACACTGTCTTGACTAGTGCTGTTGAATGATGTTTGTCCTGGGAGCCCTGTACAAATATGGCGGCGCTATTGACGCATGCTGAGGGTCCGTATGCGATATCTAGTGTATATATCTATGGCCTAAAAATGTAGTGCAAGTAGAGTAAAAGTATCTGTTGTAAATATTACTCAAAGTATGACCTTTCGTGAGTAGTGAGTATTACGCTGTAGAAAGCTGATGCATTTACATGTAATTTGTGGATGTGTGTAAACGTAACATTCTGTAGTGCATTTAGTTATTGCCCAGCAGACACACAACATCATAAGATGTTAATATTAGGTTAGATTTAGGTGGTGACGTCAGGTGACCAAAATTCAATGTCTTGTCAGCGTCTAAGGACAACATTATTTTGATGTCCAATAACGACGTAAAATGACGTTAATATTTGGTTGATTTTAGGTTGTGTTAGAAAGTGACCAAAATCCAACGTGGAGCCAACATCTTAAACCAACGTCATATTGACATCAAGTGCTGACATTTATTCGTCAGGTATGGCAACTAAAATCCAACATCTGATAGACGTCATAGTGGTAACGTCCACACAACATCAAGCTGTAACATCATTAGACATTGATATGTGGTTGATTTTAGGTTGGACGTTTTCTAATCCCCATAGACAAGAAAAAATAAAGTAGTGACTGCAGGTTGAAGGAAAGTAGTGGAGTAAAAGTACCGACACAGCACGAAAAATGTACTTATGGGAAAGTAAAAGTACACATTTTTGAAACTACTTTAGTAAATTACAATTCCTGAGAAAAACTACTCAATAACAGTAATTTGAGTATTTGTAATTTGTTACTTTACACCACTGTCCACCAGTGCCCAAGAATTTTAAAGCAGATGCTTCCTATGAATTTAACCAATAGCTTTAGTCTTATTAGGGCTAATAATAAAATCATGTTGTAGTGTCCCTTAAGCTTTTATTAGATATCAACCTTCATGAAGTGTGTAATATAGTTGTCAATGCAATGTTTTAAAAACAAAGGGCACAGGTCAATTAACAGACCGAGCAGAGCAGGAGAGATTTAGAGAGAGATAAATACTTCAATAAACAATTCACAAACTGTGAAAAGGAGATGCTAAAAATGTATATTTGACTAACGGCTAGTGTATTTTGACCTTGGATGGTTGTAAACCTTCTATAAGACACCTGCAATTTAAATCCAGAGTGTAATGCAAGTCATACGTACATCGTTGGCAGCGTTAGCCTGGCAGATGGTGTACAAGCCAAAAAGACCAGAATCAGTGTAGTTGGCATTAAAGGCAGAGGCCTGCAACAAAGAAGATAGGCACAGTTATGAAGAATACTTCATGAAAGTCCTTTGTGAACTGAAGGCCTCATAAGGTCATACTCACATCAAAGGGCAAAGCGGTGGCCTTTGAGATGGCCTCAGTCAGTTTGCTGGTGGTGCTGGAGCCTCTCTTAACCCGTGGTCCTGCTCCGAGCACATGCTGCAGTACACTGAATGCAGTGGCCTCAGCTGATGTTGCACTTGCTCCTTCACTCACTACCAACGCATGAACCAGACCTGCTCCAGTCTGATGCCTCAGCTCACCTGCAAGACAGAGCCAGACACTAACATTTCTTAACAGTATCTGGAAAGCCAGAACCTTAAGTGTAGCTTTAAAAATTAATAATAAGGTTCCATTTGTTAATATTAGTTGACTACATTAGATAGTAAACTAACAATGAAAACTACTTCTGAAGCATTTGTTAAAGGGGCGGTCCAATGTTATTTCAGGCATTCAGAGTTATCTACACTGTTAAAGAGTTGGACTCTCCTGCTCAAGCATAGGTCACGTTTCAAAAAAATATTTGGACAAAACACAGAGTAACCAGAATAACCATAACAAATGCTGCCCATTTAAACTGTTTGACTAGTAATGATGTGCTCTACCTCCACGGTACACAGCTTTAGAACCAACAGTGCCTGCTCCGCTGCGGATGTTCAGGAACTGCTCCCCAACCTGCTTCAGCATGGCATGATCCACACCTACAGTAACATACAGAACAATTGACATATATAGCTTCATTTTTGGACCAAATTAGATGTTCTTTTTCAAAAATATGTAATTTCATAACATACCAAGACCAACCAGGGCCATTCTCGCACTCGTGAAGTTGTTCTGAACGAAGGTGTGCATCTGTAAAAAGAAAAATACAGAAAAATTCATCCAGGTTGAATTTTTATTTGCAAACAGTAATACTTAATAATTTGCTTGATTATATGAACAAGATTGTTATTTACTGTCATGCACATGTGTTGTGAAAACAACATGAAACTTTAAAGATTGAAGTGTCCATTTTTAACATGTTAGTGTAACTGTTTTTAGTGTTTTACTGAGTGATGAGGCATTGTATAAATGACATTGATTCAGCTGTTATGAAAAATAAGGTTGATAAATGCAAAATATCAGATAAAGTGCCTTTTTATTCAGCAATTAACTATGAAATTTCCAGTGAAAATAACTAGAACATGACTGTAAAACAGTATTGTTACTATGACATTATGTTTACTCTAGAGTTTTGGTCTGTTATACCCAGTTCCATCACACCATAAATCCTAGTATGAGCATTGCCAAAACATAAATGATAAAACATGTTTTTTTTTTTTTATTTCTTGCCTAACCTGTTCGGTAGTGATTTGACCAATCTTGTAGTCTGGACAGTACAAGGAATTAGACAGGGCATTCTTATAGGCTGCAGCATGTAAATCCTCAATAACACCTGAGGGACAAACAGATGAAGAACAGAAACAGAAAATGATCATGATGACTGTCATTATGAATTTCAAAATTATAGTTTAATCCACATAACAATTAGCCTTCTGGTGTTATTCACTTAGGGGTCCGATTTATGATTCCCAGTTCTCAAAACAAATTGTAGATAACATTTTTATTGCTAACAAATGTACTATATTTTGGTCAATAATACCTTTTTCCCAAATATTTAGTATTTTGATAGTTATTGTGTGGACAAAATTCACACCTAAATTGTAAATTTGATATATATACACACAGTTGAAGGCAAACTTATTAGCCCTCCTATGAGAGTTTTTTCCCCAACACTTTTTTAAACAATTTTAATAACTAATCTATTGTATCTTTGCCATGATCACTGTACATAAACTTTTCTAGTTATTTTGCAAGATACAAGTATTCAGCTTAAGTGCAGTTTAGAGGTTAACTAGGTGAGTTAGGTTAATTGGGCACATCATTGCACAACAGTGACTTGCCTAATTAACCTAACCTCACCTAGTTAACCTAGCTAACCTAACCTAATTACTTTTTTAGTCTAAAGTAGGCATCAAAATGACAAAGCTGCATACCAATCTGTGTCGTCTGCTTGGCAAGTTTCTTATCCACATTCACCCTTTCGGTGAGGTCTGACACTTCCCATGCACGAAACTCAGGGGCAGTGGTCACATTGATCAGATACTCCATGACAGTGTCACTGTGAGAGAACACATAGACAACACGTTTCTAGTGAAATATAAGATCACACTAAGATTTTCATAGAACTAACGTGTTTTACTCACATATGATCTCTCAGGCAGTCTACAGTGTAAGCCATGGTTTCCCTGGAGCTTGACACACTGCACACAAAATTATATTATATACATTTACTCACAAAGTATACCACTTGTGCATATTAATACAACATAACATATATTGACCATTTCACAGCCTGTGAGGACACACAGATCTGATCATAAATCCTGGATTATTAAGTTCACCATAAGTACTAGTTCACCCAAAACTACTTAAATTTACTCACCCTCAAGTGGTTCCAAACTTTGAGAGTTACTTGTATCTGTTAAACACAAAATAAGTTATTTTGAAGAATGTTACAAGCCTGTAACCATTCACTTCCATAGTAGGCAAAACAAATGCTATGAAAGCCGATGGTTAAAATTTCCAAAATAACTTATTTTTTGTTTAACAGAAATAAAAAAAACCTCAAACACGTTTGTGACAAGTGAAGGGTGATTAGATGACAGAATTTTCAGTTTTGGGTGAACTATCCCTTTAAATCATTGTTCAACAGGTGTATCTGAAGTTCATTTGAACACCTTGATGAAGACAATTTCTGGCACAACGTGTAGGTGCACAAGACTGCCGTTTTAATATACTAGCATGTGAATAAAGGCTTTTTAACTTTTTTCCCCAATTTTTGGAGTGCCTTGAATTGATGATTTCTTAAAGAATCCCATATCCAAGGAGCACTGATATATTACTTACCCCTTGAAGCTGCTTATTGTTTTGGATGTAATGACAAATAATGTTTCAAATGCTACTTAAAAACAGCTCACAGAACAATAGCCCTATTCGGACAGAACTAGCTTTTCAAACAACGTCTGTCATTTCATATTTCATGTATAGATGAAATGTACGGGGCTAATATTTCCATGTTTATTACCAAGGTAGGAGTGTCTGTGTTTTACATGTGGGCGTTGCACAAGAACACATGTTCAGGATATATAAAAGTACATTTCAGGTATACAACTGAAAAACTGCCATTGAACACAATTTATTAAATTTGAAAAAATATATGTTGAAATTAAGAAGATTTACATTTAAGCACTTTGAAATGTAAAGTAAAACATCATAACCTATTTGATGTTTACACATTTAAAAATAGGCGGTTCATTCCACTGTGGCGACCCCAGATTAATAAAGGGACTAAGCCGAAAAGAAAATGAATGAATATTTAAAAATAGTTATTTAAAAAACAATATAATTTAACAAAATTTGAACATGGTGGTTTTCTAGAACTTCTTTTCAGAAACCTACTGGAATAAATGAGCTTTAACTTGTATAATTTCCCCGTTATGCAACGGACTGCAGACTTGAAAGTACTCTTACCTGAAACTGATATTACATTAGCCAGTCTTAACAATTGACATGAATTGGCTCCTCTTATTGATTTTATTATTATTATTATTATTTTTTTTTTTTGCAAACATTTACATCCATTATTGGTGCACAGAAAGCAGAAACCTGAAAACCGGTGCACTAGAGATTGTACAGTAGTTCACGTTAACCAAAACACACAAGAAAATGCATTTTGGGAAAAAAAGAAAAAACATTAAGTAATCACAGACACTCGCATTCGGAGGGGATTAGATTTCTCACAAGATTGCAAAGTTTGCTGAAAAACAGTATGTAATTTGCGCTGGAATTTTTACAGAGATCGCGTGAGAAAAAGGTACATGTAGCAGATTCGGACAGGAATAAAATCACAATTTACGTCTGTCAAACTGAAATTTCTCTATTGTCTCCCAGTTAAACTACTCCTGTCTAAATAGGGCTTATGACAGCTTTCAATTCTGAGAACTGCCGAAATAAAAAAAGGATATACGCCAAGGAGAGATGTTGTTATTGTGTGACCCTAATAAACTGACCTCAAGCTTCCCCCAACAGCCTCAACACCGCGGCAGATCCTGAAAGCAGACGCTCCCTTGGTTGTCTGGAATCAACAATACAGAGAAGTAAACGCTAACAATGCTAATCAGTACAGCAGTCAAACACAGAGTCGAGATTGATGGATTGTATACCAGACTGGCGGCCAGACGAAGCAAGTGTGTGACACCGAGGTTATCAGTGGTCTCATATCGGCTTCCGGCCCGGACAAGAACACCAATCCGAGAAGCAGGAGAATAGTTTTCCAAGGAGGCAATCACTAACCCACTAGGCAATTTCGTCACCTAGAAAGGAGGGAGGAAAAAGCAATTACACCTTTCATTTATATAATTTGCTTAAATTATCATACTTTGACATTTTTAAGATAAACTAACTAAACATTAAATTAACTAACTGATTCAGCCAAGTTTAATAGTGATTTTATTATAAGTGTTTAATAATAAAGTGATATGGATCAATCCATCAGTCAAATCTAATCTAAAACAATATAATCTATTGGACGGTTCAAAGCAACATAACAGAAGACTTGGCTGGGTATTATAAAAAGGTGTCTGATTGTAACTGACAAGTTTTATGTTTAATTATTTTTTTTTTTAAACAAACATCTCATTTTGCACATTTGAGATGGAACCATTTTACCTGTTGGCAAAATGATGATTATTTCAATTCATTATTTTCTTTATTAATTAAAAACGTAATTATTTATTTTCTGTTGTGAGTTTTGAATTTGGTAAACAGAACTTTCGGTTTTAAAGGTTAAATTAGATGTTCATGATATATTTTGGTTTCATATGCTACGTAACATCGATTTATCAGTTAAATCTAATAAAATCAACATACCCTACTAAGCTGATATTTGAAAATTAATTTCATTACTAGCACAAACTTTTGTTCAAATTAATGTTAATTTAGGCAAACACCTAATTAAGCAGCAAGGTCATTTAGATTGCTAACCCATAACATTTTTTTAGGTTTGAATTACCCATAAACATATATTCATACACACAACATACACAACAATAAACTAATAATTTAAATGTTTTTATAGAGATTTAATTCACATATAATAACTTTAAATTAATAATAAATGAATTACAAATGTAAACTCACAGAATTATATACAACTATAGAATTCATATTTGTGCACTCAGTTAAAGCTCAATGTGTTATCGGTATAGTGCAATTTTGATCACAATATTTTTATGTACAGTTACCTGAAAACAACATGCTGAATGCCAGATTGCTTCATGACAAAAGAAATCTTGAAAATGTAAAATATGTTTGTTCGGTTAAGATAAGATGTAGTGTACATATGGGGAATTTAAAATTATAATTATCTAATATCAGCAACACAATAAAAGAATTCCTGTGGAGATTCAATCTCTAAAATGAGAGCAGAAACCCTCCCCAGCACCCACACATACATGAACATCCTGGTACATGTGAGGGGCACCTGCTGAGACCTTGATGCCCGTCAGAGGGACGGTCAAAGGCTGGTCCCTTAAAGAGGCCGCATAGAAGCGTCTCTGAAGAGAGAAAGACAAATCATCATCTACTGACCTGCACTTCCTGCGGCAGAAACTTTAGTGGCTCCGCGGCTGCCGCAAAATCCACCTTACGGGCAGCCTGGGCGGCATAAAGCCTCCTCTGAAAATTAAAAAAGATATCATGCCTCTGACAAAAAAAAGTGCATCCAAAACAAGCAGTATAAACAGAGGCAGAGCGAGGCAAACAATGTATACCCATTTTTGAAACAAACAGATCTAAACAACAATGCTACAGGCCTTTCTTTTCATTTGCATTAGGATTGTAGCCAACATCAACAGAAACATGTTTAAAAAAATAATAATAATAAATCACATCATATAAAAAAAAAAAATATTTTAATAACAAATTATTAATTGATCACATAAATAGATCAAGAAAACTGTTAGAACGCAACAACCACAACTGTTGTCCTGTGTCAAGAATTAATTAAATAAGTTTAATCAAAAACAACTAAATACGAATATTACATTTGCTGCACCTATCTCTTAAATCCATTCTATATTATCTACATTTATAGTTTACCTCTTATCTTCTATTCAAACTATTTATAAAACTTTTCACTAAAATAATCTACTGCAAATGGGGGAAAATCTGGACATTGGACACCTTTTTGCAACTACAATTTCACCAACAACAACAATCTATATTTATTTCCCATTTCCACTGCCTTAATTTCTCATATTTACCAAGGGTGGCAATAATTCTGATGATGAATTTTATTTGTACAGTAGTTTACTTAAATATCTGAATGTATTTGAATATGTAATTTTGAATGTATATTACTATTGTGTAGATTGTGAAAAAGATTTGTTGCATTTTCAATTCCCAATTTCTTATTTCTATGTTCTGCATATTACACTTTTCTCTTGCATTTATTATTTAATGCTTCTTAATTACCAAAAATGTATTTTATATTACCATGTTTCCTGTAATCTACAAAAAGTCATACAGGTTATTTTATTAGATCTAAAATTACATCATACCTAATTTCAAGTCTTGAGTGGCCAATTCTACATCTCGTATTTACAACCTGGTCATGTCTATTTTCAAAACGGCAATTATTTCTTTCATTAACAAATGGATTCCCAACTAAGATAAAGATCGTCCATTTTTGGACTACACTGTGTTGAATACACTAACTTACATTTTTATACTGCTGACCGGAAAGTGTTGTTGTCACACAAGGAAATGAGAGAGTCCATGGAAACATTTGGAAAAAAAATAAAAATAAATAATACTAATTTTTTTTTTTTTTTATGTATAAGAGACCCAAAATAAGATATTAAAGTTTAAGTCAATTTCCCAATGTATAAACCGACCATACAGCAAACATTATAAAACTCAAACAATGTCCTTGGTCCTTAAATAAACAGAAGTTATACATTTCAGAATGAGGATCGTCTATACAGCTGTATTAAAACATGCATAATATGACATATCGAGACTGGACTGACAACAGTTTTTCTTAGAACGTTATTGTATGTGAACTAAAGTTAAGGCCAGCGTCCTTTCAATCTGAACTGAGAATTAAACAACATCCAAAACCGCCCAGCAAAACCTTGACTAACCATCTTTGACCACGTAAATCATATTCTCACCGATAACTGGCTTATTCCCCGAATTCCCCTCATATTTTCTCTCTCCTTCAGACAGACCACGGCAATATGGCTGACCTAAGGATGTCCTACCCAAAATCCTTCACTCTCTGCTTCTCTACAAAATGTCGATACTACAGTAAAGAGTAAATTCACACTGCCACACGGCGACTCGGAGGATTGACTACAAACAAGCGCAACGTACACGCTGCATTGTAATATTACGTGGTAACATTTGATAAGTTTCATTTAATCCGTTGTTTTACATTGATCTCAAAGCAACGAATGTACGTACTATTAATATAATAAGGAATGTTACTATTGTAAATTACGTTACAGAGCTAAAAGCTAATCTGAAAATTCTTAGTGATTTTTTAAAATATATTATACCACATAAAAATATGATTATTTATAATTAACATAACATACCCTGTTGTTTTCTGAAGAAAAAAAAAAAAGTAATTTAAAAAGTCCAAAATACTGAACTTTACAACACAGCTGAACTTTACAAAAGGCTTCCAATAAATTAATTTAATAGGAAAATTTACAACGGAACTTTGTGAACCAAAAAAAAACTCAAACAGAAAGCAAAATAAGTGACTTTGGAGATTTTATATTTATATAAAATTTCTTTAAAACTCTTAGTCCCCTTTAAAAAAATGTTACAGGAAGTGGTTTTCAATGTGAGCATGCTCAGTGTGTCGATCACAAACACGTGTGGGCATCTGCAGTTACTGGTGAAGATCTTAAAGCTGCGCTGGTCATTAGAGTGATTTTCTTTTGTATAATTTCTAAACTTTCTACATTTTCTGTTTGGTTAAATAGTGTTGTCCTCCGTGAAGCTCTAGCCGAGAGGACCGTGAGTTAAGTAAAATCACCGCGTGAAACAACAAACACGATGGTGAGTATCGCGTCAGATTTCTTAGTAGTTTCTGGTGTTTTTTTCAATGAATTCAACATTTGCACGTTTCGATTTTGACTTTCGAATGTGTGTGTAGACACTGGTATTTTAAATATGTAGTTGCGTTTGTGTTTTGCGCATTTCCGCCGTAGATCTCAATTCCAATATTGTTGACCGGATAATCAGAGTTAGGTTAGTTGTACGTAGACGTGTCTTCTAACAACCCTTTACTCCTTTGACTGTGGTTTTTACTCAGACTGAAGCTGAAGTGAACCCGAAAGCCTATCCTCTGGCAGACGCCACGTTTTCCAAAACCATTCTGGATCTGGTGCAGCAGGCGTCCAACTACAAACAGCTGAGAAAAGGGGCCAATGAAGGTAAATTACTGATATGTAATGTTTGATAGTCTTTAATGGCCAAACAATACTTATCACTCCTAATATTTGGGTACTAGTTATAGATAATGTTAAAACACTGCTACTTGAACATTTGCTAATTCAAATTCCCAAGCTTATTTTAAACATACAATGTCACTGGGGATTTTCAAACTGATGTCTAGTAAATTTATTTATATATATATATATATATATATATATATAAGATTTAAAAAAATGATTCAATAAATTATTAAAATACAAAATTGCATATTGGATTCAAATGAATAAAATAAAATACTAATATTAGTAAATGATTAGTGAAAGATTATCACAGTATAAAAACAACAACAAATTGGAGTCCCTCATATGAGGGTGATCACATTTTGGGGTTTGTGGTACCTGGAAAGATTGAAATCCTGATTGAAGCAGATTAAGTGTTACCCAACAAACACATCTACATTGTAGCGATGTCTGTATAACGTTACTTTTTTTCAAAGGCAACGTCGCCACTTACGTGCTCGCTGCAATGTTACAACGTAGAAATGTAAGACGTGAGAAGGCTGTAGCAACGTTGTCGTGTAACATTCAGCAACCGTGAGACGACGTTCTTGCTACATGTTTTTTTTATTATAATACTGCCTAGAATACAGGATAAGCAGTGAAAATTTTCCAATATTGGTTAATATTAAATATTGTTCATTCATTTTTCCTTTTTAATTTAATAACTGCATATGTAAACGTTTAAGTGTAAAAATGCCACACAAATGTATAAAATCAAACTTTTTTATTGTATATTTCACAACATTTAATACATACAGTACTCATCTAATTATAAGCAAACAGTATACAATAATGTTTAGATTATGTAAAATAATTAACTATATGTAATTAAACTAAAAGGATAGGCTAAATTAATATGGCAATTGAGAAAGTAAAGTAAACAAACAAGAAAAGTAAACAAGAAAGCAAAGTAAAATGCAGACGCTGGGCATCGAAGCTCTGGACTGGAGAATACAGCAGACCGGGCAGCACAGCCGTAGACCAGGTGTAGTTGTTGGTACGGAGAAAGCAGAGTCAGAGAAAGAAACAAATCCAACAGAGAATCCAGTTTCAGAGATGGATCCACAGCAGACACAAGTCAAAATAGGCAGCGAACAAGAGAGGACAGATCAGAGCTTGAAACAACAGGACTACACAAATGACCACTGATGTCTTTAGCAAGAAGAAATAAAGCAATACTCACGTCTCCTTGGTAATTGTTGAATGAGACGCCCAACGGTCTGTTGAAATTTAAACTGATTCATTAATGACGAGTAAATGTTGTACAGTGGTCATCCATGCCGCCTAAGCACAACCTAAAGCAACGGCCGTTTAAACGGCAACATTATGACACCGTTGTGACAACCTTCAGCAACAACGTAGATCCGCAACCTTTTTACAAGGTTGGTACAACGTTGTGGGAAGGTCGCTACGTTGAGGCAACGTTGTGTGTTTGTTGGGTAACTCATTAGTAAGGATGCTACGAGATCTCGTGAGACTAAATCGCAATGAGATTTCTCGTCGAGGTGAAAAGTTGTCTCGTGAGTTATGATGGAGCATGAGGGTGAATTTAGCACTGGAGATTGGAGGCAGAGTTTGATTAGAACCGCACATCAAGTGCATTGCACACACCTGACAGGCTGGCCTCGGAGTTGCGCGTCACTCGTTTGGGGTGGGTGAGTGTGACGTAACCGTTTTTTTCTTCACCGGAGTTCAAGGGTTGTTGCGTCCAAAATCAGAGGCTGCTACAACTGCAGCCACACGCATTAACCACGGCTCATAACCATGCAATGGAATAGCACTTTAGATATGCTTAAAGCCATAATCGTCGTAAACATTAATCAAATTAAGACATGTGGAGTATTCGTATTTCAGTCGCATTATTGAAGTGCAGTATATGCATGTAAACACCGTAATCAAACTATTACTGTTGTGTAGGACTTTAAGCTGCATTTTGCGACAAGATAAGCCATACACACTCAGCTGTTTGACACTTCTCTGCACCCATCGAGTCAGTAAAGGACCACAGACACACATCTCCTCCGAGTGCACGTGGACACACACACACACACAGTGAACTCCTGGAGACACATACACCCGTCGTCATTATCATCATCATCACCGAACACACGTATATGCTCTCGGGAAGAAAAAAAAAACGGAAGCTGTTGCTGAATAAGTGAAACTGTCGAAAAATTAAAAACCAAAAATGACATGATTACTTTTTTTTTTTTTTTTTTTAAAGTTCAATTTGTGGAAAGGAGTTTCGATTATCATGTGAAATTGTACAGGGAAGAAGCCAGTCAGTAGAGTTTATAGCTAAATATTTAGCAGTGTTTGCGTCCTTTATGGCATAATTCATTAAAATAACATTAATTATAATTTGATTTAAAAAGCACCTGAATTGTTTTACATTTTTGTGATTTTTTTTATTTTATTTTATTTATTTTTATTTATTTATTTATTAAGTTGAATAAAAATCTATTTTCCATTCATATATTAGCAAGATATTTTGCAGTGTTTGCATGTCCTTTACTGCATAGAATTCATTAAAATAGAAGTAAAATAACATTAATTACAAGTTGATTTAAAAAAAGCACCTAAATAGTTTTGCAATTATTGATTTATTCATTTTTTTTTCATTTTTTTTTTTTCAGTTGAATAAAATATTTTCCATTCATGTATTTCATCATTGAAGATTTCTTAAAAATACTGTAAAAATCTCGTCTCGTTCTCGTGAACCCAATCTCGTGTCTTGTGGAGTAAGCGTGTCGTCACACCCCTAGTCATTAGGTTTAAACCTTAACTTGAAACATTTAAAAATTCTGATAGTTCGACATTAAGGTTGAAGTGTGTGGAATGCAAAAAAGAAAAGATCTGCTCATATTGATGGAATTTACCAGCTCATGCCTAATAATACACCAAACAACTGTTAATAAAAACAAGGTTTGCATAGACTGCATATTTAAATATTTGGAAATAATTTATTTGGCAAAGTTTTATTTCGCCTGATTTATTTTGTTTGTTTTTTGCAACAGTGAGTCATTTTGAGTATTTCTTGGTTCAGTACGATTTAGAGTTTTTAAAATCTTAAATTTTTCCCAATGCTAAATTATAGTAGTCTATTGCTTTATCAAAAAAAAAAATCTTAATAGTTCCATGTAATTTGTCCATTGAGTATTTGTCTTTAAACGTTGTAATCACTTATCACAAAATAAATCTTCCAGCCTTAATTCATTGTTGTCTTTCACAGCCACTAAAACTCTTAACCGTGGGATTTCTGAGTTCATTGTGATGGCGGCTGATGCTGAACCTCTAGAGATCATTCTGCACCTGCCGCTGCTGTGTGAGGATAAGAACGTGCCGTATGTGTTTGTGCGCTCTAAACAAGCTCTTGGACGTGCATGCGGAGTGTCACGACCTGTCATCGCCACCTCCGTCACCATAAAAGAGGGATCTCAGCTGAAACCTCAGATTCAGTCTGTGCAGATGGCCATTGAGAGACTCCTAGTTTGAGTTCATACCTTTTTACATTTTGGTTTTATAAACAGTGATGTCTTTGTACAATCCTTAAGGATTTTTTTTTTTCTTTTTGTATGTTAAATCAAATGGTGTTGAGTGTGATGCTCAGCAACGGAAACCTGAAATAAAATTCGGTGAAAAAGAAATGCCGTTTTCATTGTGTAGGTTGTTTGTGTTTGATAGATAGACATACAGCCAATTTAACATTGTAGCAGTACTTGGGCATTGGTATAATGAATAATAATCAGCCTCCGCAGAAACAATGAGGAAAGTAGATCATTCGTTTTACTAAAACCATGAAATTCACTTTAGTAAGAATATATGCTGCACATTTTTAGTGAAGAGGTGTAAACAATTAGGATTAATGGGCTTGAAACACTGATGTAAAAACAGCTCAATAAGTCTAGTAGTTCAGTTATGTGTGCAACAACAAAACGTTTGGTTCAATTTGACAATTATTAACCAAATGTTTTTCTGTATTTTGGTTCAGACATTAGAATTCTCTAAAACGGGTTCTCAAACTCGGTCCAGGAGGGTTGTCCTGCAGATTTTAGCTCCAACTTGCCTCAACACACCTGCAAGGATGTTTCTAGAAAGCCTAGTAAGAGTTTGATTAGCTAGCCCAGGTGTGTCTGATTAGGGTTGGAGCTAAAGTCTGCAAGACACCGGCCCTCCAGGACCGAGATTGAGAACCCCTGATCTAGAACAAAACAAATTGGAAGTGAGGAATTTTGTGAAGCGTTTATATGAATTGTAATTTTACAGTACGTTAATTTGAAGTATTTTGGGATATAACCTGTCTGTAGGATCTAACACATTAAAATTGGTACGGTTTTATTTTGAAGAAGAATGCGCGGGTGCACTCGAGTGAACCACGTGACTGAGGAGCAAAAGTCCACAACAAACTCTGGAGGGTTTTGAGAGAAAAATCTAAAGGTGAAACAACCATGAGCGACTCTCTCGTTTTATTGAACAAATGCGAGGTCGAACGTTTGCTCAGTTACGATGAACTAATCCCCAGACTTGAGTCTGTCATGGGAAGGTTTTCTAAAAGGAACAGTTCAGAAATAATCCAGCCTGTGAGATCCGTGGTCCCTATACAGCAATACAATGGGTATGGAAAATCCTTATTTCAAAATATTGCTATCGTTGACGTAAATATTTCTTTATGAAGTAAACATCTGTTGCATGCATTATCAGGTTTTTGGGTGTGATGCCTTCATATATGGCCGCCGATGGTATTCTATGCACTAAGATGGTAACTTTCTACCAGCGTGCAGAGGGCTCCAGTTTACCTTCAACTCAAGCCACCGTCTTACTTTTTCACCCCGAGCGAGGACATATCACAGCGGTGAGACAGACATACAAACCACATCTGCTTGTCTTACTTTATTAAATTGTTGTTCTGGAAAATGACATAAATGAAAGTTATTGTTTATAACAAATGAAAGACAGAGGTTTGTATTTAATAATCAAAGGGAAAAACGCTTGACCAGGGACGCAGGATAAATGGGTGCTCAAAAAACAAAAAAGGAATAAATCTGATTTTGACAAATTGTCAAAAAATATGAGTGGATCTAATTGCAAAAAACAAAAACAAGAATCCACACCCAGGCACTGACATTGCCAGCAAAAAAAAAAATCTATTTGTTCTAAGACAGGGCTGCACATGCAGGTAAACCACTTGACCGTTTTCATTTTCTTTGGATTTATGATTCATAGTTATGCATTTGAATACTATCTAATTTGTATTTTATTCTGTTAACTATGTATGGGATTTCATCCAAATTTGAAATAGAAATGCCATTCAGAGCTTTTTTTGTTGCATAAAATAACAATGTTTATATAATTTGTTTTCTGACCATTTATCATTTTCTGAAATTAGCTATTCATTTAAAACAGGATTTGTATTTGAAATTTGAAAGCAATATTCTCAGAGAGTTATAGAATAAAAATGGTAACATTTTACTAAACATTAACACACACCTGCAAATACATTCCAAACTTTGTTTACAAAAAACCCTGAAACATGCAGAAGACAAGAATCTACAGTTATAATGAGTCAGAGTATTGTCAGAATGGCAAAGGTTCCGCCAATCATCACTTCCAGAAAGATTAAAGATCTAAAATTATCTATATAAGTATAGTTACGGTCAGGAGATGTTTGATGGAAGCTCAGCTGTCAGCAAGAAGCCCCCATAAAGCACCATTGTTGAGAAAATGGAGTGCGCAGAATTGCTTAAAATTAGCTAGTTTTGGCCTATTTATCGTTATTATTTGGCCTATTTATTGTTTACCAAGTATCAGTTTGAATGCATCAGAATATATGAAGAGATTATGTACCCTTATGCCAACGAGGAAATGCCCCTGAATTGAGTGTCTTAAGAGGCAGCAACCCCAAAAACACGAGTAAGTGAGCAACAACATGGTTTCTGTCAAAAAGGATTGAGGTAATGGAGTGGCCAGCTCAATCCCCTGGTCTCAACACAATTGAAATATTGTGGAGTGACATAAAAATGTAGTTTCTGAAGCAAAACCCAAAACTGTGGGATGTATATTTTTATCCTGGGCTGAAATGCCTGTTTCTAGATGGCAGAAGCTGGTTGAATGCAGCAATTATAAAAAAAAGCCATGTGACTAAATAGTACATCTGTAATTTAAACTGAAGTAAAAAAAAAAAATGTTTGATGTGTTTCAGTTTAGAGAGAAAATAATGTTGATACTGCTATTTTTTTAACACAGCAAACATAATATTTATTTTCTTTGCTGTGTGTAAAAATACACACAAAATGTGTGTGCGTGTATGTGTGTGAGTAAGTGAGTGTGTGTAGCCATTATGGATTTTTACTTGTGTGTGTTTTGCAACTGGATCCACACATGATTTTTGCCACAATTTTGAAAAAGTTATATTATATATCAATGAACCATAAATGAATGTAAGTTGTTATTGTTATATACTAAAAAACAACCTGCTTGACACCTTGAAAACATGTTAGTGAAGAGTAAATGTTTTTTGGTTGGTCATCAAAATCCAGTTGCGTAGCCTTAGACCATTCTGCCATACTACCCTTAGATTTTTAAACATCTTGCTCATCATTGTAGAATAAGTATAATAGTGTGTCTGAATTGTATAATTCAACTCTATAAATGCTTTTAAGTCTTTAAAGTCTTTAAAAGTGTCTAATGGCAGATCATGGATGGGGAGGTCATCACAGCCAAACGAACCGCAGCAGTGTCAGCCATATCAGCTAAAGTAGGTTCTTCTGGAATAGACCCCACATTTGTAATGATGTGAAAAATAAAGCCACTTCTGAATATGTTACTCTCTCTCCAGCTGTTAATGCCAGCTCTTTCTGAGGTGTTGTGCATCCTTGGTTCAGGACAACAGGCCAGAAGCCATTATGATGTCTTTACAAAGGTCTTCAAGTTCAAAGAGGTAACTACTGTGAACATGAGAAATACAGTGGATCAATTTGGACAATCAAAATTAGATGCAAATTAACACATTTTTGAATGAATTTGAGTTGTAGCTATATACTGTGCCAATAGAAGAGTGTTTTTTTTTAAACAGCCGAGGAACCAAATTTTGTGGAAAACACAATGATCATATAATAAGAGAACGGCACTAAGAATTAGGGCTGCACAAAATATGGTTTTCAGCATCGATATTGCAATATGTGCATCCTCAATAGTCACATCACAGGATGTGCAATGTTGAGTTTATATGTTGGGATTATAGTTGACCAGGAGCCATAATGGAGTGAAAATTTTGAATTTGCATATTTTTAAGGCCTGTGACTGTGAGCATTCAGGCACAGAGAAGTATTTAGAAATTGTACTGTTGGTAACTGTAATAAACATTTGTTTTAATGAATTATTTATACAATGAAGACTATGTAGTGTTGTTTTACATTTGATTATTTAATTTCTTTACCTAAATACTGTTTGACTCCCCAGAATACTATAACGCACTGTTTGTTTCACTTTTACCTTTGCTCTATTGTGTTTATATATGCTTTTAAGTTGTTTATTATATTTTATGCATGATTAGCTCCTCTACAGAATCTTTCCAATCAATCTAAATTAGTCAATTCTTTCCAAATAGAGCCGTTCAAGCTATCTGGGGAAATTGTATTCATATCACAATAAATTACTGCAGGAAAACAACATATCTCTATGCCATATTATTCCAATATTGTGTAGCTTTACTAAGAATGACTAAAATGAAACTTCCTGAGGGTTATAGCAGTCAGAAAAGAGTAGGAAGTGGAGACTCCTTTGCTTTGAATGACTTCAGCATCTATGAACACAGGACATTACTAGTCTCTCACAGGTCATCACTAGTTCCCTCTCATAGGACATCACTTGCCTCTCACAGGACATCACTAGTCTCTCACAGACACAGAGATTCTCAATCAGGTTTAGATCAGGACTCTGGACTGGCCGTTTCAGTTTTTCAGTGAGCTACAAGGAACTGCTTTACCCAAAACTGATAGCTGATTTGATAAGCTGATTCATGCAAAGAAAGAACCACATGTTGCCGTAAGAGCTTCATAAACATTTGCATTCACTTTGCCATGTTGCTGTAAAAGAAGCTCAACTCCTGCTGCAGAATCACTACCAAACCATGACACTTCCATGAAAACCACATTTTGATCAATATCTTTTTTTAAATATCTCATATAAGCATTTTATCCTGTGCTTCAGAATATATGAAACTGATGAAATATGCTTAAAAAGGCTCTTTTACTCTTGTTAGGATGACATCAATTAAGTAGTGACTTTGAAATTTGGAAAATTGTAGTTTGTTCTCTTATTGTGTAATCGGAAACTGTATGTCCACGTCATTGAACATTGTTCTTTTTGTGTTTCATCCAATGATGGCCTCAGGTCCGCATTTGGAGTAGAAGGAGAGAAATGGCTCAACAGTTTATTAATGATCTCCAAGGACCTGTTAGAGTTTGTTCTTCAGTGAAGGAGGCTGTGATGGGAGCTGATTTGATAGTCACGGCCACAGGTGCAAGTCAACCCATACTCTTTGGAGAGTGGGTCAAACCAGGTGCCCATATAGCAGGTTAGCTGACCTTCAGTGCTGAGATATTTTGGTGAGATATTGATGTTCAAGTAGTTGTGTTATGACTAGTGGGTGTCACAATATACTGGTATTGATGATAATCATGATATTTAAAGTCAACCTTTGGAGGTCTGTTCCGCCTACTCACTCCTTGTAGATTAATTTTCACTTCATAAAACTGGAAAGAATTAGACACTGTCTGAAGAGTTGTTCCCAAAACTTGTATGTAAGGCTCTCTCCTTGTATATATGGAAATGTACACTCCCCGCATACTGGATAATAGTGAATTTTTACATTCTTCTCTAATGTGTGAAAGCTCATGTGACCAGATTTTTAGTTGTTCTGGTTGGCACAAGCTTTTCATTCATTCATTCACTTTCTTTTCGGCTTAGTCCCTTTATTAATCACCAGCTTATCCAGCATATGTTTTACGCAGCAGATGCCCTTCCAGCTGCAACCCATCACTGGGAAACACCCATACACTTTCATTCACACACATACACTACGGACAATTTAGCTTACCCAATTCACCTATACCACATGTTTTTGGACTTGTGGGGGAAATCGGAGCACCCGGAGAAAACCCACAGAAACCCATGCGGACACGGAGAGAACATGTAAACTCCACACAGAAAAGCCAACTGACCCACCTGAGGCTCGAACCAGCGACCTTCTTGCTGTGAGGCGACAGCGCTACCCACTGCGCCACCCCGGATGGTATGTTATGTAGATTAAATATTAAAATATTTTGCCATGAATTTTGACATAGTTAATACAACCTGTAGGCTACCTTATGTTCATAGTACATCCATCTTTAAATAATAGCCATAATTTTCAATAAGTGCACTTATAACTTATGCCTATATCCTGCACTTGCTGCTATTTCACTCATGTTTAGACCTAAACTGCATTCCGTTGCCTTGTACTCGTACATGTGTAATGACAATAAAGTTGAAATCTAATCTAATCTAAACGGCTTTCCATAACAAACGCTCAACGTAAAATGACGCTGTGAGGCCTGTGCAAGTGCGCCACCTAGTGGACAGAGAAGGATATGACTCCACAATACACTAAATCCAAAAAGAGGATCTCTGACCGCCAAAATGACTGAAATTCGCCATACATTTATGTATATATGCAAAATTCTAATCAAAACAGCATTCATACTTTCAAGGGGGAAATATACATAAAGAAGGATGACGGTTGTTCGAATGGTGAATGAAAAGAAAGGGTTGATATGTTCACGAATCCTCATTATTTCATCTGAACGCGTCGCTAACACACAGAGACAGCTTACATCTCACCTTTATCTCAAAGCTATCGTGTTTCACAATGACACTCATTATGATTATTCTCTCCGGACTGGACAAGCGCGACAGTTTTGCCTTCAGGGACAATTAACGTCGTCCCTTGC
>CAIGQV010019950.1:67623-88149 GCA_903798115.1 Danio jaintianensis | reverse complement strand
TGGGGGGTCAATAATTCTTAAAGTAATTTTGGATCCCTGTTTATTTTCATTTTCTCTCTACATGTCAAAATGTATAATAATATTCTAAAATGTCTTATATTTTATAATTTTGGGAAAATTGGAGTCATAGAATGATAGGATGTAGTCAGTTTTGTTTTCATGATGACTTAAAAAAATTTAAGTAGGGGTGTCACAATATACAGGAAATAATCATGATATTAAAAGTTAATAGTACATAAAAGATAGTGATAAATAATCCAGTGCTATTAGGGGAATCGGATTATTTATCATTATCTTTTATGTACTATATCATCATGAAATCAAAACTGACAACATTCTATCATTCTATGACTACAATTAGTTTCATTTATATTCTTCAAATAGTCCTGGGTTATGTCAAACACTACAGTAATGCTATATATATCTACAGTTGATTAATCAGAATTAATAAACCCCCTGATTTATTAGCCCCCGTTTATTTTCCCCCCAATTTCTGTTTAACGGAGAGAAGATTTTTTCAACACATTTCTAAACATAATAGTTTTAATAACTCATTTCTAATAACTGATTTATTTGATCTTTGCCATGATGACAGTACATAATATTTTACTAGATATTTTTCAAGACACTTCTATACAGCTTAAAGTGACATTTAAAGGTTTAATTAGGTTGACAAGGCAGTTTAGGGTAATTAGGCAAGTTATTGTATAACGATGGTTTGTTCTGTAGACTATCGAAAAAAAAATAGAGCTTAAAGGGGCTAATAATTTTGACCCTAAAATGGTTTTAAAAAAAATTAAAAACTGTTTTTATTTTAGCCGAAATAAAACGCATAAGACTTTCTCCAGAAGAAAAAATATTATCAGACATACTGTGAAAATTTCCTTGCTCTGTTAAACATCATTTGGGACATATTTTAAGAAAGTGTGCAGTTGCGATTAACAACACAAATTGATTTGATTATTCTGTTTTCTGTGCTGTCATCCTGTTTTCTCAATGTTATAGATCGTATTGTAAAAGAATCATTAATAAAATGTTTTGACCTTCTAATATTTAAGCAAAATGTCATAACAGAATTATGAGTTTAACTTAAAACATACATTATTTTGCTGACTTTAAAATGTAATGTCTCTGATCATTTACTTGTTCCAAAACCAAACAAAATTAGTTCAACTTTACAACGCAAATGGGTTTCAAATAAGCAGTTGTTAGTGCATTGTATTGTTTTGTGTCAGCGGTCGGTGCGTGTCGGCCAGACTGGAGGGAACTGGATGACGTGTTGATGAGAGGAGCGGTGGTCTATGTGGACAGCAGAGAGGGGGCGACCGCGGAGTCAGGAGACATCATTCTGTCTGGAGTACGCATCACTTCCTGAGCAGTAAAACAATTATACGACTTAAGCTCAGTCATGCATCTTGAATATTTTACACATTATTTCTCCAGGCTCACATCTTCGCAGAGATTGGAGAAGTTATAAATGGATCCTTTCCTGCTCAGCGTGAGAAGACTACAGTATTCAAGTCACTGGGTAACTTGTTTTTCAACAGCTGCGATCCAAAAATCTGGAACAAGATGTACTGAAGATTAGAAAAAAAAAAGCATTCTCACCACTGATAGAATGTCATAGTAGCGGAATGTTGTTGAAAAAGCTTGATGTTTAGATTTCAGTCATCTCAAGAGACAAAAAGGAAAGATTTCTATTTATAACTTATATTTATGCATGCTTAAACGGCTCCCGACGATCTGTGGCCTCTTTTGATCTAAATTTGGGGTATGTGGGAGTTTGATCAAACTGGGTTCCACAGTTTCTTCATCTCGTCCCAATACAAATAGATTAAGTTAACTTAATCATAGGGCTGCACGGTGGCGCAGTGG
The DNA here is from genome assembly GCA_903798115.1 of Danio jaintianensis. Lineage (NCBI taxonomy): Eukaryota > Metazoa > Chordata > Actinopteri > Cypriniformes > Danionidae > Danio > Danio jaintianensis. The sequence continues at coordinate 86,274 of CAIGQV010019950.1, read as the reverse complement.
GTAGCACATTCGCCTCACAGCAAGAAGGTCGCTGGTTCGAGCCTCGGCTGGGTCAGTTGGCATTTCTGTGTGGAGTTTGCATGTTCTCCCAGTGTTCGCGTGGGTTTCCTCCGGGTGCTACGGTTTCCCCCACAAGTCCAAAGACATGCAGTATAGGTGAATTGGGTAGGCTAAATTGTCCGTAGTGTATGTGTGTGAATGGGTGTGTATGGATGTTTCCCAGTGATGGGTTGCAGCTGGAAGGGCATCCGCTGCATAAAACATGTGCTGGATAAGTTGGCGGTTCACTCCGCTGTGGCGACCCCAGATTAATAAAAGGGACTAAGGCGAAAAGAAAATGAATGAATTAACTTAGTCATATTTACAAATTAAAGTGGATTGAGCAGAAAACAATTAAGTTGACGCTCACGGCGACCCGAGTTCGATTCCCACCTCGAGGTCCTATGCCGATCCTTCCCCTCTCTCTGCTCCCCACACTTTCCTGTCAATACTCTCTACTGTCCTGTCCATTAAAGGTGAAAACCCCCCCAAAAAATTATAAAAAAATAAAAGTAATTTTTTCAGTGTATGAAAATGTTGGTTATTTTTCTTGAACACACAATTTAATGATAGGGCCATGCTTTAAAATGAATTTGATTATATCGTACTTGAATTTAACATGAGCTTAGATTATTTCTTTTTTTTTTCAACTGTTAACAAGCATTTTGCAGTACTTTAGCCACAAAAAATGCATGCAATAAAAACTTTTTTCATCCAAACTCTGAAAGCGGCAAAAACTATACATTTTTTAGCACTTTTTCCGCATGCTAAAACACTCATTTAAAAATTAAGTTTCAAAAGAGACTGACAATAAAGTGCATGCATTTTTTGCCATATTTATTTTGAAATAGAGAAAATCTTACCAGAAAATGACAATCATTCCGTTTTTAAGGTCAGTGTGTTATGGATGAAATTTATATTTTCCTGAGTGAGAATTGTTGTCCGATTTGTTGAAGCTTATTTTGAGCTGTATATGAACTGTTGTGTTGGTCTGGGTGAGTTTTGGAGGTTAGCTGAGCTGCTTGGTTTAGATTCATGTTGATGAGAACAGGTTTGAAAAAGTGGTTTCAGTACTGCACAATGCTTGTTAGCAGTGAAAAAAACAAACTAATATTGTGGGGTTCACGTATGCATGGACATTGTGTAAATAGTTTGCAGAAAAAGTTAGCAAATTACCATATATTCACCTTTAGGATCATTATAAGCTGCCCTTTTTGTCTCATGTCAGAGGAAACAAAGCTCTTTGTTTTGATTAGCTGGATATGTTGTATTTTTAACTGCAGGGATGGGGATCCAAGATGCTGTCTCAGCCAAACTTGTGTTGGAGAAGTTGAAGAGTGAACACTGAAGAACCAAAAGTACAACTTCCTCTGATCATACAACTTTCCACTGTGGTGGTGCAGGAGCCTTTAACCCAGTTAATGATTAAGAGTGCATAAACTGCACTTACTGTTAAAGAGATTAATGGGTAATCAAGTTTTAGTCTGTAAGAAACCATTAAGTATGCATTTCTGTTGGGAAGTTAGCTTTTTAGCACTTACATTGTCCTGAAGTCAGGTTAAATGCCTGAAATAAGCTGAGTTTAGCACAAAGATGCGATTTACTCTGGGACTAGCCTTGGTCTTTGAAACTGGGGGTAAGTGTTATCACACTGAGCTGAGAAAGCAGTCCGATTTACAGCTTTGTGTTTATTACTGTTGCAAACTACTCCAATCCAAATTTTCAGGGACTTTTTTTTTTTTTTTTTTTTAAAACATAACTTTAAAAAAAACAACAACAACATTGTCTGTTGGTTAATGATTCGTTTATAGCTTGGGTTTAACTTTTGTTTTGACTTTAAAAATCTGTCTTTGTGAAGATTAAGAACATAACTGTCAAATTTTGCTGGTCACTGGGCTTATTTTCTCAAACCATCCAAAAGCACATGGAAATACACTATTGGGTTGTTGTCTAGGAAACCAACAAAAATGACATGGCCTGCATCCAAACTTACATACTTCCCTACTACTATGTACTACACACAGCATATGATAAAATAATACTTATTCAAACTATGTACCTAATCAAGAGTATGCGATTTAGACACAGATGCAGTGGATAAATTAATGATTAAAGCATACATTCAAAGTGAAAGACAAAAGACAGGTTTTTACATTTCTGTATTTCAGACACAGGTTAATACATTGTAGATTTAGTGAAGACAGTAAAAGCATGAATAAATGCATTTTAAATCATCGTTGTTACCGAACTGTCCGAATTAAACCCTCCATGTGGCTAATCACAACCATTGGATCATGTTTGAAGACCAATTAGAGGTTTAATACTTGATGTCTGTACCCTAACAATTACAGTTATCAAGTATACAGTACAGATGCTTTTTAGTCTAAATACAACACTGGGACTGTAAAAATGGATAAAACACTGCCAGACTCATCCAATAGACAGACTAAAATACAGAGAGAGTTTAAACATGACGTGTCTTTTTGAAAATTCAGATACAGTAGTGAAAATATGCTATACTTTTGACAAAACAAAGCTGTTATATGTATTTTAACTAGGTTTGTTTCTTATACACTTAAAGAAAAATAAAGTCTCTAGCATGGGAACGAAGGAAAAAAAAAAAAAAAAGTGTTTCTTCAACTTTCCTCTTGTAAAACAGTTCCTTCAGTATTACTGCAATCTGTCTCTGAAAACCCCCCTCCCAACCGTTCAAGAAAAACGAGAGCGTTAGTGTGAGCAAACTGAGATGCAGGTTTAACTTTTGGCAATATTTCATTCTCTACAAAAACGCAGATTGTAAACAAAACACGTGGGCTCACAAAGATGGAGGAAGAGAAAAAGAGTATGTAGCTTTCTAACATCAAAATGAAGGGAAAATAAAGAAGGTCATTAGAAGGCAGCAGGAATTTCTTAGTGTACATTGGGAAATGACTATAGATGCCGCCTTTCACCTCTCAAAGCACATACTCTGGCATCTTAACAGCTAGTTAGTGGTGTAATTATAATTACAATTCAAGAGAGATAGAGAAAGATCTGTATGCATACACCGTTTCATTTCCCGTCATCCCCGCTTCCGTTGTTCTCCTCTCAGGTGAGCTCAGATTGCAGCTGGTGCTGTGTGCGCAGTCAGTTCACAGGAGGAGACATCTTCTCCTCCTCTTCTTCACTGGTGGTGGACACAGCACTGCACGGATAGCTTCATCGAACACCGTTTTAAGGCCTCGTTGGGTTAAGGCTGAGCACTCCAGGTACTTCACAGCTCCTGTGGAGAAAATTATAATGTTTTTAAAGTGGATTCAGACAGTTAAAGGAATAGTTCATCCAAAAATGACAAATGTTCACAGTGATATATATGGAAGAAAGTTGTAAACCAGTAAGCATTGACTTCCATAGTATAGGTTTTCCCTACCATGGAGGTCACTAGTTACCAGTTTCTTCAAAATATGTTCTATTCTACTTATGGGGGAGTATATTTTCTATTTTTGGGTGACGCGATCTGACTGACTGCTATATTTACATAATGTAGATTTTTGATGATGGTTCACATCTACACAATGTTTTTAAAATGATACAGATTCACACGTATCTGCAAAAATTGCCAAAAGGCTGTATTATGTATGCCAGGGCAGTATTTGGTGCAGTCACGTGACATTATATGATGTATAATTTGCCCTGAGTGCATCTCCGCATGTGGTTGGAATGTGAGGTAAATCCACACATGCTGAGGAACCGTTAGGAAACACTTAACTTCCGCTTTGAAATTCATCTCCAAATTTACACATTTTCAGTCCCAAAAACAAAATTGCGTAAACACGAATATATAATGGCCCCTAAATACTTTTAGGGGGTGGTTTATGTAGGAGTCATACAATTTGACCGATTTTCTTTTCCTCAGCCACAATAGCGGAATTTATAAAATCTCACACAATTATCCCAAAGCCATTTAAGCAAAAAGTCATATGTTGCTAGTTAACAGGTTTTTAGCTTTTATTCATTTATTTTTAAGTCGTATTGTGACATTTACTTCAGGGTTTGGAATTCTTCAGATTACTTCAAATTATTGAATTCATCACCATTTTTCTAAGTAAACATATTTAGACATTTTAGATTGACCTAATTTTAACCAGATGCCAGTAAGAACAAAAGTAATCCATGCATAACTTGAATTTCTCATCTACTTCGATATTTTCTTTGTGTAATAAAATGAAATGACACAGGGAAAAAGTACTGAACATATGAAAGGTGGTGTACCAAAAAAGGCTTTATACAAACTATTAAATACACTTCAATAGTTCAGTACCTTCTCCTTGTGTCATTCCATTATTACACACAACTAGTAATTTTGGTTTTTGTTTATTTGCATTGTTTGAGTTTTTACCAAAACCTGGGTCATTTTCATGTCAACCAGTCCAAAAAAAATACGACATGTTCAGTACTTATTTTACCCGCTGTATGTATGCAAGGTTGTTTGTCAAGTTTTCTTCACACATCAATTGAAAATGGTATATACTAAGAGACAGATAAAATCAGAAGAATGAAAGCAATAACAACACATTAAAAAGCCGGTGCATTTAAATGAAGGTGCTGACCTATTTCTTTGGCCATAGCAAGGCCTTGAGGGTAGGTGATGGGAGTGAGTTTCTTCTCCTTCAACTTTTCAATGGTGTCCTTGTCATCTCGCAAATCAAGCTTAGTCCCAACAAGAATTATTGGAGTGTTTGGGCAATGATGTCTGACCTCTGGGTACCACTGTTGGAGAAGACAAACACAAGTTCCACTTAATGCAAAGCCATTCTATGCAAAAAATAAATAAAATGCACACTACACATTTCTAAACCAAACCTATGTTTTACCTGTGGACAAACAGCACAACCTACCCAGTAGTACCAGCAGTGACTAATGGCAAATAACACCCATCGAAATGACCCTTTGCTAGACATTTTGCAGATGCAAAAAGACCTTCCATCTCCTTAATTGCAGCATCAACAAGCTATTTTGAGTATTTAAAACAACATTTGCACAATAGCTCATGCCAGACAGACTATTTTTACAGCCGGTTCCTCTTTTCCATTAAGTATGATCATTTCGAAAGTCGCCTACTTTGATTAAATGCATAAAATATTCAAGCTTTTACTTACCTTTGCACGGACGTTCTCGAATGAGGCCGGACTCACAAGAGAGAAACAGATTAGGAACACATCCTACAAAAAAAATGAAAAATACAATCAGACAAAAACTCTCGTTTTGTTCAGCTTTTCTGAAGAATTACTTAACTATCCAGTAAAAGCACAGCACTGGCTAGCCTGCCGCATTAATGAACTGTAAATTGACTCCACTTGTTTCCCTGAGTGAAACAGAGCAACAGAAACACAGAGAGGTTTGTGCCTGAATGACAATGACAAACAATTGAGTCATTCACACCCGCAGCCTTAAGACAACAGAGCTGCCATTAATGCTCATTTAAGAAATCACTGCAATCCAGACTGAACATGACTGTTTCCAAAACAGTATGTCACCAAACCAGTTTTGAGAACCTCTTTGGTCTCATGACTCACAGTCAGTTACTACCTGTAAAACATCCTAAGTAAATGTACCTCTGATAAAATCTCCAATAATCTTATTATTATTTATTAAATATCATTATGGCTTAAATATACTGCCATACACGTTTAGGGGTCACATTTTTCTGCTTCTCTCATAATGCATAACAATTCAACATACAATTTATCAGAACATGAGTTTGGACTAATATTAAAGTTGCTGAATAATTGCAGTGACTGTTGTTGTTCTAATAGAACAATGTACATAATATGGATTTACTGTAGTAGTAAGAATTTCACTGGTTTAGCTCTTGGGAGAGCATACAGATTTTATGGTTTTCATAATGTACAGAGATATCAAATTACACTTGTGTACATTAACATTTTAATTTGATGCTTGTGAAAGTTCAATAATTCTAAAAGAAATGCAAAAAAATTAACACAATCATGATAACTGTGAACTTTAAGAAATTTTTTAATTTATAACATATATTAAAAGTAAAATCTGTTTCAGCCTGTTATCGTGACTGTACCGTCTGAGGGTAGGAAAGCGGTCGAAGCCTGTCATAATCCTCTTGTCCCGCTGTATCCCACAGTCCCAGGTTCACTGGTTTCCCATCGACCATCACATTTGCAGAATAATTATCAAACCTAAAAGAAAGTTAACACTATACATTTCAGAAACTAAATATGGCAGATAAACGCAGCTTGCTGATATAGATGGGGGAGGGGTTGAAAAGCAGGATCTAAAAAAGGGTCATCATTTTTTTAAATATTTTTATATAATACATAAAACATTACTGAAAACACTAACAGTTCATGAATTTGATCAGGAAGTGGAAATTAGGTATTTTTGCAATGTTGAGCAATTTCGCTCTTCGGTTTTGAAAAACAAAATTTAAGCAACTTCACGAGACATGAAGTCAATGTGTAAATTCAGAGTGGTGATTGAATGCGAGGTCATCAGATTCTGAGCATTTATTGATGGGAAAGAGCTAGTTCAATCCAATTATCACAATTATGTATGAGGTTTTGAATTAGTTGTTCAGCTACAAATCAGAGTATGAGAACAGAAACTGAAGTGATGAAACAGTAAATGATGCAGGTCAAGAGGACACAATGAAGGTGTCATTTCATAACATTTCTTAAATATTTGCAAATAATATGAATTATCAGATATATTTGCACGAGGGAATGCTTCTGTGGTGAGCAAGAAGTACTGTGAAAATGGTGTGTAAACGCTACTTCATTTATGGTTTCTATTTATTTTGATCAATTTCTTCATTTATGGTTATCTATTTAGTCATGACGGGACGAGACACAGCCGAAATTCTAACAAAAAAATAAGCAAAAGGGAGAATTGTGCCTTCATGCTCTATTTAAAGGGATAGTTCACCCAAACATAAAAACTTAGTTCCAAATCTTGAGTGCTAGGGTGAGCATGCAGTGCACATGAAGGCAACTTCATCAGAACAATACACAAAGTAACTTTTTATTTTTTGTTCACAAGTACAACGAACGCAGAGCTCACAGTTAGCTTTGATTAATTTCTAAACTGGACTGTTTCACAGTTAGAAAAGAAATTGCGACAGAAAAAGATCTAGCATTTAGCTGCAGATAGACATTTGAGCGAAGGAATTATAATTGTCCTCAATAAAAGTTTTTGGAGTTAGATAAAAAAAAAAAAAAAAAAAATCACACGTCAAGTGCCTGTGTTGAAGCTCGCTCTCAATTGGAGTAAAGATTTTTTTTTTTTGACTCAACGTTTTTTTTTAAAATTGGTTTCAGACGTATTTTTTGATTAATTTTACCAAAGGACGAAAAAAAAAAAAAAAAAAGATTTGTTAAAATGACTTTATAGCCATGAATCAAATCAGAAAAGAGGTGAATCACAAGACTACTTTGCTATAGATCAAAGTTTGTAATCTATGAAAATCTGATGACTGGGTACTTAAAGGTCCACTAAAGTGCCTTGGAATGTGTAGCTTTTTTCAATGTGCTGCAGGAACTACAACTGAAGCATGAAGAGAGGGCGACACCTATCAAGTAGCCACACCCCTTCTTAAAAAAAATAGCCAATTGGCATATATGATCTGCTCTGTGCTATCATGTATCTAGATTAGAGCATTCCGCATATGCGATCTGCCACAGTTTGCAAAAGATTAACGTAAAACCAAACTTCAGTCAGTGTAAATAAACTTTCCATTGTACCCCATATATGTGCCTTTCACCATCTAGCAAACTTTAACTATGCAAAATACAAAAAAAACACTAAGCTTTTTTTATCATCTACATTTGTGGCTCACAGAAGTAATAGGACGACAGCAGGGCGAGAAGCAGAAAATCATTTTTGTGTCAACTGTTCCTTTAAGAAGCTCAGGGTAAGAGAGAGGTCAGCTTACACAGTGGGAATGTATTCCCCAGGAAAAGCATTGGTGGTGTAGCTGATCAGAAGGCATGTTTTTCCCACAGCCCTGAAAGAAAAATAAACATTAAAAATATTAAATAAATCCAGTGACACATCTGATGATGCCATCTCTTATTTACTTTTCAAACAAAGCATTTCAGTACTAAGACGATGTGCAAATAATTATCATAACATGACACCCTTTAAATATAACAAGCCGGTTGCTCATATGAAATACAATAGTGGGTTTGGTTAATGTCGCCATTATTAGTCACTGGCACTGCAGAACTCAGTTTACTGTAATATGACGTAAGGCTAAGAAACTCAGGGAAGAGCTAGTTTACGAACACTGGAAAACAGCTTACGTTTCAGTCTACAAACACTCGGATATTCAGAAGCTCGATTGCAAAGTTAGTCAAAAACAACTGTAACATTGGGTAACGTAAAAAACATAAGTACACTGCTAATTTGCAGATATTTAAGACAAACAAAACATTTATTTCAGCTTGCAAACATGTGGATAATTATATACTTTGTTTTATAATTTAGTTTTCGCAGAAAACAAAATAACTGAATGGAGAAGATCGAGATTTAAAGAGCAGCGTGTGTGTGTGTGGAGACGCCTTTTAAACATCTACAAAGACCGCACAAAAGTTCCCAAATCAAAGGCCCACAAGTTATTTGATCTCAAAACACTTGAAGGCGTCAAGAAACGTCCGAAACATGTACAACTTTACCTCATAACCAAAAAAGTACTTATAAAAGAGAGTAAAACTCACCCGTCCCCGACGACCACACACTTTATGGCCTGCATCTGTGTTCGTTTAGCACGCTATCCCGTTAGCCGTATCTGTGAATGAATCAATAAAGGCTGCTGTGCCAGAGAAACCCGCCCTCACAATTCAACACACAAAATAGGAGCGGAGTCGACAGAAAACGAGGAATTTCGTTTAAACTCGACGGAGAAAAGTTAGCTGGAAGACTGCATTCCGGCGCATTTACTGCCGCTGCTTCCAGTTAAACAAACAGCCACCACCCAAAAATCTCAGATCCCGGTCCGCACGCACACACATATATATATCCCGTCCCGTCCCGAACAATAAACAGGCTCTGCTGCCTCCCGATGGACCGGAGAGGAGCTGCGTTCAGTCTAAAAAACAGGGCCATTTCTAGGTCAGCAGGTAAACAGTGCTGCGTAGATTACTTACAAAACTAATATATTCTTCCTAATGGATTATTTTTTCTTATATTTAATTGAACTTGTAATAACAATTCACAGAAAAAAAACAAGTATGTTTGAATACACTTACGTACTCAGCGTATGTAAATAAAAGTAACCATGTAATCCATTTAAATTTGATCTCATAAGCATTTTAAATCCTAGCATAATTATATAAAACATAAAATAAATATTATTATATTTATTGTAACAAAAGTACTTACATGCAATTATTAACTACACAGAATAAAGCATTTAACATGTGAATGCGATCATAACTATCATGTCTTAAGCCTGCAGCATTGTGTTTAGACAGCTCGAACGGTTTGATCAAATATACTATATTTTAGGGTCTGATTTGAGATTCTATATCAGTGAAAATATTGGGGTCATAAATATCCAAATTGGTTTTGTTGCTAATATTTTTACAAAACTGACATTTTATTATCCTGTAATGTAATTCACTAAAATCTTCACAACAGTTTGACAGACTACCTATGGAAAATGCAGATATTTAAATGCAAACATGAAAATGTGTTCTATTTCTATGGTTTATATGATTAAAGCCTCTAGTAATTATTGTGGGAGTCAAAATACAATGGATGACAAACGTGCCAAAACCTGAAGTAAAAAGTTGATTTTATAAAGAAAATATCCTTTAGTTATAAATACATTTACATTATAAATCAATAAAGGCACGAGTGGCAAGACAATTCTACAATCATGCTTTTTACTTGGTATAATTATAAATGATCAATCTAACAGCAAAAGGTATAGTAAACTGTAAAATTTAGATCAGGTTCATAATCTCGTAGATAACAAATAGAATAAATCATCTTTAGAGGGCTCACTTTGAAATTTGAATATTTGAAATTCTTTAGCTTCATACAACGAAGCTAAACAGATTTTTTTGCTTCAAACATAACATTAAATAGCATAAATGTTAGAAGTCAAAGCTTCCATGGGCCTAGAAGAATTAATTTACTTGTTTATCTTAGATTTATCCATGTGGTTAAATATATCGGAATGGTGTATAAAATAATTCATTTGTATAAATACGCTGATCTAAACAATAGGACTTAAAATTAACTGCACCTTTATTCCCATGTTCATATAAACTCAAACTGTGAATTTAAACTCATTTTGGCAAAGAAAAGTTGGTTTCACCTATCCAAAATAAATGCATCCAATCCTTTAAAATAAGTAATGAATTTTATTTGAAAAGCCAGCCTATAAAGATCACATGGCAATTACAAAATCCGTTGCATAAAGATCACGAAAAGCATGTACAAAAATACACAATCCAAGTCGCTTACGTCAACTTAAATCCACAAAAATAAATAGCGATTTTTAAATAGGGCACATATCAGCTAGCAAAAACCAACAAAAAAGTAAAAGAAAAAAGGCAAAACAAAGCACAGAACTGAAGAACTTATGAACAAGATTTACATTCAGTCTACAATACAATCTTCACCGGTTTGTTTGTCGTACAGAGAATTGTCAATGCATTTCTTAGCTGGTGACAGTTCTACAAATATATAATAATATTAATAATATATTAATAATTATTATTCCAGAGAAAAATAACCTGATAAAAGAGGAAAATGTGTGTAATGCATCAGGATGAGACAAGAGTGCAAGTGCTGAGTGTGGCCCTGAGGCATAACAGTACATGTTCCAGCATGCAATCAAATATATCAGATGTCCTGGGGTCAGTCATCTCAGGTCCAACCGTATAGCTCTATGGCACATTATTTTTCTCAATTCTTCTTTTGGTCAGTCAAGTGACAAACTGTCAGGAGTTCGTAATGTCCCAAGTGCTTGCAAGTCATTTGTTAAAGAGTTTTCCCATGCACCCGGAAACGGTACACACAGGTGTATTCAGGATTACCCCAGTTAGACAGCACTCTCATCTCAATGATCTGGAAACCACTCGAGACCTCATCCTTGGGGAAGACAGAAACAATTACAAGACTGGGCAATTAGTTAATGACTACAAGGACAACACTGAATTCCTGAAGGGGCATTACAACACCACTGATGCCTCTTGATATTAACATTCATTTACTCAACATTGAGTGGTTGTAGACCTATGGAGGATCTTTTTTTCCGTTACACACACATACACAGACAATCTGAAGAATATTAGAAATCGGCAACCACTGACATCCATAGTAGGAAAAATATATATACACTATGGAAGTCAATGGCTACCAATTTCCAGCATTCTTCTAAATGCATCGTGTTCAACAGAAGAAAAACTCTAAATGGATTTGGAAAAAGTGAAGGGAGCATCACTTTTGTATGAACGGCAAGTGATACACACAAGTTGTAGGAAACACACTTATGTCTCTGGCACTTTAACCGACAGTTTGCACCAGACACTCTTACAATCACTCAATATCACTTGAAAAGCATCGTGCATTTCTGAGTGTGCTTCACACAGGTGAGTGGGCTTGCCAAACCACCTGTAGAAACACTCTTCTCTCTATATGCACCGCACACTTCACTTTAACTCTATCTTACAAGGGCTGAAAGTGTCAAAAAATATTTTTATTCCCTCTCTAAGTTTACTTGTCCGAAAGACAACCATATGAGGATGCTTAATGTCAATCCCTGATTTATAATACACAGGAAATTCATGCTTACAGAGACTGGGAAAGTCTGAAGAGAATCCCCATCTTCTTCATAAACATACTGTCCGAGCAACTGCCCCTCTTCCTGCTGCTCATCATCAAGACCCTTTAACAGAATGGTAGAAGAAAAAACAAGTTTTCCAACTATTTATTTCACTGTACATTACACATTGACATTATACACTGTCATTAAAAAATACAAGGACAAATTCAAATAGTGACTTCTAGGTTTGGTCCACTATAAATATATATATATATATATATATATATAAACAAAAGAAGGAAAAATGGGATAAAAAAAAAAAAAAGGATGGAATGGAAACTTCTACAGTGGATAAACAATACTTGTCAGAAATGTTTAACTCAGCAATGTTATGTTTGCTAAGATCTCAATTTCATCCAGTGAAAAAAAATTATATTTTTTGTTTAAATAAATGCTTTGAAAATGTTCTATTAACTTAAAAAAACCTAAAGAAACAATGGTTTCAAAAAAACAAAAAACAAAACATCCAAAAAAAAAACTAAGAATGTGGAATGATTTTAACTCCATGTGTACTCACATATACATTGAATTCTCGTGGGGCACTGCTGATGTTTCCAGTGGGCGACAGAGATTTAGCCACATGTTCCAGCGTAAAGGCTGTTGGCACAATCTTCATGGACAAACCAATCACTATATAACCAGTTGAACCTTTAAATGCCCAGCAGTTGCCTGGATGCACTTCTGGCTGCAGGTTCAAAGACATTGATAAAGAAAAGTAGGGAAGATCACAGTTAACATATTTGACTTTACAAACGAATGTGCATAAATCTGAATTCTGCAAAGTTTCAAACCTGTATGACTACACGTGGTGACTGAGAGAAGTACCACAGCGGGAGGCCAAACAGACTCAGCAGTGCAGTTTTGGTGTTGAAGGACTCGGAACAACGTGTGCTTATGATGCTTCCTCCTACAGACACAAAGAAAAGCAAACAAATTCACTGCACTACACTACTCAGATACTAAATAGCCTAAATATGACAAGATCTAAAAGGTAATGGACATTCACATTGGGTGGGATTGGACACCAAGCTTCCTTATATTATTCAGCATTTTTAACAATACATTTCAATTGTTCTGTAACTGCTTGTTTTTGAGGAAAAGCACTTATAGCATTGTTTAAATCACTCTCAATGTTAGAATACATAAATGCACACATTCCATAGGTTTAAATTAAAGGTATAATGATGTGGTAAAAACAGTGGAAAAACAAAATAGACTTTCCAGTCATATTTGATTAGAAAGAATATTGCTTTAGTTAACCTTAAATATAAATATGCTGTTTTATAAAACAACAGTTGTAAACGGAATTAAATATATTATAATAACAAAACAATATTGCATTTACATTGGTCATGGCACCATGTTTCCACAGTGTCTCATTAAATTTACAGAAGAGAACACTTTTTATGTAAATGAAACCTAAAAAAACAAAAATATAATACATATGCATTCAGTAAACGTAAAACAAGTACCATGAGCTTTTGATTGCAATGCATGGTTGAATCAATATATTGAAAAACAATCAATTCACAAAACATGAAAACTGCTACCAATAGTTATTGGAAAATGAATGGTCAACTAAACTGTTTTACTGTTTTAAGTTTGACACTCCAGATTTGGGTCATTTCAACAAACTAAAATTATGCTACATGGTGCATTTCGAATTTTAATACCTCCAGATTCCAATGCATAGTCCACCATACCAGTGCGGTCTTCAGAGTAGAGCTTTATTGCATTGGTGACAATCAGCTGTACATGCTGTAGTGAAAAAACACAAAAACAGAATTGCATACATCTGACTACATTAAATTACTTGTTATTGTATTAAATAATTTTTTTAAAGGCTTACTTCCTCAGAGAGGCCTGCCTCCCCTGCGGCATTTAGTACAGTTTTGATGATCGTCTCTTTAGAAGGTGACTGTCCCTCTTCTACCTGAAGGGACAGGTTACCCAGAATGCTGCTCTCCAGTGCACTGAGTGAGGTCTGCAGTTCAGAGGTGCTCACAAAGTGATCAGAGATCCACTGCAGGAGAGATTCCGGAAGCTCCAGCTCTGTTGGTCCATCATTGCCATAAAACAAAGACTGGATTTCCTCCTTCACCTGTGCAGATACCTGAAAGGGAGACAATCCGAGGGTTATAAGTTTAAAACATGGTGAAGCATGAAGACAGGACAATAAACAGACCCTTAAAAACAAAAAGCTTTTAGCTGGTGGAATGCTAACTTAAAGCTTGTTGCCATATGTTACTGTGACACACTTTGTCCCGGCTGAACGACCAGCAAATCAACATATACATACCCGCAGAAGGACAGACGTGCTGTAGTGAGTTGTAAAACACAGCATTACCAGCACTTTCGAAAAAGCGATGTTGACACGCAAGACAAAAGCAAAAAGGAAATCAGCAAACAAATTGAATGGATGGCCAACAATATCCATACTAAACTGACCCATATCAAATCCTCCATGCCAGCAAATTTGGGAACAGATGATTGATGTGGAAGCGCCACAGAAGACATAAGAGACACTTGTTCAATGCTGGGGCAGCAGAAGACATACACACGCATCAGTCCAAGCTTTCACTGGCCAACCTTACAAACAGATGTACAGACAAACTGCACCACATGCACTACTTGTCAGAAAACAAGCGATGTTGCTCAGCAGGCAAGAGCTCCCTTGTTCCCTCTCCGTTTGATTTCTGAACCTTTGATGGGCCATTGGAGAAACCTATCCAAATGATTTAAACCTATGATTTAAAGTCTCCAATTCCTATGATCATGGCATTCATTTTCTTGAGGAGTTGTTTCCTCATGCATTTCATTTTAAAGGTGACACCCAGTGGTTGAAACCGGTATTACAGCCCAATCAAAACCCCTTTTACCCCACCCCTTCTCTGATGGCTCCACAAAGGCAGGTTGCAGTGCACTATTCTGTGCTTCTGAATGGCTGCATTTAAATGTTTCTGTCGTTTTGCAATTTGTGCCAAATTGCTTGTCGCTGGAATCTTGTGCGTTGTGTGTTGTTGTACTTTTGCTAGTTAAAATCCACCTCTCATTTCGGAGGCTGCTAAAGTCCTCCTGATGTCACGTTTTCTGCTGCGGCCACATGCATTGATGAAATACTGAAATGAAATACTGTTTGTTTTCCACCAAGCCAATCCAGAGTGCTGAAACAAAAATTGGGTAAACTGTCAGTGAGTGAGTTAGAGACCAAAACAAAGACAGACATTCCGACACTGAACGCACATTTTCAAGAGAGAATAACGGACTTCAGCATCGTTTTTCAGAAACAAATATGTTTACTTTGCATCTTATAAACACAACCAAGCCTTAAAAATACACTCTGGACCACCCCTTTAAGAAACATGCAAAGCAATGTGTGCTCATGCTTTATTTGTTAAAACAAAAAAAAAAAAATCACGTTATTTTTTTCATATAGCTTTCTTTGATTATATACACAGCTACTCAGCTAACATGAAAACTACTGTCATATTTCCTAGTTCCTCCGAAAGGCCCACCCTCAAGAGGTTCTGATTGGTCAGCAAACATAATGTGCTGTGATTCGCAGATCGGGTCCACATCACCAGGAAAAGCGTCACGCCCCTACAAGCATGCCCTTTTGCGCGGTGTAAACACTCAGTCAGAGTAGCTGTTAGCTGTATGAATTTGAGCCTGAATCAGACAGAAATTGACAGAGGACACACAGCTGAATCTCACGCCTGCTCTCTAAAATAAAATCTGACAAGTGTCTTTCACATATATTTTGAATAAGCATGTGTAAGGTAATATGAAATGTTCACATATCCTTTGGGAGTTTGTTATTAGAGATGTAGAACCAGGGAAAGCGGCTGAATAGAGAGACACTGCAGCGCTGGTGAAGATTGTGGGTGTTTACAGGGGTTTGATGGATAAAAATGAATTTGTAGCTAAATTGTTAACGGTGCCAAACAGCATTTCCCATTGTTTACATCCTTGTTTACGTCCTTGCTACAACATACCGTTAACGCTAGAAACGGTGCATGTAATTGATCAATTTTAACAAATAAAAATACTTACAGGTTGTGGCTCACAATCCACAGCTTCGTCTATTATGGTTGAGCTGCTCCTTTGAGGAGTTTTTTTTAGCTGAATCCAGCACTGAACTGGGAGAGATTCTGTAAGCTGTCCTTTGTCAAATGCTAGCTATATATATATTTTTATAATTCTCTGGAACATAATTAATTTAATTGTAAGCACTTTTTCCACATTGAAAATGGGTTTGCTAAATAATTGTAAAATACTGCATTTTCCCATACCGTTATTACATGTGGAATGATTGCAGACACAATAACATATATTACTTCTGGTATAAATAAACAATGCATATCAAATTTTTGGTCTTCTAGGGAAAAGCTATATATTCAATATTTTAATGAAATATTTTGTGTAAATAAAATGTATACAATTATTTAATTACACTTAATCCAAATATATTTGTCAACTAAATGTAGATGAGTAGATTTAGTTGACTAAATTCTTGTGAAATAAACTAGACTAAACCAAAATGATTCAGAAGACTAGAAGTTTAGACAAATTAAAATCAAAATTTGCTGTCAAAATGAACACTGGAGCAAGTCACAGGTTATGGAACATGCAACTCCAGCCTCTCAATTCACACCATTACAACTCCAAAGATTGTCCACTCCTACATCCGGCTGTTCTTCAGAGTCATATACCAGAGAAGATACTGACGGATAACTCCACATCATGGCTGAAGGGCAGTTGAATCAGCAGTTGGGCATCACTGCCCTCAGAACAACTTCATACCACCCGTAGACACAAATAGTTCAAAAGGTTAAACCAGACTCTCAATAGCATGCCAAGGAAATTTGGGATGGACACGGGAAGAGATTGGGATTAGTGGATTCCTTTCATTCTCTTTGCTTACAGAGAAGTCCTGCCACAGGTATCAATGGGATTCTACCATTTATTCTACAGCCGGCAAGCACAAGAACTCCTAGGCCTGCTGAGAAAAAAGGGGGGAGGAGGGTGCTTCAGCCAAGCCCAAAGAGAGAGTTATTATCCATACGATACATACTGAAGATGAGGGATCAGTATCAGGCAAGTGAAAACCTTAAAAGAAAGTCAACAGGCACGAAAAAGATGGTATGATCAGCTTACAAAAATGAGGAGGTTTGAACCAGGAAAGCAGGCATTACTGTTGCTACCCACCACATTGAATAAGCTGCTAGAAAAGTGGCAGGAACCAGTCTCCTATGAGGTCCATCATCCAGACAAGAGAAAAACGAAGCAGACCTACCATGTCAACCTGTTGAAGGAGTGGAAGAAACCACCTGCAAAGCAGCCTGAGACAGGGATAATGGTGGAATAGGAAGATGGGTCGGACCAACTGCTTGACCAGTTCCCCACCCTGTTAAGCCAGAGACTGAGATGGACAGAGTTGATGAGCTACACCATCCACCGGCTTATGGAACCGATAAAGAGGTAATATATATATATATATATATATATATATATATATGATGAAGGAGTTGGGTGTTACAGAACCTTCAGCAAATGAGTAAAGCAGTCAATTTGGAGAAGATTGGAAAAGCCAGGTACATCACAACCCTTGACCCATACAAGGGCTACTGGCAAGTACCACTCAAGCCAGCATCAAGACAGTACACCACATTCCACATACACCAATGGGGCAATATAACTTCCTTTCTTCCTTTTTGACTTCATGGGGGCCCAGCGACCATTTAACAGGTGATGGACCACAAAATGTGAATAGGCCAAGCTTAAAACAGACTACCTGGGGTACCACCAAGGCGACTGCCTTGGTTTGTCAGAACCAAAGCCATAGACTAAAAAAGGAAGGGAGGTAATTTCTTGAACTCATGAGGTGGTACAGGTGGGTTATCCCTGACTGATCTCTAGGGGAAGAGGGTACACATCTCACCACCATAAATGGAGATAATGCAATGTATCCCTTCACAGACTGAAGCAGAAGATGTGCCCCAGCCCAGAGCTGAAAAGCCCAGACTTCAGAGATAAACGTTTCCTAGTCCAAGTAAGTACCTCTGCTGCTTGTGGTAGTCCAGGTACAGGGAGGTCAATGGGATGAGAGTCCAATTGTCTACATTAGAAGCAAGCTTCTGCCAAGGGAGACCTGCTATTCAGCAATGGAGGAAGAGGGCCTTGTCATCAAGTGGGCCTTGAAGAGCTTAATATAATACCTCATGGGGAGGATTTTAAATTTATAGACTGACCACCAAGTTTGACCTGGATTCATTCAATGATGAGTCCTATACTTTTCTTCTTTGTTTTTTTGTTGTGTTATTCAAGTGCAAACTAAAATTATAAACATGAATACCAAAACATTTTGAATTGCAATAGTTTTCTGAAAGAAGTGTTGCATTTTCTGATAGAATTGGAAGGGTGCTGATATGTTTGGCCATGTCTGTAGGTGTTAAGTGTGCTAAATATATGTTTGAAAATGATGAAACATGGGAATTAAGTGTGAATATTTATGAGTGAGCAAATATAAATTTTTGGGTGAACTATTCTTTTAACACAATACTCATAATGAAACAAATGTTTAAAGGTGCTGTATGTATGTTTTTGACTCTTCTAAAGCATAAAAATAATATAATATGCAGATATTTAAGAAATATGCTTAATGAACATACTCGTTTATCTGAAAAACAATGCTAAAGTCAGATATAGACAATGCTATATCATATATAGACCCCCAGGACCCTATGTCAATTTTCTGAAAGAGTTTT
>CAIGQV010019950.1:49808-62623 GCA_903798115.1 Danio jaintianensis | reverse complement strand
ATGGTCGTGCCCTACTGAGCCTGGTTTCTCTCGAGGTTTTTTTTTCCCCTTCACTTTCGCAAATTGGTGAAGTTCGTTCCTCGCCGCTGTCGCCACTGGCTTGCATGGTTCGGGACCTGTAGAGCTGCGCATCGATGGATTTGCTCTTCAGTGTTTGGACTCTCAGCAGTGAAAATTAAACCACACTGAACTGAACTTAAACTCTAAAAACTGAACGGACACCATTCCAATTCACTATAATCTTCTATGTGAAGCTGCTTTGACACAATCTACATTGTAAAAGCGCTATAGAAATAAAGATGAATTGAATTGAATTGAATATTCTGCTTTGAAAATGTTCGTTCTGTGCTGGAACATCTGTCTTTGTTTTGGTCCCTTTAACCGACCCAATGACAGTTTACCCAATTATTTAAACACTCCGGGTTGCCTTAGTGTTGGAAGAAACCACATATTTGAGAGCCTTCCTGACTGACTGAATGAATCAAAGTATGCACCCATGACCAAAAATGCGACATCTGGAGGACAAAAGCAGCCTCCAAAATGAGATTCAGAGTTCCACATGAGGTTATTAGCAAATAATATATTACGAATGTAAACATTAGGTGAGCAGGTTATATTGTAACCCCGTGTCCTAACAACATGCTATGGGATGAGATTTGCAGTGATAAGGAATTTGGCTGTTTGCACCAGACAACACAACAGAAATTTAAATACAACCATTCAGAAGCACAGAATATATGTGCACTTACTGCACTCCAACAAAATGGTAAGGTTCATAATCTAAATAATACATATTAAACCTCTTTAACATTATTAAATGCACATGCTGAATCACTAATATTTGTTGGCTTCCACAGAGTCATAAGTAGTTCTAAAGTTCAATTTCAAACGTTTTTTTTTTATTTTCAAGATCTGAGGTGAACTATCTGCTGCTCCTTTCAGTAGTATGGCAATACATGGCAAGTAAAATGGCATCCAAACTTGCATTGTTAGAAATAGAAATAGTTTCTAAATTTCAGGTGTTGGTTAGGGAAATAAAAAAAAAAAATCCTTTTATTGCGTGCCGTTGCTTTTATTTAAAACACAATTTAAAAAAATCAGTCTTTAGGCTCGATAGTCAGGTCAACAGAGGAGGGGCCTGAGTGAAAATGTGTTTTGAACCAAAAGTGTAAAAAAAAAAAAAAAAAAAAAGTCAAATTTGATCCAGTTTTGGATCTACTTGTTTTCTCACTTGAATTTGTGGTCAGTTTATAGTTTTTGTTGTTCATGCACTTTCATGTGTATCCAGTTATGGATCAAGTGACGGGAAAGTAACATTTTTATTTTTGGGTAAACGATCCCTTCATGTATCCTTTTATGTGCTAAATGGCATGTCCCAAAGAGTGGCCATGGTTATTATAGGCCAAACTCCAAACAGATTGCTTGTTTGCCAAGTGGCAAAAGTGTTATGTAGTATCTCACCATCACCTGGAGTGAGAGTGAGCCACCATTTTTGGTCACCCACAAACCAGAGTTTCCCACACCAGAGTGAGCAGAGGGCCCCGCTGTCACAGTTTTTTTTTTTTTACATATATTTTTAGGGTATTTTAGACCTTTAATTTCAACAGGACAGTAGAGTATAAACAAGAAAGTATGGAGAACATGATCATCCAAAGGCCTTGACTTCGCAAAAGAACTCGGGTCGCCACGAGCAATGTGATGCAAAAAAGCAATTAATGACAAATTTTATTAGAAAAATATTATTAAATTTCTAATGAACATGTGATACAAGTATTATAAGTATCAAACTTGAATTGATTTAAATCCCAATAATTTCATTTATTTAAAATTATAAATCAAAAGCCCTGATCAAAAACAATTAAGATTACTAATTTAGCATATTTCTATGCTTCTTCAATAGGTGGCGGAGCAGTAAAAAAAATGCAGCAAGTGAAAGGTTTGCAAGTCAAAATTCAGTTTATTTTCTCACTTGAATTTGTCAGTTTATAGTTTTTGTTGTACACTTTCACGTTTATCAAAGTGCAGTCCTAAAAGTGAGAGAGATATGACAATGAATGTTTTTAAATAGTATTTTTAGAAACTAGTTTAGCAAAAGTATATTGTAAATAAATATACATGCATGTAATGTATGACTAATATGTGCAATGTCATTAAGCCACATTTTATATCAGGGTCAAAAGTGTCCTGAATGCAAAAATTGTTACTGAATGATCTGAATGCAATGATATTAAAATCTTATTCAAATCAAGATGATAACAGTTTACTTACTGAGCTTGAGAAGGAGTCCAGCTGCTCACATTTGTCTCTGCATCTCATCAGCCCCTGTACATCGTCTCTGATCCTTTCCAAAGCGTCCTCTAGATGCCTCACCTCTACCAGAAGAGCCTCAGCGGAGCTGCTCTCAGCCTCCTCTCTGAAGAGAAAAAGACATGCATTACTACAGCTGTTTACTTTAAGTACTAGGAATATTAATGAGAGAGAAATTAATATTGACAAGATAATTGTAATGACCTCTGAGGATCAGAGCTGGGCGCCTCTGCCTCAGGAACCTTTCTGAATGTGGGCTCTTGTTTTCTCTGCAGCTCCTAAATGAAACATCAAAAAAAGAATAAAGAGTGAAGCCATGCCAGAGGCCACTATAAATGATGCTTAAACATGTAATGTTTGTTGTGATCATTAAGCGTGACTTTGGGCCAGTGGTTTAGAGCCTTTCTCCACACAAAAATGTAAAATTACCAACTTGTTTGTCCCTTTTTACATTTGAGAGTGTTACCTCAGTTTTGCGTGCAAGTGTCTGGAGTAAAGCCTCAGCTTCAGCGAGTCGAGTGTTCTCTGACTGACGCTCTTCTGCATGCTTTTCCTGACGCTACATAGAGAGGTAGAAACATTAGGTGTGGAACAAGCAAATTACTTTGCTCAAGGAATCTTAAGAATCTCAATAACCTGAATAATTTACCACCAAAAAGTGATACTGCATAATGTATAACTGAAAATAAGCATCTTCATAAACGCTGACCATTCAAGAATAAGCTGCCAAATTCATTGTCTGTTTTCAGATGTTAATCTGTATACCAGTATTTCATACAGGTGGGAGTTAAATGAATCTCACCAAGGTAAATCACTTTGAGTAGCTTAAGAAAAATACAGAAACATCCATACCCTACAATTAAAGTTTGGGCTGAAATAAAATCAATATTTCTAAAGACACAGGTTTGAAGAAAGTAAAGAAAATTTAAGGATTCTAAGATTAATATTTTTTTAAAAGGCCTGATTTCACAGAAATGGCTTATACCACGTCTATAACTACATGGAACACAAGATATACACTTTTTTTTAAATGTAAAAATTTTTTTAAAGTATTTGTCTGATAACAATCAGTTATGCGCAAAAGTTTCTATTTAAAAATAGTTTTTATTTCTGCAACACCATGGCTGAACAGCATAAAGAGGACCACCTAAGGTTCTGAATATGTGCTTTACTCAGTGTTGAAAGCTACCAGTAAAGAGTCTGAATACCATTTTAAAGTTATATGTATTGCAACATTGACAGAAAAATCAAGAAATTTTATCAGTGTTTGGGTTATTTAATGAGAGAAATAATGTGATATTGTCACCTGCTGTGTGTACTTGGCCTCTTTTTGTACTTCTCCCTTCAGAAGGCTGAATCTTTCCTCTAACAGATCTCCAATCCACTTGCCCAGACTCTCTCGGTCTGTGTATCCGTGAAGCTCTGAGCGCAGGGTGTTATAAAGACTGAGCATTTCAGTGTGCTGCTCCTCCTGCCTGAGCAAACCTCCAGCCACTCGATCCCACAGCTGAGACACGCTCTCTTCCAAACGCATCAGCCTCTCTGTCTCTACTGAAGACACCACTGACAGCCTCTAGGAGGAGCAAGACATGGACAGGGGAAAAGCATCCTTTAAGAACAATGTGGTGCACACTCGAAGCCACTTTGGCCACAGATAAACTAACATTTTTCAATCCATGTTTTTTTTCCATTTATTTATGCATATATAAATTGTACTATGGGATCTTGATCTTTTCTGATGTTGGAAAGTTTGAAAATGTGACAAACATTTTTTCTATTCATTTCATGAATAGTTTAAAGTGATATATTGTCTGGGTTGGTGTTGTAAATTATGTAAATAATTGTAAAATCCTGGTAATAACCTGCCAGTAATTTTTCCAGTTATTTTTTTGACTTAATACTCTCTATATTATTTCTTATACAATATATTGTTTCAAACTTCTAAAATATCAATAAATGTCACATTGTTGAAGTGCACTGTTGAATTTTCAACATCAACAGATGGCAGAGCAGAGATCAAGGTCACAATGCAATTCATAACTGTAAATAAACAAAACATCCATGAATTATAAAATATGGAATCTGTTAATGTATTTTTAGTGTAGCTAGGACACTGTTCAAACTCCGGCCACACCATCTGCATTTTATATTAAATAAAAATGTTTCATATAAAAAGTGCTTATCTGGTGTGTGACACCAAGTTGTCAGATGACAGAAACCAATGGTTTTTGAAATTTAAAAAATTATGAACTTAATGTAATTGTGTACATTTTCCAAAGCAAAACAGGAAATGCTGTAAATATTTCCAAAAATTGAGAAAAAAAAAAAAAAAAAAAAAAAGTCATGGCAATATCTGTCGTGAAATCAAAGGAGGGACTGAGCAGACAAAAAACAGCCACAGACAGCATTTTAACCAGTAAAGCCTGGTGACTGCATTTGATTGGCAGTTGCCAAGTGGGGAAGGAATAAAGTGGGAGTTAAAAACAGTCTAACAATGACAAACAGGCAAAACACTTAAATATGATTAAAAAAAAATACATTAATAAATGGGAAGCAATTAACAAAAAAAAAAAAGACAAATTTCCTAATATTCAATGACTTGTACAAAAACAAATCCAAAATTCCCTGCATTTCAATGTCTGGAATAAACCTTTTAAAATACCACGATACTGCAGACAATTTCATGGGAACCCTGATTTAAGTTTAGCATGTGCAGGAGAATGATGATCAACCAATGTGTTATTAGGGAAATACACTTAAATATTTGGTAATTTATACAGCATGTCATAAATTAAATAATTTTATCACTAATGGGGTCCTTACAATATGGGGGAAGTATTGTATAATATTACATATTTAAATGTAATCAATGGTTCAATACTAAATATATTATTATTAGTAATATGATTAAATACTAAAAGGCATTTAAATAACTGACAACAGAAAGCCTCTTTGTAAAGTTTAATCTGAAAGATATATTTATTTTATGGTTTGTATACAGGCCAATTAATGTTATATTAAATATTATTGTTATTATTATTATTATTATTATTGCAATATTACGGTTATCTAGTCCCACCCTACTAGTCATCCAGCTTAATTTAGAAGCTAGAAAGCTAAAAACTACCTGAGAGTCTGTCTCAGTAGGAGTTTGTCCCTCCTCTAAGCCCCCCATAGAGGATGTTGGAGGGCTGAGGGGGGAGTTGTACCTCATCACATTAGTTGCAGGCAGCATGGCTATCAGTCCAGATGGCCCCCAGTAGAATAGAGCTATCAGCAACAGCACAGAAAATAAATGTGTAAAACTGAAGATGCAGGATCTTATTTCCATTTAAACCAGATCACTCATGAACAGTGCACTCACCGAGGAACAGAAGTAAAGGTACAAGAAACAGGACTTTTGAAAGCATAGGAAGACACCTAGAAGAGATGATGAAGACAGGTTACATTTATCACAAGTACTTCCACATTGAACTCTGACACGTAAAGATTTAACTGAAAAACATTTAAAACTCACGTTGCAAAGAGATTGACTAGCCACAAGATGCTATTTGAGGCTACTCTCCCTGGAAAACAAACACATACAGAGGTAAACATTAGTAAAAACTGACTGTGTTCAATAAACACACTTAAGGGCACAATGCGGGGTTGGGGTACAAAGTTCACCAACAAGATCACACACAAGAGATTGCAGAAAAGATGGCAAATGCACAGATTAAGAGACACGACCCCTAAAACTTTAGTTTAGACCACAGCACCTAGAAGTCTTTTTCCATATCTTACAATTAAAAATCTTCTAAAAAGCAATAAATATTGTTTGTTTGGTGATCATTTTAATTAAATGCAAATGTATTGCATTTGGCAAGTCCACCTTTTGTTTTTAAAAGGCCTTGCTATGAGGAATAACATTTTACACTGAGGTTTCATTACCTGAGAATGCTATAACCTACAGAACTCTGAGTATGCCCATTAATTGAAATGAAAGGTTGAGGTGGGTTGAGGCACTTCAAAGCTCCTTTGGAGTGGAAACCAAACTCCTGCATGCACAGCAATGCACCATTTATCATTTCACATGCAAAAAGGTTGTTTACATAAATGTCTTACAAAGGCACAACAGCAAAAGGGCCTGTATAAGGATCAGACTGATCACAAAAATACATTTAAAATATAATAAAGTGCTGAGAACACAATCTGGATGAATGGGCTCATTAAATGCCAAGGATATGCTAATATCAGACTACAGACTTCAATAGCACAGCACACTGAATATGTATTAATTTTCCAATGTACTGTATGCATTTTATTGGTTTCAATTTGTCATTTGAAAAGGGTCCCATAACATCTTGATTATGTTTGAGTATGTTTCCATGGTTGATTATTTGAAAAACATTGCAGCACCTCATAATGCTGAATTAAATCGAACCTAAATCTTTTTGGAAATAATTCCTCCTCCTGAAATATGCTCTGATTGGTTAGCTGGCTCAGTGTACTGATTTAGCGAACAATTTAGTTAAAGAAATATTACAGCCCTTACAATAACAATGAGTTTCATCTGCTCAAGTGTAAATATTAACAATAACTTCTAACTTATCCTATCAATAAGAACCTGACTGATTTATAATTTTCTGTCAGAAATTTATATAATTTTCTGTCAGAAAACTCTGCTGTGCATTGTCAAAGCACACAACAGACTGTCTTCTAAATCACCTGAAAAAGGTGACTAAAATATCACCTTTTTTGCATAGCCAATGGGCAGAATTGATGTAGACAATGGACTTTATGAAGCAAAGGCATAATAGGACCCCCTTTATAGTCATCTCAGATTATTCATCCTACTGTAGTTTACAAACAAGAACTCTAGGACTACCGTTTGGAAATCTCTGGCTTTCTAGGTATTCTTTATACCAGGAAAGGAAAGGGAAATGGAAAGGGGAAAGAAAAGGAGCTTCAGCAGTAGTAGTACATAACTGAAAAATAAATTAATATCCTCCAATACAAAATTAAAAAGAATACTATAAGTACACCAGGTAGGTAGACAAGAATGACATTCTCAAATAGAACAAAAGCATCAGAT
The DNA here is from genome assembly GCA_903798115.1 of Danio jaintianensis. Taxonomy (NCBI): domain Eukaryota; kingdom Metazoa; phylum Chordata; class Actinopteri; order Cypriniformes; family Danionidae; genus Danio; species Danio jaintianensis. The sequence continues at coordinate 55,242 of CAIGQV010019950.1, read as the reverse complement.
CCTGGGAAAGATTGAGGAGGGTGAAAAAGAAGCAAAAGTTGGCCACACAAGGCTGTGAAAGCGCTTCATTAGGACAAACCCATACCAGCCAGGGAATACAACTGAGGGGAAGAAGCTCACAGCAACATTAACTGGCTTGGAAACCATTTCCAAATCAGAAGCTCTTGGAAGAACTGAGACTTTTAGAAAGTAGTGATCAAAACATAACCTGGAAAAAGTATAAGATCCCATAAGGTGCCTACAGGCTTCTGTTCCTGGGAAAACAGATTGTCTGTAGCAAAATTCTGCTTCCTTTTGCAATCATCACCTGTTAGAATCAAGTGTACAGTTGGAACAAAGTAATAATAATAGATGCGCTAATACTCAAACTCCTATATCCATTCCATAATTGCAATCACCCCTGACACTTTTGAACAAGCTGTACACAATGTTTTATTTGCAAATATTGCTTCAATAGTACAGGTTCGCAATACATGTTCAATCATTTATAAAACAAATTGCAATCATGAACTGGTTTCTTTCACAAACTCTAATGAGCTTTTATATCTCTTGGCAGATGGCTGATTAAATTGTATATTATTCATTTAGACAAATATGGATCCCTTACACTTGCATATAAAAGAATCAATCTACGAAAATATTTGACCAATATTAGTACCATCCAAGGATGAATTATATGACTGCCTTAACTGAAATGCAATACAGACTTTGATACTGAAAAGCGTTTGTAAACACAGCATAATCATCCCAAAGATTTTTTCATACAAACAAATCACAAAAGAAGATTGCACATTCAAAATACAGCAAAAACTGCTGTACTTAAAAGGATAAACTTTCTGGGGATTAAATTCATTCTTTTTTCCGCTTATACAAACTCATAACATTTTACCTTCAACACAACAAAATAATAATAATTAAAAAAATCTTCAGAAAAAGAGTACTTACACAGTACGCCGCTGAACTTTGGTTGTTCCTTTTGAAGCACCACCTCTTTAACACTCATAGTGCTGATGTAGTTCTGATTGCCTATAACAGATAAAAACGAGAATAAACATCAGATAAAACCAAGTGTCTCACAATTCTGGACTAGTGTCTGTCCATTCCTCCAATCAGAGCTCTGCACAGACAGACTCAAACAAAACACAATTTGCATGTAACCAAGGCAGTGCTCCTGGTGGAGAGGTGCATTTGTTTATGCAGTGTAATCATGCTTCGCAGAAACATCTGCAGGGGAAGAAATGTTTAAGATTATAGTTAAACACCAAAGAAATCACGCTGCTGATAAAGCCACCTGTTAAAGAAGGCTTTAGAAATGACTTCAGTATAATAAGACCCAAGGCGCCTTTGGACAGCTGATGATGGGTCAAAGACAACAGTAGCCACTCCTGAGACAGACTTAGAAGGGAGTGAATAAAGAAAGTGAATAGAGACAGGTGCTCAAATGCAAATCCTGGAAAAAAAAAAAAAAGTTATTGTTGTTTCCTCGCCTTGAACAAAAACAGATCTTCAGCCATTCAAATTATTAAAAAGGGGACTCCTTTCCATTTTTTTTGCACTCGGTTCATTTTCAGGCCTTTTTATTAAAGTGCTCTACACATTTCATTCACTAATAGTGGAAGAGTGATGGTCATTTTCACCAATCCTACCAATGTGAACAATAGTGTAATGGTAAGATATTTTCTGTGGGATTCAACATGCTTTAAAACATTTTTATTGACGTTCGCTTTAATGCTGCAGGTGATGCAGAAGATACACTTCTCTTCTAGAGTAATTTCATACGTACCCACATGCGACACGGTGATAAAAACCACTTACTAACCTGGTTTATGCACAGTTATATCCTTTATTGAAACTTCAATTTCAAGATGACGGAACACTGGTAAACCCAGTAACTTTTGCATGAACCCTGCAAGGATACCAAAGACGGCCAGTTTACACCAAAGCTACGTATTTACATGTGCTTTGAGGACCAATTATTTAACAAAGGCACATTTTCCTGTTCTATCCACAAATACATAAGCCAATGATTGAGAGAAACATTCCTGCATGAATTGTTTGCTGAAGACACATAAGTGTCTATTTTGCCTAAAAATGAACAGTAATTCCTGACATTATATTTTCCTCTAAGTAGCTTACAGCAACCCACTTTGTAACTAATTACAACACTGCTAATGACACTAATGTTATGAAATATCAATTATATGAAACAAAAACAAAACAGGAGCAAAATAGTTTTTTTTAAATGAACTAAATGTGACATGTATAAAATGCCCTTGTCTGTTTGTAGAGGGTGCGCAATGGTTAGACTAATGTGTGAACAAAACAGGTACCAGAAGGTCTGAAACAAACAAAAACAAAAAAATACTAAAATAAAAAATAAATAAAAAAGCAAAAACAAAACAATACCTCTCCTAGCACAGCAACTGGCAGCTTTCATTTGCTGAACAGACATGAGTGTCTTCCTCAGCAAAGTGGCTGCGGAGTGAGCAATTCCCTTAGCCACTCGCAGACACCAGATCGATATCGATAACACCAGACCTGGAGAAATATGGACTATAATTAAACAAACACGTATGATTTGAGGGTCAAAGATCTTTAAATCTTGAAGCACTCTGGAGAGACAATGAAAAGAAACAGTGAGAGACAAAGGTTGCTTTGCATGCATGCAGTGAGCAGCTCAGATCCAGTATATGAATGGAAACAATTAGCTATACAAACTGAAATTCATGTGTAGTTGCATTCAGAAATGCCAATGTTCAAAATGCACAGCAGGTTCTGTTTGAGTCTTCACATTTTAAAGGGTTAGTTCACTCAAATGAAAATTATGTCATTAACTACTCACCCTCAACCAAAAACAACAAGTTTATTCAACTAATTCTTCTCAGCATAGGCTGCTGCTGACGCATTACCTCAATGTGCTTGGTAAAAACATGAGGGTGAATAATTAATAACAATTTTCCATTTCTGGGCTAACTAACCCTTTAAGCCCCCTTGGTACAGACATGTCAATACAAAAATGTGTGTACTACTGCAGACTTTAGTTTGGGCATGCCCAAATGCCAGCATATTGTACAATACACTTATCATAAGTTAATAGCCCTTGCGTTTATGCTTCCATCCATTAATAAAAAAGCTGAACTGGACTCTGCATGCTGCGAGGCAGTGAGCTTTCTAAAGTTTCAGATCATCTGCTTGCCCATAAATAGAAAGAGTGCACAGGGTAAAGATTAGGTGAGAGCTTCCCATCTTTTTATATCTGGCCCTCAGTGATGCTAAAAAAAAAAAAAAACCATGAAGTTGAAAATAAACTTGAAACAAAGTGGAATTGGGAACCTGAAGAGTTAGTGACATGTTCTGACAGTGAAAAGGTTTTATGTCCGAGACTCATAACCATGCAGTGAGGAACACCATGAGAGGGGAAGGTTAGACTGAGGTTGATACCTTTGAGCAGAGGCACCTGTATCAGCAGTGTGCATATGTACACTACAAGTGCAATAATTCTCTTGCTGAAATGAAGGCACATCTCAGACAACTTCCCCAGTACACCTGCAGACACAATTAAGTCAACCCTGCTTGTTACGTTCACCTTCACTCATTACTTTTTTTGGAGGAACACATCCCACTAAAACAGCATCTCAATGCAATCTGCCTGACATGGTTGGAAAAGGGCAAAATTCTCTAACCTGGTTTATGTTTGCGAATCTTGTCCCTGCAGTACAATGTTGTGTTTGGAAAGGAGGCGGTGCTGGGTGCCTCTGTAAAAGATGCCTGATGTACAGCAGCATTATTGGGCGAGCTGTTGTTCTTGGTGGGAGAGAGGATAGTGCTGTCTTTGCAGATTCCGCCATTCTGTGTTGTGGGGGTCTGCGTCTTGGCTTCCATTGTGATGAGTTGTGAAATGATGGGTTGGTCTGAAATAATAATAAAAAAAATAAAATAAAAACAACTCTAAAGGGTCACTTACACCAATTACAATATCTCTAAAAGGTAAAATTAACAATAACTATTTGTGTTCACAGCAGCAAAAGATAATGATCTATTTTTAGATTATGCTTTTATTTCTGCATTACCCCTTTTAACCAGCAGGTGCCCTCAGTGTGCTACACTTTCTAGTGCATCTGACCAGTGAATTCAGCTCTTGTAATCTCATCAAACAGGGAATTTAGCAATTGCAATCAGTATAGCGGAAAAAAAAAATGATTTGAGCATCTTCAATGAGGGGAAGACAAAAACATCAAAACTATAACGGATACCTGAGGTACATTCATACAGCACTTTACTACGCTGGCTTGCTTAGGTTCAGTGTCATTTTTTAATCATTCCCTCCCATGGTTTAACCATTTTTTCCCACAATAATTATTTTTAAAAATACCCTTGAAAAAAGGGCTTAAAAAAGTAGTGTGCTTCTCTAAAATGTTGCATGTAGCTTTAATCTTTGCAAGCATTTATATTTTAATGTATTCTGACTGGCTATCTGTGTTTTATCATTTATGAGATGCAAGAAATCAACTTGAAAGTGATCCTAACAATATAGTTTCTCTACATCTTTATCGTTACAGCTATGGTTTTGCATCCAGAACACTTTAAAACTAATGTCTTTATCACTACCTTATAGATATCATGTTAGGTGTGAATGGGCCTTAACACATTAAAATCCATTTTAAAATAAAAATGTATCCATCTAGTCTCTTTCTGTACAGCTATCCATCTACCTACTTTATATCCTCTCTCACATTCATCCTTGTATATTTCTGACCATTTACCCATCTCATCATTTTCCAACCCTCTTGCTGAAGGCACACCACCATCACATATTCCTATAAAATTCCTATTTCCTATAAAAGGACCTGAATCAACTCAATTTGTTAGCAGTGTGTCCAAGACTACAATTATGTGCCGGATGTGGGAGAGATCTAAAACTGCACTGCTGGTGTGCCTCCTGGAACACTGTTCTTTCTATACATTCATCAGTTTAACTATCATTATCCATCACATCCATCCCTGTACTCAATTTCTAACCCATATTTGTATTAAACTATTCATCTGTAAGGTCATTTATCTAAACATCCTTGTGTTTCTCTCCTATCTTTCTATAAATTTATCCATCCATCCCTGTTTCTTTGTGCATCTATCCATGCATCTATAAAACATCCTTAGATCCATGCGTTCATCCTTTTATCTTTTCATCCATTTACCCAATAATGGAATTCATTTAACAACCATACTTCTACATAATTGTTGCTTTCTATCCATTTACCCATCAATCCATAGCCTTCTCTTCTTCAATACTATTATTTCAAGCATCCATGCATCTCTCAAACCATTTAGCAACCCAACCTCATATCCATCCTTGTATCTTTCTATACATCTATCCATCACCTGACCTTACAAAGATGGCGCCGACGAAGATGGCCGCCTCCGTGTTGAGCTCTGC
>CAIGQV010019950.1:0-49408 GCA_903798115.1 Danio jaintianensis | reverse complement strand
GGCAATAAAGCTCTTTCTGATTCTGATTCTGATTCTGATTCTGACAATTATGGTCTAAGAAAACAAGAATTCCGCTATAACTTACCATGGATTTCACGGTCTTCATCTAAACCTAATTAAAACAAAAAAATACAATCAATGCAATAAATCGAGAGACAAATGTAATGAAGATCTGCTAGCACTTACCCCAGAAGCTGTCAACCAGTGTGCGCTCCTGTATGGAGGACTCATCCAGCAGAGAGGACAGCAGAGAGGCATCACTGGGCGCACAGCTGTTCAGGGTGCTGTTTTGTGCCTGCAGGACTGATGTTGAGGCAGATCTTGGAGTTTGAAAATGTTGTGCTGACCCCGAAACAGAATGACAGGATCTTCTGCTCTTCAGAGTCCTATCAGTGAATGAGAAAGAAATTAAGACTTTTGAGTGGAGGTTAAAGAATACACTATTAAAATAGGAAATTTATTTCACCAACAACTTGAATGTGAAGACATATAACTTTATGTTTGAAAAATAATAAAAAAAATTGAATAAATGAAAAAAAAAAAAAAAAAGTATATATTGTGCAGGTCTTCTCTTTAGGCTCACTAAACAAAAATAGATTCCTTATGCTTCCTCTCATTTGGTTAACCCTTGTGTGCTGTTGGGGATGTTTTCGTCCACTCTAGGGTGATTTTGAGTCTTAATTTGGCCACAACTTTGTGTTTCAGCAAATGGAATCTTTGGTGACAAATCTTATTTTGACACATATTTTGGGAAAATGCTTTGGACATTTTCAAAATCTCAACAATATACTCTGGGCAAGAATGCATGATTATTTGGTGTCAGGTCTTTGCAATCAAAAATGTGGTTATAATGGAAGTCAATGGGACAAACACAGACAGAAACATAATAAAAAGTAGTCAATTTGAGCAATACACAAGGATTAAGTGACCCTTTTGGAATGAATTATAGAACATTTGGGTCTATTATCGAGGCAAATGAACCCAAATGTGTAGGATACTTACCAATATACTAAATTTAAAATACAGTTTTGTAACAGCTTAAATTTTTCTTTTCCACAACATTAAAAACGTAATTTAAAAAAAAAAAAAAAAAAGTCCAGAAATTTTACTAATAGTACTAATAACTCGGTTTCCTTTTACTTTACCCTGGTGAATTTCATGGGGAAAAGGCACTCACTTTTCACGGCTGTAGGAGGCGCTGTGGTGGTCAAGCAGGCTGTCGTCCCCATAGTGACTTATGCTGGTGTGTAGACGGAGACTGCGTCTGGACATCCTGGGTGACTCACAGAGGGGCCCAATCCTGAGCTCCTTCTCAAAGTCGACGACTGAAGAGGAGTAGCTGGATCTGAAACAAATACCCACACAATCTCAAACACCCACTAAAAACCCTGACAAATGTCTTAATGTCTGTTTCTCCTTCTACACCCTGAGAAATGTAGTGCCTCCCTGTATGAATTGTGCACTCATGAGGAAAATAAAAAAAATAAAAGCCATGACGCATCAAGCTGACTGTGCAGTCTCAGTGTGTCAGTCAAAGTCTAGATGAACTTGACTTCCCCAAAACGACTAATTGTCGTGATTCTGTTAATCTTTTAAGCTACCAGCCAACACCTTTAAAACTTTAAAAGGCATACTTTGTTTTTTTTTATCCAGTTTAAGTGTTCTGTAAATCAGTAAACATTAAAAATCCCCTTTGGAGTTTAACACAACAGCAGATCAACTACACAAAACAGCTAAAGACCCTAAACTTGAACACACTACATACACAATCCACATATTTTATTTTTCTTATAAACTGTTCAACACTTCAAAACCATTTACAATTAGGCAGTGCCCCAACAGTTAAAAGCAAGAGCAACTGTCATCTCTAACAATGCAGTATTCAAGTTGGTGAACTTTGGAGTGGTTCTGCTTGGTTGAGGTCTGACAGTGAGACCATTCAGCCAGCAGCTGCTGAGCAAAACACATGCTAAGCAATAACCTGTCGATGTATAATTAACTTCAGCTTACCGCTGCTACAATTCTAGCCTTAAATCGATACCAAAACAGCACTAGCATTCAGGCTAATGCTTTATAGCAATGCAATAAAAAACAGGTGTAATACACACAGCACTGTCCAGCCCCAGCTCTCCAGATTCCATGTGTCGTCACTGGTCATCCCATTGAAAAATCACATTACTGCACCCTCATGCTCCTATGGGCAGAAGGAGCTCTAGACGGATCAAGCGAATTAAGAAGGCTTGCTCTACTTCCTGTGTTCAGCTGTATACGTGACACATGAGCCATTAAACATTCCCTGTCCCTCCCTCATTATTCTCAGGATCTCTGCAGCTATCTACTCATTTAAAGGTGCTTCAGTGCACTTTGAACATGGAATGAATTGCATCTGTAAAACTGCAAAAAACTAGAGAGGAAATTCAAAGTCAGTTCTAGTTTACACCTGCTACTAATCTCTGGTGATCCAATCACTTGTGATGAGCTAAAACACGTCACAATTTACAGTTGCATTTTTTTTAAATGATCCAAAGTCAGAGTGAGTGTTGAGAATTATTTAATGGATTTGTTATTCACACAAACTAGTAGTGTTTTCATGCCTTTCCTGACTATTGTAATGTTTGTTATTTAAACTTATGTGAATTAAGCGGAATATTTTTTTTTGTTTTTGTCAATTTAATAAGTTAATAACTTTAATTACAGTTAAAAAGTAAAGAAAAAAAATGTTAATGAGTGCACAAATTACATTTTAAATGTGCTCCACAGATCTGTTTTTCCATACTTTCCAGTCCCATCACTTTAAGCACAATGAATAGAATGGTGGGGTGTAAAGGCATACGTATTCATCCTGAACAGTCGGGTAACAGGGTCACGTCTTGGTTCATGCACTCTGATGGCAAATATAGTTAGTCCAGAATCTCCCGATGTGCCAATCACAATCACAATGGAGTTAGGCAGAAAAGACCACAGAAGTGCAACAACTTAGCAGCCATTCACAAATTATTGCGTCTAAAATTCAGCCTCTAAACAACATTGTACTCATGTGCAAGGTGCTGCAGAAGAATATAATGGTCACGCATTTTCATCAACTATGTTTACATAGAAAAATAATGGAAATATAAGATTCAGTCTTATCTCGTGCACACGCAAGTCAGTCTAAGTGCTTTTTCTATACGCACGCATGCACCCGCTGTTATGGACGGACACTAGAATTTGCTAGTGCTAGAATTTTCATTAAAAGACATTTCAGTTTTGAAACTTACTGAATCTATGCACAATTATGGTTTTTCGGTTGTTTTAGGAGAGGGCTAGACGACTTTACAAAGTTTAATACAAAAATCTCCTAATTATAAAGTTTTATTTTTCATTATTTATATTTTTACTTTTGAATCACAAGAAGCTACTCAGTTCTGTAGCTGACTTGACAAAACACTTCTGCCTGTTCAAAATAATGAAAAAAACAAAACAAAAACAACAACAACAACAACAACAACATGTGCTGGGACTTGTTGCTTATTTCTGTTGTACCGAACCAATATCGAACAGTGACCCCTCAACCAAGGCATGTACAGAACCATGACTTCCATGAACCATTAAACCCATAGTGGATACAAGTCGAAGGTGAGAAGAACCTTACCCATTTTGCTGTGCACACATATACACACACACAAAATTAAATGCAAGCAAATTGTCTAATTTAATGTTAAAACATTTGTGAACATTATCCCTCAAAATATGGATGAAATAATGTTCCTTCATTATCGGGTATACGAAAAAAAAATCCTTAGTAACCTAAAACCTTAAAAACCTTTAGTTAACCAGCACTTTAAATATAAGCTTTACTAGTATGATCACTTAATCTTTTTTTTATTCACTGTTGACAAATGGGTAAAAGCTAGTGGTTTGAAGTATACTGGTAGAGTATAAACATTTTAAAATGACAAGGAATGGACTATAGAGAGATCTTGTTAAAAGCAAAAATGTCAGATATCTACCTTTGGAAAAAATACACATTGAACTAATGCACTACAAATTATGGATGCAATCCCAATTTGGAGAACTTCCATTCAAAATACTCAAATCATGTTGAAAAGCAAGGTTGTTGCACTACAATATAATAATCCAATAATCCACTATGCTATTTATGTTAATGTTACAGTATCACAAGTATATTTGTGGCATTTGTTCTCTGATTTTTGTCTTGAATACAAAAAGAAAGTAGTTTTGTTTACAGTATGTTAATATTTATCACCCATAACACTGACATAGAAAGACTTGCTTTGAGGTTTTGGGGTAATTCACAGCTTGCTGAAAGTTTTAAAACGTGATCATTTTAGATGTACTGTGAGGGGAATGACCTCTTATTGTACTCAGTTTTTCAAAATAATTAACCGAGGCAGCACCATGTGGCATTGGAAAAAGTTGGATACATTATTTATAGAAAGAGAACACCTTGTTGTTAATTTACATTCAAACGTCTGAACAAGCTAAATCTGCTTGCAAATGTGTTTTTTTTTTTTGAGGCAGTAGGTATGACAGGCCACTGTTACACAAGAGGCAAATGTTGTAGTTGTAGTAGTAATAATAATAATAATAATAATAAACTACTACTACTACTACTACTACTAATAATAATAATAATAATAATAATGTATTTTGAGCACGCAAGGATAAACTAATTACTTCAAATCAATGCAATCTAAACAGTTGCTAAGACATCCTTAAATTATTCTGATTCATAGTAAAGAAAGTTACAGGTTATGCATTTACACATACGCAATTTGTCTTTATTTTGTAGCAATATAACTGTAGGGTCCATGCAACAAATATGGTCATATTCGCTTTGCTGTTAGCATAACCAAATAATACCTATAATAACACAGCAGGCAGAACGTTTAGATTGTTCGTGGAGAAGAGAGTATGTGTTCAATGTATACTGTATATGGCTTTGTAACTGCTAAAAATGACTTTTTCTGCATAAATGAATCAAAGATACACTTCAGCAATAGGAATGTGTAATCGTATATACAAACGATACTAGAAGCAACCGCGCAGCCTGTCGACCAGCAGCGTTTTATTATTGCCCGACCAGGCTTCATGATAAGGCGCGCTCTCATACAAACCCAGCCTCTCCGCTTCATTTATGGAGAAACAGAAAACTTACACAAAGGGGTCTTGAGCCCTCCAGCCCCGGAATATCAGGCTTCAACACGCAAAACAGCACCAGTATCGCTGTTAAACCGCTATAATCCACATGTGTCCGCCTTCGGTAGCTCAGATACCGCATCATCGAGAGAAAGCAGCCGAATGAACCAATGAGAAGAGCGCTGGCCTTCCGCCGCCAAATACAAACACCGATTTCTCTATTCGGACAGACAATATAACATTCAACATTAAATACTGGACACTGAACGACATCAAATTACAAAATGTTGTTCTAAAACCTTGCGCTAATAAAGAACTAAACAGCTAGCAACTCATGTAGTGTTCGACAAAGAATTTCAGGTAAATATTGACTCGGCAACACCTGTCGGAGCTGACTAGCCAGTTAGTAGTCCAAACGTGACTTACCAGAGCTCAAGCGTCGTTTATTTCTCTCAGATGCAGATGTAGAAGAACGTAAGAGCAGGTTAGCAATAAGAGCTATTTTCGTTCGTTTGTGTTGTTTTAAGACGGAGCAGTGCAAACGGTGTAGAGTCGTCTCTCTAATGATCACGCCTTCAGGTGGCTGTTTAAATATCACGTCACGCATTTGATCGTGAGTAACGACGTCATATCCGCTAAGTTCAACGTCAAATAAGACAATGAAAATTAAAAAGACAAATAAAAATGAGCTTGCTTTTGCTGGAGAGTAAGATTCGTTTGTTTGTTGCGGTGAACAATATTTATAATAAATATAATATAAATAGATCTGTTTACGTGGTGCCTTTGATTGGACTTGTGGGGCAAACCGGAGAACCGGAGGAAACCCACGCGAACACAGGGAGAACATGCAAACTCCACAGAGAAATGCCAACTGACCCAGCCGGGTCTCAAACCAGCGACCTTCTTGCTGTGAGGTGACAGTGCTAACCACTGCGCCACCATGTCACCCCATTTGGCAAAGTTTTCTCATTAAAATCAAATAATTTCCTATTTAATAGAATGAATTAAAAATACAACTTCTATTTCTATAACGTTATCTGAACGTCAACTGACATATGTGGGCTGGAAAATGCTTTATTTTAAATGAAATCAAAACCCTTTATTTAAAAAAAGAGGTTCAACGGTACACACAAACAATTTCATCTTCCAAAAATCTTAAAGTGGTTAAAGTTTTTTTAGTTTTTTTTTCATTCATTTAGTAAAAAAAACTTATTTGTTGTTGTATACACAATTGGTGCTTTGCATGTAAATTTATTTTACAGTCTATGGTATAATTAACCTTTGTATTGTACTGCCTTTCTTTTCGGGATTGGCATCTAGACCTAGAGTAGCATCAAAATAAAAAATAGAAAAGAAAAAACAGCCACGTGTACATTTTTTGTTGCCCTGACAACATTTCCAAAATGGTGCCTGTCAGGTGAGCACGTGCAGTGGAGCTATTAATTTATTTTTGATTACTAAAGGTATGTTTCAAACATAGCTTTCAAAACATGCTAGATTACACGTACACTAACCGAATTTGAATACATTTCAATCATGGTAACATCGCATCACATCGGGCGGGAAGAATTTGGATGTGACTTATTTTAAGAAAAATGGTATTCAGCCGTTGAATTAATTGAACTAAATCAATTATTTTAGTGTTATATATTTTCTGCTGCTCATTTAAAAGCAAACTTTAACAAATGTAAACAAAATAATGTTAATTACATTGTTTATGAAATGTTTTAAAACTTGCATACCTGCAAGATGTTTGTTGCTGCTTGATAAGCGACACAAAACAAGTATTGAGAGAAATTAAACTTTTATATGGGGTGACGCGGTGGCGCAGTGGGTAGCACGTTCGCCTCACAGCAAGAAGGTCGCTGGTTTGAGCCTCGGCTGGGTCAGTTGGCATTTCTGTGTGGAGTTTGCATGTTCTCCCCGTGTTCGCGTGGGTTTCCTCCGGGTGCTCCGGTTTCCCCCACAAGTCCAAAGACATGCGGTACAGGTGAATTGGGTAAGCTAAAATTGTCCGTATCGAATGAGTGTGTATGAATGTTTCCCAGTGATGGGTTGCAGCTGGAAGGGCATCCGTTGCGTAAAAAATATGCTGGATAAGTTGGCGGTTCATACCGCTGTGGCGACCCCAGATTAATAAAGGGACTAAGCCGAAAAGAAAATGAATGAATAAACTTTTATATCTCTAAGCTATGCTTTTATGCAACATCCTAACTTTATCTTTAAAAAAAAAACATGTTTTAATCAATGCAATCACTTATTGTAAACATCAGACAATAAAAAGCAATTAAGATGATTTTATTTGGTCAGTTGATGTACAGTCGTGGCCAAAAGTTTTGAGAATGATACAAATATTAGTTTTCACAAAGTTTGCTGCTAAACTGCTTTTAGATCTTTGTTTCAGTTGTTTCTCTGATGTACTGAAATTTAATTACAAGCACTTCATACATTTCAAAGGCTTTTATCAACAATTACATGACATTTATGCAAAGAGTCAGTATTTGCAGTTTTGGCCCTTCTTTTTCAGGACCTCTGCAATTCGACTGGGCATGCTCTCAATCAACTTCTGGGCCAAATCCTGACTGATAGCAACCCATTCTTTCATAATCACTTCTTGGAGTTTGTCAGAATTAGTGGGTTTTTGTTTGTCCACCCGCCTCTTGAGGATTGACCACAAGTTCTCAATGGGATTAAGATCTGGGGAGTTTCCAGGCCATGGACCCAAAATTTTCACGTTTTGGTCCCTGAGCCAGTTAGATATCACTTTTGCCTTATGGCATGGTGCTCCATCGTGCTGGAAAATGCATTGTTCTTCACCAAACTGTTGTTGGATTGTTGGAAGAAGTTGCTGTTGGAGGGTGTTTTGGTACCATTCTTTATTCATGGCTGTGTTTTTGGGCAAAATTGTGAGTGAGCAACCCCACACATGAATAGTCTCAGGATGCTTTAGTGTTGGCATGACACAGGACTGATGGTAGCGCTCACCTTTTCTTCTCCGGACAAGCCTTCTTCCAGATGCCCCAAACAATGGGAAAGGGGCTTCATCGGAGAATATGACTTTGCCCCAGTCCTCAGCAGTCCATTCGCCATACTTTTTGCAGAAGATCAATCTGTCCCTGATGTTTTTTTTGGAGAGAAGTGGCTTCTTTGCTGCCCTTCTTGACACCAGGCCATCTTCCAAAAGTCTTCGCCTCATTGTGCGTGCAGATGCGCTCACACCTGCCTGCTGCCATTCCTGAGCAAGCTCTGCACTGGTGGCACTCCGATCCCGCAGCTGAATCCTCTTTAGGAGACGATCCTGGCGCTTGCTGGACTTTCTTGGACGCCCTGAAGCCTTCTTAACAAGAATTGAACCTCTTTCCTTGAAGTTCTTGATGATCCTATAAATTGTTGATTTAGGTGCAATCTTAGTAGCCACAATATCTTAGCCTGTGAAGCCATTTTTATGCAACGCAATGATGGCTGCAAGCGTTTCTTTGCAGGTCACCATAGTAAACAATGGAAGAACAATGATTTCAAGCATCACCCTCCTTTTAACATGTCAAGTCAGCCATTCTAACCCAATCAGCCTGACATAATGATCTCCAGTCTTGTGCTCGTCAACATTCTCACCTGAGTTAACAAGACGATTACTGAAATGATCTCAGCAGGTCTTTTAATGACAGCAATGAAATGCAGTGGAAAGTTTTTTTCAGGATTAAGTTAATTTTCATGGCAAAGAAGGACTATGCAATTCATCTGATCACTCTTCATAACATTCTGGAGTATATGCAAATTGCTATTATAAAAACTTAAGCAGCAACTTTTCCAATTTCCAATATTTATGTAATTCTCAAAACTTTTGGCCACGACTGTATATTAAAAAGATTGATTTTCAGAATATTTATCTGACGGAGGTGGCAGTCTTCAAGTTTTGTATTTGTTTAGAGTATCAAATACATTGAACCAATAAAATGAAAAATGATCCTTATTTATTTGCTATACAAATGCAAAATAGCATAAATTTTTGTTTTATTTGATTGTAAAAACATTTGCAATGCTAAAATATACCACTGATAGACAATGCCTGTGGCTGTTTTTCATGGATAACACTGAACATAACAGTTCTGGTCGTGTTAAAATATGAACAAACTGACTCGCACAGTAATTTTTATCAAACATGTTAACATATCTTTATTCAACAATTTCATATTTTATTTGAACCAACAAACTTTAAAATGATCTGAGGTTATAATACAATAAAATATTTTTTTTCCCACAAAAAAAAACTTCATGGCTTGTGTACAAATGTTTCTAAATATTAGTGAAACCCGAACCAAAAAAGTGAACATTTATGATTAATATTGGTGCAAAAAGTGATTAATGGCAAATGCCTAAAGAACCAAATGTAACAGGACACAACAAAATGAACACTGTATTGATGGATGTGCATGTGATTAACAACACAAACAAAACAAACAATTTCTGTTAAGTGCCGAGATGCGTAGAACCCAGATCATGCCAACAAACATGGATAAAATGACAAAAAGTTGATATCCTCCCTTGATTTCATCCCTTAGTTCAACTGAAGGGTTTGACGATCTTCATAGAAATGTAGTTCTGAAAAAAAATAACAATTATTTATTAGCAGTGTATGCATTACATCACAAGTGAAATATATGAACGTAAGTTTGGTGAAAAGATTAAGTATTTCATTCATTACCGGTAATGAATAAAACAAGATCCCAATGAACAACAGCACTAAGATGAGCACAACCAGGCCGATGAACATCCACTTAAATCTTCGCCACACTATGAACTTGCACGTCTTGCATGGATTTGAGAACCAGAAGAAAGAGGTTTCAGGTCGCCTGAGAAGTTTAAAATAGAAACAATTTTTGTGATGATCTTCTGTTAACCCGCAGAGCAATAAATCATACAAAAGAAGTCCTTAATTACTTGGGAGGATCCAGTTTCGGGTTCATATTGGGCTCATCTCTGCCTTTTCCAGCAGGCCTTTCATCTGCTTCCTTCTCGTTCACAATCTCCAACATCAACTCAACCTTTCCCTGAAAACAACATAAATAAACCCCATTAAATCAAGCCTAAAAATCTGAAAAGTTTCATCTATAGACCATTTTGAGGGATGTAAACAAAAACGATTGTCCCAGCGTATTTACTGGTTTACATTTTTTATTTCTATGAGCCACATATTCATAAATAATGTTATGATACCGGTTTTAACGTTAAGTTATGATTGAATTGCCTCTTGTTACAGTTATGAAATAGTTTAATAACAAGCAGGAAATGTTCATGGGCCAATGACATCACCACATTGAAAAGGTCTATAGTAGACTAAGATTAAAATATGAAATGCAAGAGAACTATGAAATTCAATTTCCATCATGGGATAAAAGTGTAACTTAATTTCACAATTCTGACTTGGTTGAAAAAGATTTCAACTGCTCAACTGAATTGTGAGGGGATGAAACATAATTTAGTGATAGATCTTGCAATTCTGTTCTGAGTATGCCTAATTGTGTCATATAAACTCTGAAGCAAATATATTAGTCTGAATTGTGAGATACAAAAAAATCTTTTTTATTTTCTATTTTTCATAGTGTTTTTTTTTTTTTTTGGCCAACTGCATTCCCTTTTACACACAGCACAACATTTGTATTTTTAAATAAAAATAAATACATTTATTTGCCGGTATCAACTTTTGTTGCAATTATTTGGTGAAGCTTTTATCACGATATACAGTATTATCATTATATTGATCTAAGCTGCAAAAACAATTATTTTAACGATTATAATTACCAAAAAAAATACTTAAGTGTTTTGCATTACTGTATATAGATACAATAAATGTTTTAAACAAATTAATCTGCATAAAGGATGAGAAGTACAATAGGCAACACTTCACAATATATTCTCATTAGAAATAAATAGTGTTATGTTAATGTTATAAATGTTATGTTAATAAATACAAAATACAACCAAATTTATTAAAATGATTATGACTCTTGGTTTTAATTCATAATTAGGCATTAACGTCACCTAAGATTAATAAATGCTTCTGTAGCTGTCATTACATTGACTTCAGTTACATGAACTGATGTTAACAAATGAAATCTTACTGTACAGAGTTAACAAACAAAAGGCCTTTCAATAGGTCACTGAATTTTCAATGTTGTAGGCCAGATTAACATGTTAAACTTTTAGGTTTTGAAAATAAATTAACTATTAAGTCTTGATGCATTTGGTGTGGTGAGGTGATGAACATCCACTGCCAGTACAACAATCTGAATATTCTTAAAAAGGCGTTCAGATAGTTATTCAAGGTATTTCGAAGTGTCCATGTTTATTAAAATGATTTATTATTTATTTAAAAAAATATTTTTGCTCCTTGTTCAAACTACAATACACTGAATCAACAATTCTTGAGGTTTTTTTTGGGACAACTTAATTGTTTTATGTTCAATCCAAATACATTTGTAAAAACAATTATAAAAAGTTAACTTAATTCTTTCATGTTGTCCAACACCAATCGACTGTGTGGAACCCAGCATTTTTACAGTCCTGCTGAATATCAGCATATGCCTGTTTGTATCATGAAAAAGGATTCTAAACATTAGTTATACTTACACCAAGCTCCTTCTTCCCATCTTTTTCCATGTAGCATGGCCACCATCCTCTTACTGACTTCTGATCAAAGAGAGATTTGTATTGGTCTGAGTTTGGAGGTGGAGATCCATCCGGCAACATGCTAAGGTTACATTTCTCTGATGATTTAGAAGGGCTAATAAGGTGGTGCAAATCAAGTTCAACAGCACCTGTAATATAAATTAAATTAATACACAGAAGAACCAAAAATACACATTTCCAAGAATAGCTACATATACACGTCTTCTCACCCAGATAATCATCCAGTGAGAATTTATCATTGTCCCATATTTGAACAGTCAGCTTGGGTGGTATTCTGAACTCGGATTTGTCAAGACTCCAAAAATGTTCCTTATTAAATGGAAAAGAGAATGTTTTCATATTTTGGAGTGCTCTTAATAAGAAGTTAAATCAAACTTGCATTACCTTTTTAGATACATGACACAGCTGCTCTGTGGGCAGATAATCAAATCCAAAGACAAACCTCCAGTTGAAATTCCCATCACCATCTAAAGATCGGTAATGAACATCTGTTTTCTGCTTATCTTCCTCCATTCCTTGCATCCAACTAATCAAAAATGAACACATGTATATGAATAAAAATGCTAAAAACCGTCTGAAGAAAAAAGGGTGGGGGGGTCATGCCCCTTTAAATGGTTTTTGAAAACTCCCCCCAAAAAACTACAATTTTTTAGGAAGAAACTTTATATAAATAAAAAAAATGACACAACCCCTAGTAAACAAAGTGTGTAAAAATAAATTCATATTACATTGGTATAAAAACAAGCAACCCTGCACACTATCAACACTTGCTGTATAATATATTAAATTAAATGTAAAGATTCATTCTCACGACCTTCATCAGACCTTTCAATTACTGTTAAAGAAGAAATTATGAAGGAAAACAGACAATTTTGTAAAAAGTGAAACTGAAAAAATAAATAAACTCTTATGATGCTCTCTTTATTTGTCTTAAACAATGACAAAGACCTTTACCTACCCCTTTACATAAATGTCACTCATATTTTCTCCAGTAATACTGGTTTCATCCAAAACTACATCAGTTGTGTTCCAAACAATGACGCGTAGGAAGTACCTGATAGAAAAAAATATATATATATTAGTCTATCACTGATCACCATACAAGCATAACTTAAAGTATCAATTTTTTCTCACTTTTTTGCTTTGCGTGGAGATATGTCAAAAGGAGGTCCAGGAGTCCCCAGGTTTTTTGGGAAAATGTCAACCCACATCTGTAGTTTTCCCTACAAAACACAGATAAAGCAGTGTTTTAAGATTGCCTTCAAACAAAACAGTTCTTTGTAAAAAAGAAAAAAAAAGAATAATAATTAAAAAAAAAAAAGAATCTCAGAAAGAACCACACAATGAGCAGCATCAGACCTGCGGGAGAGTCGGCTGGAAGCTACTGTATAGAGTTCTGGTTTCAACATGCTCTGGAACCAGACCTTGAGTTTTGAGAACATGTAGAGCAATCCGTTCACTTGGGGGACCCAGATGTTCATGAATTTCCTTGTTTGCTTCTAAAATGCACACACACATAAAAATATACTTTAGCACGCCAAACATAACTAGATGACTTGTATGTTGGCTTAACAAAAGGATTGTGCAGTCAAAGTTTCATTCAAGGTTATTTCGATTTTTGGGTCGTTATTAAAGTGGACCTATTATGCAAAAAAATCACTTTTATAAGGGGTATAAACACAGTTGTGTGGCAGTCGCTGTGAATACAACCAGCTTCAAATGTTAATGTATTAGTTTTTTTTTTTTTAATAAAATCACACTTCATAAAAACAGTCTGCAGAAACACTTTGATTGACATTACCCCTTTGTACGTGTCACCAGAGGGGGAAAGTCCCACCCATTAGTGATGCTCTTTCCCTAATTAGCATAGAACATTAGTCTTGTTTTTCAATCTGCCACTATGCTGACACATAGGCATTTGTAGCTCAGCCCTCCTTTAAAAATAGCACAATCTCATTTGAATTTAAAATTACAGTCACCAAAATGGTACAATTTGGATCAAGATCTAAAAGGGGCAAAGAGTTATAACACATTATTTGTGTGGTATTTTAAGCTGAAACCTCACATACACACTCTAGGGGCATTTGTATCCTTTAAAAAGGGGCACAATAGCTCCTCTTTAACATAGATCTTGTTGAGACCCTGCACTCTTATTTCATCTTATCTGGGTATCCTTGGCATCAGAAAAAGTGAAACGCCTTTCTTAAAGCACAGGATTTATTTTATTATTTATTGTCTTCTATGGAAAAATTGTACATCCAATTTTTTCACCAATGGTCTTATGGACTGGTTCCTTTAGCAAAATTTTGTGTATAAAATAAATAAATAAATAAATATATATATAATTAATAATAATAAAAGTTATTTTATAGTATCATTGTAACTCACATCTAAAGCCAAACTCACCCAAGCAACTTTCTTTTGGTCAGTACTATAAATTCATGTGACTAAAATAAAAGAAAACGCTGCATTTTCTGACCTCAAATGAAAATTTTAACACATAAGTTCCAGTTAAAACGACTGGATTTCACCCTTGAAATCTCATTTAACAAAAGGTAAATGTGACCTTTGTATTGTTCACTAAGGGACAACTGTATGTGCAATGAATTAGAAAAGACAAAGCAACCTGAATTAGAACAGGCTAAAAGGACAGTTTGGTGTATATAATACAACAACAGCTTGTCAAACCACCATAATGATGATAAAAAAACAAACAAATAAATAAAAATCACCAAAGTCAGAGAGATTATACTGTTGGCCACCAAAGGATAATGTGTTTCCATTGTCTTCACTCCGAGGAGGACTCAATCCTTTCCAACGAGCATGATGCCCAAGAATCTGAGATGGTTTGAGCTGATCACGCCACTGATTTGGTCCAGAGCTATGATGAATAACATATGTTAGTAAAGTAATTTCTTTAATATTGTCCTCAAAGAAAAATTTCAATAAAGTGTATTACATGCAGTACGTCTGGGCTAAACCACAGCTAGAGCCAAAGTGAGAAAGGAACCGGTTTTCCAAGTCGATCACCGTCTCCCCAACTTTCTCATCACGACTAAGCAGATCAAAGTCATAGACGGCAATTTTCAAGTCTTTGTCTTGAGGGAGGAAGCATGTAATTTCAAACATTCTGTTATGACACAGAAAACAGTTCTCGATCAGTCCTCTTCAACAGCTTGACATCAATATCCATGATAAACCCTCAATTTTACATTACCTTCCGAACACTGGGTTGAGAGTCAGTGGCATATAGTTGTCTCTGTCATCAACAGACTTCTTTCCCAAAGAGATTTTGATGTAGGGATCACACTGGAAAGGAAAAAGGACCATTGCTTCTTTGTTAAAAAAGTAATTAAAATAATTGGTTAAACGAGTAAGCAGTTAAAACACAAAATAATTTCTGATGTTTTCTGTAAGGCTGAACAAAACACAGTACTTTGCCATTGTTGTCTTTGGGTTGCAGGTCGATTCCTTGAACCACGTAGATTCTGACCACACACTCCTGAGAGACGCTGTCGGGCAGCTCTCTGAACTGACGGGGCGGAGGTGACACCGTTGGGTCATCAGGCAATGGGTAGACCATAAAAGAGCCCTAAAAACCATCATCAATTGAAACAATGGGATGGAAAAAAATACAAAAATCAACATAAGACAATATACTCAGCTAATTTTACTTTTAGAAATGTGACATTTTCAACTAATGCAGGATACTAAACAAGACATGTAAAATGTGACTTTTTTTTATAACACCAAACCCATTTAAACCACATCTTGCCTTAAATTCTCCAACTACATTGGGGTCCTCATCATCAATTTCATTTTTCCCACGTTGCAATTTGAAGGTTTTGCAGAAATCAGTAAGACCCATGAACTCCTTTACATTTTCAAGCTCATGCTCATAAACCTATGAAAAAAAAAAAAATCAACAGAAACAATTGCTAAACAATACAGTGACAATCTGCGAAAGCATATCCTACAACTAATACAGACACAATAATAGATTTTTTTTTTAAAGCAACACATTCTTATGTTATGAGTTTAACGATGCAACATTCCTAAATATCAATGTATTTGTTGACTTAATTTGAAGTAATAATGCATATCTAAATTGCTGTGCTACAGTATAGAGACTCACCTCCAGTGTGTCATAACCTTTGTCAAGATATGGGCGGCATTTCTCACTCTGTCCAAGGGAAGCATAAAACTTACTCCACCAATCAACAGTCTCTTTCTCCTGTAGGGTAGACAAAATGCGCAAGTTATCTATATAGAACTAATACAGATATGTTGAGAATTTAAAATTAGGTGAAACTGGCTTAGGTGGGAAGCGTGTAAACTATTACTAAACAACTCACCTTCTCACGCTGTCAGGTAGACCATGTATTGAACACACAAACACACACACACACAAAAAAAAAATGATTATTTGTTAACATTTAGTAAGCAGCAATATTATTAAATTAAATGATCTAATCCCAACTGTATCAGTACAACATTTGGGTGATTTAAAAGAAATGATATTTCTATCAAATATTTTAAAAAGAAGCCTGAAATTTATATTAGTATTTCAAGAGCTAGATTTAATTGGAATACAAATTTGCACATTGTCCAAATACTTTTCTCCATGATTACATGCCTATATTACTCAAACTGTATCAAGTTAGTTAATATGGTTGAAGCTATGTCTTCTATCCAGTGTCTTCAATGTATTAATCCAAATACATTTGACAATGACATTTTTGTTTGACAATCCTCATCCACACCAATGGATGTCAATATTCTTATTCCAAATTATTTGCCAGATGACAGCAACTTTAAGTCCTTTTTTTTGGAGAACTGTAATGCTAAGATTAATTTCATTTGTACAGTCTTTGTAACACTAGCTATGTTTACATGGAAACTTTTTTTTGTTCCAGTCAGAATAAAATCATTCAGATTTCTCAGTCAGAGGGTTTACATGCATGCTAAATAAAGTAATCAGATTGCTTGTTTATCGTCACATGCCTTAAATCAGATTTCATTTTATCACGAGTAAATGGGTTCTTATTTACTCACGAGTTAAGAAATGCACATTTTCTCAATCCTTTTGCTTTTTTGTAAAAAAACAAAAAACAAAAACAAAACAAGAAATATGAATCTATTTGTACAGACAACGGCCATTAACATTACAAGCATACGCTGTAAAAATTCCCCATTCCCCCAACAAAACAAGGCATCTGTACACAAATGCCCTGCAGTATTTCTCTGACATTGGAAGCAACATTTTGAAAGGACACATGGATGTGTGTCCACCAAGCATGTGTCCATCATGCAGAAAATATGGTGCACTGTGTAATGGGACACTTTCACTGAGAAAATAACTGCAGTACTGATTTCAAATATTGTTTTTCTCTATCTGAAAATGTTAACACCGTAGAGAAGTATAAATGATCCTCTTTTTTCCATTTGCAGTTGGTCTGTGTGGTAAATGTAAAAGGTCCATGTAAACACAGCTCCAATGAATAGAACATTGGATTGCTATAAATGTGATATAAACACATTTATTGGTATATTACACAAATAAACATGAATCACTGTTTTCAAATACGTTGATTTTCCAAACTTGAACATGAAAAGGGAAAACAAAATAATAATAATAATAATAAAAAAAAATGTTTTTTAAATATTTGAAAAAGAATATTTCTTATAGAATATAGAATGAACAAGTTCAGTGTGGACATAAAGCCAAAATGTAGAGAAAGATGCATTTTCAAATCAATTTGGGTTAGTGTAGTTGTAGCTTCAGAAAGCCAGTAGAAAAACAACGTGTACACAACACACTTTGACGAATGTTAGTGTTCCATATAAAGCAGGTCAGCTGTACAAATCACCTGAATGGGAAATGAGATTGATCATTCGGAGCACGTCAGATTGATTAGATTTACCCTCAATTGGACCCATTTGTAAATACAGAATTTTAAGATTGACAATTAAATCAGCGTCAATGTGAAGTACAAAGTATATATTATTGGTGAAGTGTGTAATTTCAGTGCCTCTACTGGTGACAAAAAGAATTGCCATTGTTTCTTTATAGCAAGGCCAAGCTTAAGCATAATAAAAAAAAAAGAAAAGTAAAAAAAATGACAAAACAACAACAAAATTAAAAAAACCAATGACACTCACTCTGATACAGCTAGCACTAAGACAGAAGCTACACACTTCTTAGCATTAGCTCTGAATTACATTTAATTACAAAATTCAAGAATTTTGATTAAAGTGCCTTTTACTATACATACTTGACGGTGACTAGCAGTGGTCATTTTGTCAACAGCAGCTGAGATGCCATACATGTACTGAAATTCACAAAGTAGATAATACAGATGTGTGTACCAGTGTCTATTACAAAGAGTTCTCTCACAATGTGTGATTCAGTACCTAAACGTACACTGACTTGTCAACAGCAAAACAACAGGGACAGTACCTGAGCTTCTAGAAGTTGCTCTCTGCTATCATCAATGTTTACTAAGAGATGTCTTGGACTAGCTGCCATCAAAGCCACTGCGGGAAAATAAAGTGAAAAATAGTCTCCCATTATGTTTTTGCTTCTGGATATTGACATGTACAGTATTGTATTGTATATACAGTTGGTTGTGAATGTAAAAGTTCTGCCAAATTTCAAATACATGCGTGGTACACACACACAAAAAAAGGGAGGGTAAAGTAAAAATACAACAGACACAGGATAGGGGAAGTAAATCAAGACAATTTCATTACTGCAGAAAAACAATCTAATATATATGTTTTTTAAATTCTGTGTATATTGCGACATGTAAATAAGTGGGTGTGGCTAACTCATGTGCAGAGCGCATGAGTCTGGGCAAGACGCTGCATATAAGACTGAGGAAAATTCTGGGAAATGTTTACATATTTACAATTTGATATTTAACATTTTTTTTAAAGATGTTATGCAATTGGTATTTATTTATACATGTGAAAAGATGTTAATTGAGGGAAGTTTATGATAATAAAGTTTGTGCACACAACAGTGAAATGTAACATGCTGCTGAATTTGTTGTTATGGTAAGGTTAATCCAAGTTCATATTTCCATTTATCAAGTAAATGGAAAAATGAAATAAGGTGAAGTCTTTTTATTTTCTGAAGTATTGAAGTTTATTTATTATATAAATCATTTTTTTGTTGATTTTCCAAAATAATTAGGCTAACAAACGTAATGCAACATAATTTTGGTAATGCTGACAACCCCTATTTTCTGCACTGTAAAACCAAAACTAAAATCAACGTCATTATTAATATTAGTATCTTGGTGTATAAAAGAGGTAAGTAAGCCTCTCAAGCTGAAATTCAGATATGACATGAAAACAAAACAGACTGAGACATCTGACCAATCAGAGCAGAGCAGGAGCTCTGAAAGGCAGGGTTTAAAGAGCCCCGTTCCTTGAATTAACCATTTCCGAAACTGTGAAATGATAAGTTATGCTGCAATGTATAAGTGTTTTTTATACTTTGAATGGATGTGTATCTTTTTGTAGGAGATCTCCAAAATAAATACGTGAAAGGAAGGAAATGTAGCCAACACAGATGTTTAACAGATGACACACCTTTTGAAGACATGGCAACTTCAGCAACTGTGACATACGGGTCACATCGGAAGTCTTCCAGGGAAGTGATGGTGCATTGACCCACCACAGGTTTTCGTCCAAAAGGTCTATGGTCAATGACTTTCAGTACTATAGGGGGAGTATACATCTCTTCTTTTGGTAGAAGCTTAAAAAAACAAACAAACAAAAAAAACACAAACACACATAACAACAACAACAAGCTGAAGAGATATATATTTATAATCCCAAAAGGGGTTTAGGCACTTAAACCACATTTAAATGTGAATGTCACTGCATTAAACTATCAAAGTCTCAATAATTACCACTTTTAAAAAGAGGACATTTCCTTGGAAATTCGGGCATTTCTTCATGTTTTTGATGACAGCTGTCTGAATGCGCTCTCCTCCACACTCCACCACCAGACAGGGTGAAGTCACTGGAGCCAGCTGATACATCTTCATGTTACGCAGTCCCCATGCTAGAACCTGCAATTTTAAGTCAAATTGTATATAGTATTTTCTGCCCTAAGATACAACAAATATACAAGATTTATTATTATTTATGGTTTAACTCAAAATCAATGTAATTTCATCACACTATTAATATTTCAGTAAAAGGAATTTAGAAAAACATACAAAACATTAGGGTTGCCATCAAATAAAAAGATTTTCATGGTCGACCAGTTGTTGTTCATTTTAACAATTAGTTAACTAATTGCACGTTTATTAATAAACTCAAATCATAATAAATCAGCCTTTAATTGCCTGTATAGCCTTATAATAAAACCTTGACAAAGCACCTAGTAGAGATGATGATTGTGAATGTGTGAGGAAAAACAAACAAAAAAAGTGTCTGCTAAATAACTAAATGTAAATATTTATTACATTTCTGAAAATAACATTAACCAATTCATATTGAAAACAATAAAGTAAACATTTTGATCTCTCTCTCTCATTGTGATTTTGTAAAATTTATATTTATGTCTGTAAGGCAAATATACAGTTTATTTTCTTCTGATGCACTCAAGTTCACAAAGACAGAGATATTAGATGGATGTTTGCTTTCATTATTTTAGAAAAGCACAAATGTTTTGTTGTTATTGTGAGAGGCACACACACAAAAAAAGTCTTTACAGATTAGAAATATGCATTTCTGTTATATGTAGGACCAGAAATTACAGAGATTTGAGAGCAAGTGATTGCAGCAGTTGGCAGTTTCCACACTCCACATAAACAATAAAACATACATACATTAAAAAAAACAATTCTAAATGAATTCCAAGACACCTTTTTAAAAGCAGTTTGTAAATTTGGGTGGTTCCGTGCAAGTATTGCTTTTTGGACTGAAGAGTGTTTTCAGAGTACGTAACATCTTGGAAGATCATATACATTTTGATTTCCCATAATATGAACCAGTCCCATAAAAATGCTAACGAAATGAACTAACCTCTATGGCAGTGAGCTGCACTACTGGTCGCACCCCTTGAGGAACCATATAGAGATTATCTCCACGTTTTGGGGGAACAAGGGGAAGTTCAGTGTCATTTCCCTGGAACAAAAAATAAAAATAAATAAAAATAATCATCAATTTGAACCATTGAATTGGCCATTGGTGTTGTTAAATGGAGCCAAATTCTATGACAAACCATACCTTTGTCTTCAGAATGAGCTCTGCAGCCACCAGAATCTCCCCAGCCGAAGCATTTTTGTGAGTTACAGGCTCCCAGAGAAGTTTAGGAGACCCGTCCATGCCTGAAGCCAACTTCACCAAAGGTACACATGTACTTCTACCAAGCATTTCATCTTTACCCTACACAGATGCATGGATAAAATATCATTCATGCTGTAGGTACACTTGCATGGTAAAAAGCAAAGCGCATACAGTAGCTATAATTTGTCTGGTCTTTAATTTAAATTAATTCTTCAAAAAATTCTGCCTTTAAATGTCCTGACGCAGATTGAGAAGCTGATGTGAAATGAGTGAAATGAAAGTGAGAGCATAAATCCATCAGACTAACCACTTGATCTCTGTCAAAGATTTCCATAACCACTACTGGTGGATTCTGGACCAGAGATTGGGGATCACCATAGATTTCCACATTTTTAAAAATAAGAGTTTGATCCCATGTTGGGTTCAAGTTGCTTTGGATCGTCTCTGTTGTTTGGCTGTGATGCAAGAATGACACATGGACGTATGGATCTGTAATTTAAACCAATACAATTTCAGATATAACAAAAGCCTTGTCACTTTTATTCTAATAAAAAGATAGGAAAACTGCTAGTACACCTGAAAAACTGTCTTGATCTAGAGCAGTGAGGTTTCTGGCCTGGTAAACGTAGACTCTCAAGTGGTATGCATTGGATCCTGCAAGAAAACCAGGTTTAATATGAATCAAATTAAACATTTTTTGAATAATAATAATTTAAAAAAATATTTATTGAAACTCACGGTCAAATGTACATGAAATAGTTGGTGTGTTGGCTCCAAACTGCTTAACAGATGCATCTGCTTTGGTTCCTTTTTCATCACTTTCCATGTCAACTCCCTGTAAAGCAGATTATCAAACTCTTCTCATGTGGCCATTAAAAAGTCAGATAAGTATTAGGATAATGATATAATTCTAATGCTGACCAGGGCACCCTCTAGCTTGAAAATGGCAGAGGCTCCAACCCGATCAGCAGGTGCCATCTTCCTTCTCCAGCGGCGCCGACGGAAAGTGTCAGAAGATCGCTGCTGTCTGTGGAACTTCCAGCCGATGAGTGAAGAGTATTCCCATCCCTCTGCATTTCCTGTATCCTTCTTCTACATGTCAAACAATCAGTAAACCCATTGTACAAAAGCACAATTTAATGAAAACTTTTTATAAAATACACTTGCATCAGCCGTTTTGGCACCAGGAATCTTTTTGCGAGGTCGGATCATTCTTCTGCGACGATGAACGTGGTACATCTTTTCGCATGCTACCCAAGATTTGGGCTTATCGTCAGGTGGAATGGTGATGCCATATTCCCAACCTAAATGCAAAAATACACATCATATATCTGCCCAACCCAAATATTTAAATTTTGGTTTATTTTAATAAGCAAAAAATCTATCACAGTCAATTAATAAATGTAATGTAATAATTAAAAGCAAAATCAAGTCCTCAGTTCAAGCCCTGGCAGAAACGAGGGCCTTTTTGTGTGTAATTTAAATGTTTTCCCTGTATCAGTGTTTGCACGAAGATTGTCCCTCAGCTGACTTGTATATAAGAAACACTTGTGTATAAGAATGACTTCCGTATGGATTAACTGCCTGCCATGAATATAGCCTTAGATGCACTGAATGACATCTGCATTACAGCATGTAATCCATTTAGACCAGGGGTGCCCAAACTTGGTCCTGGAAGGCCGGTGTACTGCAAAATTTAGTTCCAACCCCAATCAGACACACCTGAGCTAGCTGATCAATCTCTTATAGGCTTTCTAGAAACATCCACATAAACACAAACCAGTTGGAGCTAAAGGGCTCTATTTTAACGATCTAGGCGCAAAGTCTAAAGCGCAGGGTGTTAAAAGCATTAAGGGCGTGTCCGAATCTACTTTTGCTATTTTAAGGACGGAAAAATATGGTTTGCGCCGCGGCGCATGGTCTAACAGGGTTGTGCTTATTCTCTTAATGAGTTCTGGGTGTGTTTTAATAATAATCCAATCAGAGTCTCATCTCCCATTCCCTTTAAGAGTCAGTTGCGTTGCGCCATGGCGGACTTTGTAAGTGGAAAAACTGAACACTTCACTACTGAGAAAACAATTAAACAGAGCATCTGCAGCGCAAGGATAAAGAACGAGCCTCCTCCATTCGGCCTCTTTACTTTCTCTTTAACTCCGCTGAAGACATCCATTAGCCTTCATATTTAATTTCGTTTGTTAAGCGCAAAGATTTGTTTTAAAACTATTTCTAAATTCAGTTCTAATTTCCAGCAAACGAATAAATGAACAATAATAACGAAATGTGGTCAACCTTTATATCCAAACACGCGTGCTATGCCCCATATGGTCCAAAATCTGACAGGTGGACAAATCTAAGCTTGTTTTTAATAAAACAAATATAAATATGCATATTATAAATACTACTACTACTACTACTACCACCAATAATAATAATAATAATTATTATTATTATAACAACAACAACAACATACAAATGCAAATTGTCATGAATAAACTGAAAAAAAGCCCCCCGAGATGAAGGCATGGAGGCAGTGGTTTTTATATTTATGTAGAAAATAATTATTTTTGTAATATTTTATTCCTTTAATTCTTTTTCATTTGTAAAGATATTTGCGTATTGCTGTACATCCTGTGTGTGTTAAGCCATGTGTAAGCGGGCGCACAACTAACGTGCTCTGCGCTGGACTTTAGACCTGCTTTCAGCTGGTCTATTGCACAGTCTATTTAAGTTCTTCAAAATAGCAATGCGCCAACAATGCGCCTTAACACACCTCTTTTCTAGACTGGCACACCCATGAGTCCACAAAGTGGCGCAAAGCAGGAAAATTACTGTTGCGCTGGTCTGAAAATAGCAACACATCGCGGCAAACACGTCTTGCGCCTTATTGCGCCTGGTGTATGAAAGGGCCCAAAATCTGCAGGACACCTGCCCTCCAGGACCGAGTTTGGACACCCCTGATTTAGACCTTTTTATGGTTCATTAAGCATGATGCCATTTTTTAACATTAAGCATGTTCGGTACTTCATTTTCTCATAAACTTTTCTTTAAATTGAAAAAAAAAAAAAAGTTTAAAGGTTTGTCAGATTTTTCAAACATGAAAAAACAAAACAAAACAAAAAAACAGACTAGAGATTCTTGACTCAACTAGATATGCTCTAGTTTGAAGAAGTAAAAGTTGGCTTTAAACTTTTGGCACTGGATCTTTTTTCCATTCATATTTTTCTGTAAAACGGAAGTACAAACACAGGCTCACCTTTTTCATCTACAGCACGGTTGACATCAAAGGTCCAGCTATCCTCCCAGGTCCAGCCAGATGGGCACTCAATCTCTTTAGGGCCCAGAACTTTTTCTCCATTCTGTAAATACCAAAATGTTTTCTCCAAAGTGTACAAGTACTAGTTCCATAGAGGCCATTCAAACAGAAATCACAATAATAGATTCAATCTCAAATAAACTAAAATTTAAAACAGTAATGTTCATTGTGAAGCACTTATTTTAGATAACTTTAAAAAGTAATTCTCAATAATTAAAATGTTTGAAACTCTCATATTTCAGATTTTTAAACAGTTGCATCTCAGCCAAATGTTGCTACTCATAACAAAGTTTAAGTAGGTTTAAATAATTCTTCTTTTATGTATAAATCTCAATTTTTAAAAACAAAATGACACTTGTGACTGGCTTTGTCATCCAGGATCACAAACTATTCATAACAGATAACTGGCAGCTTTCTTTATGTGCACCATGAACTCAAGGTCAAAGCTCAGATATGATGCTGATGTTTTCAGGTGCTTTTACCACATCGGTGTAAGTCTCTGCCGCCAGCTTCCATTCTCCTCCTGGGAATCGAGTCTCATTCTCATACACCTCATCCACAAACTCTGTGTGTCCAGCATCAGCCTCAGTCAGCAGACTACCCCCCAAAAAAGCGAATGTCCATATCAAACTTTCCGTGATGCCAAAAGTTATTTAGGAAAAGCTACACAGATGTGAGACTCAAGTACTGTTCACAACAACATGAATATTTTAAATGATTTCATCAAAATATATTTATTGCAAATAGATTTTCAAAACTTCTATGAAATAACGTAGCAATTTTTTACTGATTTCACATTTAAACACCAGTTGAGTGAAGTGATTTAACATTTTTTTAAAACTTGGAAATGAAAAAAATCTTTTCCACAATCTGTTTGTCCATTTTAAAATGACATATGAGCTGAAAGAGCACACAAGCTCACTCTCGAACTGAAGGTGGCATTTAAAATACTTATCCATGCTCCACAATTTGCTTAACAAAAAAAAAGTCAGCAATTTTAAAGATCCTTTCAGGCAACACCAAACACAATAGTCCAAAGACAAGACAGACAATTTCTAGAATCTTCCTCTACTATTCACTGTTGTATGGCAAAATACTTGTTTTAAAAGGTCAGTTGTAGATTTATGTAACAGTAGGGAGTCTGGGCATGCATTTAAAACACCCATCCTTCCAATTAAAACCTTTATACACTGACGATTAAAACTAAATATTCATCTAGGTGTGAACAAGCCTCAAGTTCAACATTCAGTACTATATTTCTGCAACTCACGCTTTCTCTGGATCAACACTCCAATCACCTTCCCACTCCCAGCCAACAGGGGGCATAAAGTACTCATGCTTCAGCTTGACTTTGCCTGTAACATCAGAGAACTTACTACGATTCAGTAGACCAGTGGTGCCCCATTTTCCCAGAACCTGAGCCTGATTTTCATACTGTAAACGAGACAACGGATTAACATCAGCTCCACAATCATGACTGCATCTCTCCTGAAAAAGCAAACATTTACCAGCTCTGCAAATACATTGAACATCCCTTCTGCATAGTGATTGAACTTCTTTTCCTCTGTTGCCAGTCCTAGCCACATGTTCACACGTATCTTAACAGGAATCTTCAAACCTTTTTTGCTGTCCATTGGATACTGTTAGGAGAAACAGTTAACATGGAGTCATTTTCATAGAGCAGAATAAGTCACTTTTTTAAGTACTGTGATATAAACTCCCAGTATACCTGCATAAAGACAGTCTGGGTCTTCCCACAGTATTGGCCACATGCCTGCTCACAGTAGGACGAATAGAGCACTTGATGGGCTGGGATGCGGGTGTACGCTATCCTCTTCTCTCCTCTCAACATCCAAATATTGACATCAGGCATGCTGTTCTGAGGCTTTGGAAAGACATGCTCTAAGATTAATATTAACATAAAAGGTCACACTTTACAATGCATTTACAAATATGAACAATACATGTTCAGCATTAAAGAAATAATTATTAGTATTAAAACTGACTAGCCTTAAATGTAAAAAAAAGAATAAAAGCATATGTCATTTTATATGCTGCAAGCCAATTTATGCAGCACAAACATTGTACTGTGTACAGGGCCGGATTAACATAAGGGCTAGGTGGGGCTGAAGCCCCAGGGCCCACAGAAGAACGGGGCCCTTGATTGGAGAATTCATTGCGCCATGATGCTGGAAAACGCCTCTTTGCGTTACCTTTCGCATGATGATAATGTGAAGTATTCCTTTTGGTTCGCTGCTGTTTAAAACAGTAGCACCACTAAACTAGATCTTGGAGTGACTGTAGTCCAATCAGAATATTAAATAGCCTTTTTTTAGTACCCCGTCAGGATGACCAGAGGTCCAATATTTCCCAGGATAGTCCCTTATTTCGGCCTTACCGTGGGAACCATCCAGTCAAAGGTAGGCTAACTTCGTAATTCCGAAAACCACAATGTTTGGAAAGTAGAAGCATGGATTTTAAAGATATGTGATCATTAGGGATTTATGCTCAGCTAAAGTACTAAAAGACATTTAAAAAGGTAAAAACCCATTTAAAATATTTATTATAATGCACTAATTTAGGAAGTATTGTGAGTTTTTGTTTTGCCCAATTTTTTTTGCCTGTTTGAACTTTGAAGTTCATATTATGTGATTAATAAATTTTGTATACTTATAGGCCTACTTTAATGAAATCGCACAAAATATATAACGACCATGACCGTATAATATGAAATGCATACTGTTATTAAGTTAGTGTCTGAAGAGTAACTTTTAGCATAAGAAAAATAACAAAATAATATAAAAATAAACAAATAAAGAAAAAAAATTCTCTGCATATTCCCAATTGTAGCTCCATTCCTACACACAAGCCCATTGTACACACAAACCAACCATCATACCTCCTCTGCGAGTTGCCTGAGTTTCTCAAGCCAGCCTTCAATGATAGTCAAGCACTTATTAACATCTGTGGCCTCTTCAAACAAGCGTTTGGCCCCTTCCATGATGCCCTCCAACCCCTTATCCCGTAACTTTTTTATCTGAATATCCAGTGATGTGAGATTGGGCTTTCCTTCCAGGTCAGGAATTTTTAAACTGAGGACAAAGGAGATAAAACATGCATTACAAATAATGTCTTACACGCAAGAAATTCCCTAATTTTACAACAGAAAACATATAAAGATGCATGTAGTGACATGTTAATGATGACCTATAAAGGATATTACCTGCTGATATCTTCCATTAACTGGTTGATGAGCTTCAGCCAGATATCTACTAGTCGTGCATCTGTAGCTTTAGACTGTACTGCAAACTTTAATGCACTGATGTTTGTTTGCTGCAAAGAAAGAAATGTGTATTTAATGCACAAAGAATAAATTATAAATGCATTAACTTTCAATGCATACTTGTGGTGAAACGGTAGCCAAAAATTACAGCTCTGTATGTACCTCAGTTTTGAAGACAGATCAATATGATTTCAGTACAGTAAGGGGAAAAACTAAACATAACATTGCTTCTTTTTTACTAAACATCATAAAATGTTTCTGTGTCTGTATCATTATTATTATTAAAAACTATTTTCTTAAAAAGGACAATTATCTTAGGTAATTCTTTCATTTAATTATCTGCACATTGTCGTGATATTTAGATTACAAAAATGTATCTTACATTTTAAGAACTGATAATCAAGAGATTTAAGTTATATAAAACTAGAAATTTTTTATTAAGTCCTACATATGCTGTACTATAGAATGTATTTGTTCAGTACACAAGAGGTATACCAAAATAAAAGACTGTATGTGTATGGTCACACAACTAACACAAAGTAAAAAAAACAGTCACTTACCAAACGGTTAGATATATACAGAAGGATATTCACGGAGTCTAACCGGTGACTGATATCCTCCCAAAAAGAAGTGATGGCAACCACGGGTTTAGTGTCACCCCAGGGCAGGTAGTAGTAATTATTACCTGAAAGGACCAAATGAAAAACTCAGTTCCACAGATACTATATTTTTTTGCTCCTCTGTAACAAAATTAAATATATTCAATGAGCATCACCATCAAAAACAGCACAGCTGTACTGTGTAGCTGAAGCCAGAGGTTTGCATGTTAGGTCCATCTTGTTGCCATAGTTGCCGATGCTAACTTCAAACTGAATGGGCTCCCCGGGTTCTTGGATCATAGTTGCACTGTGAAACACTGCACACAGACAATACTTCCTCCTGCGCTGGTATTTCTTAATTTAAAATAGACAAAAACAAAACTGTTAATAAAGGTTTCAAGTGGAAAAAACTGCACTAAAAACAATTTTAAAAAAAAAGTCAACAAAGAGCCTTACTTGAACTACTAAGATATCATCGCTTGATATTTCTTCCACAGATTTGTCAGCCTTTCCATCAAGTTTTGTAGAGAGTTCAACAAGAATTCTCCCTCGATAAGCTGCTCCTTCACCCTACAAATGATCATAAATTTTTTTGCCTATTTGAAAGTATTTTTCAATATTGAATTAAATATTATTGAGATTTTTACTGATCACTCTCAAAGACTTGAATTGACCCAATGACTAATGAATTGAACTTGGGAATGGAGACTTAAAATTTATTATTTCACTTGCCTTGCCTAGATTAAGGTCATCATATGGGTCAGGTAAACCCGAGAACTCTCTCAGGCTGCCATAAAGATTTATATAGCATGGCCCAAAGGTAGGCAGGAAGCCCATCTCAGATTCTCCAGTCTCTCCTGTGGAAAACATAATGAATAAATAGTTCCCAGTGAGATGATATTAGTTAAATCACCTTTAGTGTGAGGTTTGTTAAAGCCTTTATATTAGTATTTTGGTTAGTATAGCACAAATTTAAATGTTCAATCATTAAAGTCATGCTGTGATTTCAACTATATGGACAATGTTACTGATGGGCGTCAGCACAATATGATTATACATTACAGATTTGAATTTTTTTGCTGCAAAAACAGATTAACAAAAGTTTGGATTAAGTTTTTTAAAGAAGTCTCTAATGTTTACCAATGCTGCATTTACTCGATCAATAATACAGTAGAAACAGTTTCATTGTGAAGTATTTTACAATTTAATTTTGAATACATAAAAAAACAATATCTGTAGCTTTAATATGACAGTGTCACAAATATAAATGTTGAGTTAAAATGTCTCAATTCTAACATTTCCTTGCTGAATAAAATTATAAAAGAGTAAATTACTCTAAACATTTTAGACTGACACTAAGACACTGAGGACTGGGGAAATGACGCTGAAAATTCAGCTTTGCAATCACTGGCATAATTTACATTTAAATATATTAAATATTTTATCATCAAATAAATACA
The DNA here is from genome assembly GCA_903798115.1 of Danio jaintianensis. Classification (NCBI taxonomy): domain Eukaryota; kingdom Metazoa; phylum Chordata; class Actinopteri; order Cypriniformes; family Danionidae; genus Danio; species Danio jaintianensis. Next base: position 19,618 of record CAIGQV010019950.1, on the reverse strand, counting down.
GTCTCTGTAAGCATTAGTGAAAAAACTTAATTCTACAAACTTTTGCTCAGTAGTGTAAGTGAGATGTTTAATTATGCCATGCCATTTTATTCAGGTGATTAAGGTTAGAGTGCATCACAACATTTAAAAGCTTGATGTGCAACTAAATGTTGCATAACATGCCACAGATAGCATAAGTGGTCTGTTCTTATGCTACCTGAAAGAGCATATGCAGGCATTTATAAATTGCCAAGTAACTTGCAACCCCTTGGGTACCACACCCATTCAGAACAATACAAATATAAAACAAAAAGCTTAAAAGTGTAAGTTTTTTTTAATAGATATTAAAAGTACTTAATTTTAACTAGAATATTCTTAAATGTATAAATTGATAAGTTTGGACACAAGGGATTGCAGATCTGGAATCAATGCAAATATGCAAACTTTACTTGCTGAAAATTCATCTCCTGGATGATCCTCTACCGCAAAGAAAAAAATGAACAAAATAACATTCAAGAATGAAATCTCAAAAGTTCAGGATATGGCCCCTTTAGTTGAAAATGAAAAGGTAAATTATTAAAGATAATCTGGGTTTTGTACCTTCACTTTCACCACCAGAGGATGCTATTTTGGTCAGATCCAGATATGTGGTGCCAATGGTGTCATTCCTAGTGAGGCGATCCCTGAGAAGAAGTGGGAGTCAGCTTAAATGTTCCAGTGTGTCACAGAATCAGTCTGGCTAGGGGCTTTCTCAGTTTTTCCACTGTTCCCTAAGCAGCTATAGTCTGGTTTACGGGGAGGAATGAGTTGTGGGAGAGGGTGGGACAGCCCTGTTATGACTCATACTGCCTGCCTGTGTCCTCCCAACTCAAAACACTGACCAAACTCTAACTCCCAGCTCACATTCCTTAAAGAGGGATTTCTCACAGCACAGATTTGAAAAGTTCATATCTGCTGTGAATATACAACCTTTTCACCATGCCAAGATGCTCACCAGTCATACACAGTCAGCTTGATTCTTTCACACATGGATGGGAACTGTAAAGTAATCAGAAGTATTTCCAATGGGCAACTGCAAAGAACTAGCAAAATATTGGTTTATAACTCTTTTATAAATACAGTCAATTACCTTGACCTGCAGATTGAGTTGTTGGTTCCACTCTGGGTTTGCGTTCTTCTCAATTATTTGTGTACAGAGCTGAAAAATATGTAATTGTAGTTTAGACAAAACACAGGTAAAAGGTATATCGTTATTGCTGTATGTCTGACTACCTTTTTTCCAGCAAACCAGGCCTCAACAAATGGATCCACTAGGTTTTTCTTGTTTACTTGACCCCCAAATGCTTCTTTCAAAGACTGGGTAATGGAGTCATCCACTGAAAATAGAATGCCAATGTTACAACCTTGGCAAAAATTTTAAAGCAGGATTTATTGGTCACAGACTGGGAAAAGAAACAGTTTAGTACAACTTATGGAGTAAATACAATGTTTTTAATATAAAGATTGCTTAAATATAAATAAATATTCCACTACTTTTGCTAGATAAGCGGTAAACTCTAGAAATTCACAAGCAGCACATTAATATCAACACACGCCCTTTCATCCATTCCATCACAGACTGTGAAAAACAAATATTGACCGTATATTGAACATATAACCGTATATTAGACAGTCAAAAATCTGTCCAAAACAACTTATGAGAACAACAAAAGCAACCAAACCATCAAAAGAGCAACAACATGCAGTCATTATGAAAAGTCTCATTCAGTCTAATATGTAACACAGAACAAGGTTTTATTAAAATAAATGAGCAGAAAAAAAAACGCATAGACATAAAATGGTGCTAATAATGGGCAAAGTGTTAACAGACTACATTTAGCCATTTCTTGAAAACTAACAGATGTTAAAATAAAAGAATCTGTATTAAGTTGGTGAGATGTAACAAACAGCATATCAATTTTATTGCTTCCTCTGCTTTGAAGTCTTTGGGCTGTGGGAGGAAACCTAAGCACCCGAAGTAAACCCACACTGAAACAGGGAGAACATGCAGACTCCACACAGAAAGACCTCCCATTCCTGCTGGGGCTTAATCCGGGAAGGTAGTTGCTGCTGTGAGAAAACAGCCACTGTTGGACCACAAGAAGTTAGGGGAGACAAATTCCCATTTCCACCTGGTGTTATAGTCTTTCTCTTTTGTTTACTTTTGACCACTTGATTTCTTTGAGGTGAGGTTCTATGGTGCATGGTGAGGTTCTATGGTTTATTTGAGAAATAAGCTTCAGTTTTTTTTATGTCTGTTCTGACAGCGAACAAGATATCTAAAAAGCAGTGGGTTTGTGTTAAAATCAGGAATGGTAATATTAATGTTTTATATGGGTAGGCAGTAATTTCTTTTTCTTTGTAATGCATTTTTTTTTTTTTAAGAAAAAATATATACATTTATGTAGTTTGAAGTCTGGTGTTTGAGAACATATAAAGGGTCACTTTATCAATTCTTTATTTTTTTTAAAAACATTTACTGAACTTTACCATAATACAGTACCTCCTATGGTGTGACATAGCAAAAATATATTTTTTTAATAATAGCTTGACTTATTTTCATATAGTGCTACTCTATATGAAACTACTCACACCAAAAGACAACAAAACTTAATTTTATAGTGGTTCCGAGAAAGTTAAATGTGAACATTTCAGAAACAAAAACTTAAAAGGCACACATTATGGACTTCAAGAGGGGCTTTAGTCACATGGTCTTGAATGGGTTCCTTCAACTTATTAAACTTTTCCATAGAATTGCCTGAATTAAAATTAGCATATAGCATGCCAAAAAGTATCAAGCTCATGTTTTTTTGGAAATATATGGATGAAAATCCATATATATATATATATATATATAAAAAATGCCATTTACTCAAATAGCCACTTGTAAAATTAAGCCTGGGAAATGTAATAATGATTTTCTGTTTACATTTATAAGAGTTGTAATTAATTGAACCACACTTGAGGCAGTCACACCATAGGAATTTAATTTAATAATTCTTATAACAAGAGTTTCATGTAAAACAAGGAAATGTTTAACCATTTACTATTAATATTTACAATAATAATTATATTCATTTTTATAATTATATTCATGACAGTGAAAATGAAATGCCATGTCATACATATGTCTACTAATCTTACAAGTTTGAATGATAAATTCTGTCTGGGTAGCATACTTTAACAACATATCTTGTGGTGTTTAAGAATTAGGTCAGTAAAATGAAAGGCTGTTCGAATGCACTGAAGTCTGTTTATGGTTGTTTCTCTCAGCAGGTGAGTGCCAACATCTCCAGTGACTCATAGCAGTTAATAGCAGAAAAGGCTTTTAGGTCAGCTAGTGCAATGCACCTTGAAAGTTCAAAACATGATCTAATTGTGCCAGTTCAACATCACCAGAGTGACCATTTCCTAGACATTTCCCCAATCATATCAAACAAAGACAGCTTGATGTGCTACCTTAGAAAACAAATGCATAAGAGTAACATACTCTGTGGGACGTCCTCAGCACGAAACACTTTGAGTTTAAGCGTAACCCATCTCAGAGCAACACCAGCTGGCAGCAGCAGGTTACTCTCCACATCATCCTTATCACTGTCCTGCTCTTTCCTTTCCACCTGACAAACAGACATTAAAATCCACACATATAAAATAAAAACCTGTTCACATCAAGGATGAGAATCAGATCAATTTTAAAGGCACACTTAACTTTTTTGCAACTAGTTTCATTGTAGAGAATTTTACCATTTTTGAGTCCAGTTAGCTGATCTCTGGTTCTGGCGGGAGCACTTTTAATGTACCATAAACCATTGAATCAGATTACACCATTAGCATCTCATTTAAATCTGACCAAAGACTTTCGATAACTTTCCTATTGAAAACTTCCTAAAACTCTTCTGTAGTTACATCGCGCACTAAGTTTGACAGAAAATGAAAGTTGCTATTTTCTAGGCTGATATGGCTAGGAACTATAATCTCATTCCTGTGTAATATTCATGGAATTCTAGCTGCAACAGGCACAATGATAATATGCAGTGACTGAAAATTCCCAGTCCCAAGCCCTACACTTGCAACAGCAGTTAGAATTGATGTATATCATTTCGCCTGCTGCAGCATGGTATGGCAGCAAAGTTTCTTAATTATTAAGCAGGAATGAGAGTATAGTACCTAGATACATACTAGAAAACAGCACTTTTCATTTTATATTAAAAAATGATAGAAAATCTTTTTAAAAAATTGAGTGAGATGCTAATGATGTAATCTGATTCAATGATCTATGCTAAGCTAAAAGTGCTCCCTCCAGACATGGGGGATTTGTAAAATGAGCCTATTTGCAAAAAAAGTGAAGTGTTCCTTAAAGAATTACATTATTATTATTGTTATTATTATCACTTTCAGAACACCTTTTTTCAGCTGACAAACAATTAAAATCCATCTTGCTTTAACAAGCTTTAAAAACAATTTAAAGTATCAGCAAAACTCCATTACACATTTCTAATAAAGAGGATAAGGTGTATTGGTGTGAATATTGGTACAGCTAGTTTAATAGCTTTTATTCTTAGTGACTGTATGTCATCAATACAAAGTGTAAACACTTATGTACACTCAGTGGACATACCGGCGGTTCATCTCCTGTTCCCACCACAAACATGCTGACTTTGAGATAACCCTTTGCTCCCGAGCTTGAGTCGTCGGGGTCATTCAGGAGAATCCATTTCTTCATGATACAGTGAGCTTGTGTAAAAGTAAAAAAAAAAAACACTTTAAAGATATTTCAAATACAGGTAAATATATGATAAATCTTTTGTGATTGTCAGAAGAGTACCTGCTTCGTCATAGATGTAGCCAATATCAAGCTACAAATAGAAAAAAAAAAAAAAAAAAAAAAGTCTTATAAATCAGGAATTAGACTGTGAGACCAATTTGGAGGGAGGGAGTATAATAATTAACTGAAATACCTTGAATTCACCCATGAGACAGTCTGCTCTAAAAGAAGAAGAGTTATACACCTGTAGAAAGAAAGAAAAAAAACATCCTAAATCAACTGTTCATCACTTGATCACTGCTTTTCATTAAATATATATCTTATCTTATTATGAACACAAATAAGAAAAAAAAGTGGCAAATAGTTTCTCTTACCCGAAAGCTTATAACTTCATCAAACAGTTCAGATGGCAACATGTTGATGTTAAAAAAGAATATCTGTAAAGAGTCATATTAATATATATTATTTTGTTAACTTAATTATACAGATGCTTATCATATAATTATAATATCTTCAAAAAGTTAATTTATTTCACTAATTCCAATCAAGACGTGAAACTTATGTATAACATTCATGTATACATTAATTCCAGACAAACTGATATATGTCAAGTGTTTATTTATTTTAATGACAACTAATGAAAACCTCAAATTTAGTATCTCAACAAAATATTTTAAATATAACTTAAGACCAATACAAAGAAAGAATTTTTAGAAATCTAGGCCAACTAAAAAGTATGAACATGAAACGCATAAGCATGCACAGCACTCAATACTTAGTTGGGGCTCCTTTTTCCTGAATTACTGCAGCAATGCGGTGTGGCATGGAGTCAATCAGTCTGTTGCACTGCTCAGGTGTTATGAGAGCCCAGGTTAAACAAGGATACCATAGTCCTTTGGCATAGCTTTGGCACTGTGTGCAGGGGCCAAGTCCTGTTGGAAAATGAAATCTGCATCTCCATAAAGTTGGTTAGCAGAAGGAAACATGAAGTGCTCTAAAACGTCATGGTATAGAGCTGCGTTGACCTTGGACCTCAGAAAACACAGTGGAGCAACACCAGCAGATGACGTGGCACCCCAAACCATCACTGACTATGGAAACTTTAAACTGGAGATTAAGCAATGTGGATTGTGTGCCTCTCCTCTCTTCCTCCAGACTCTGGGACCCTGATTTCCAAAGGAAATGCAAAATTTACTTTCATCAGAGAAAATAACTTTGGAGCACGCAGTAGCAGTCCAGTCCTTAGCCCAGGTGAGATGCTTCTGACACTGTCTGTTGTTCAAGAGTGGCTTGGCACAAGGAATGCAACAGCTGAAACCCATGTCTTGCATACGTCTGTGCGTAGTAGTTCTTGAAGCACTGACTCCAGCTCCAGTTCACTCTTTGTAAATCTCCCCCACATTTTTGAATGGGTTTTGTTTCACAATTCTCTCCAGGGTGTGATTATCCCTACTGCTTGTACACCTTATTTCTACCACATTTTTTCCATACCTTCGCCTCTCTATTAATGTGCTTAGACAGAGCTCTGTGAACCGCCAGCCTCTTTTGCAATGACCTTTTGTGTCTTGTCCTCTTGTGCAAGGTGTCAATGGTGGTCTTTTGGACAACTGTCGAATCAGCTGTCTTCCCCATGATTGTGTAGCCTACAAAACTAGACTGAGAGACAATAAAAAGGTCTTTGCAGGTGTTTTGAGTAAATTATCTGATTAGAGTGTGGCACCAGGTGTCTTCAATACTTAACCTTTTCACAATATTCAAATTTTCTGAGATAGTGAATTTGGGGTTTCATTAGTTGTCATCAAAATCATCAAAGTTAAAAGAAAAAACACTTAAAAATATCAGTCTGTCTGTAACAAATTTATACATAATACAAGTTTCACTTCTTGAATGGAATTAGCGAAATAAATCAACTTTTTGAAGATATTCTGACCATTCTGATATTCTGACCAGCACCTGTATATAATAAAGGATGAGCACATGATCTTTTACCATGAGACAATTTTTACATGAACTATTGTATGACATTGAACAAAATATAAAAAGGAAAAAAATAAGTAGCCAACTTAGTTAGTAAAATAATAATACAAATAATTTTAAAAGTGGTTATTTTAAAAACAAAATGAGTTAAATAATTCAAAACAACAAAATATCAATTGTATACCTCATCAAAGTATGGGTTATTCCCCTTTCTGATCCTTGTCCTGTGTGTTTCTCCACAGACATGCACTTTGACAACAGGTTTGATGTTATTTCCTAGCAACTGACGTCCCTCAATCACCCGTACACGAATCTTTGACAGAAATGGCATTTTAAAGTGAGTGATATAGCATGGAAATGGAAGAGACACTGTATTTGGAAATATGACTATAAGACACTCTTGTACCTGAAAGTCCTGAGGTTTATTAGCCAGATTATTACGGTTTCTGGACCTAAGCTGAAGTTTCTGGCCAGGCTCACCAGGGGATGTGAATGCACCCCGTGCCCCAGCATCAGGGGCATCTCCTTCTTCACCTTCAGCTGATCACACCATAAATTAGATATAATGCAGCAAATCATGGGTCAGTCACAGTTAAGCAATATGGCAAAAATGCTGAAAGCTAAAACTTAACACAATTTTCACAGATTCCCACAGTTGATTTCCAACCATAAAGATTAGGGATGCACAATATATTGTTTCAGCTATATATACCGTAATATGCGCATCCACAATAAACGATTGTAGTATAGATGACCAGCAGCCACAGTTGAATACAATCATGAGTTGAGGAGTCATTGCAAAGTTGAACCATAAAGTTACCAAAATGTTTTACCATTTGTGTGTTTTAAGCACCTCTGTGTGAGCAGTCTGAGAGTGTGAGAGTTTATAACTTAATATTAATAATATAATATAATATAATATAATATAATAGCACAGCACACACACATATATATTATGTCAAGACAAACTTTTATTTTGGATGCAATTAATCACAATTAATTTTTGCCCAGCACTAATATAAATTATTAGAATCTATATTTATATTTGTATATTGATCACATTGCAATATCATTGCAATTTATTCCAACATCATGCACACCTAATAAAAGCATATTGTAAACTTGTAAAGTATCTATTGACAATGTATTTCTTTACCTTTGCACTCTACAGTAAATCAAATCAAACAGAGAAGCATGAAGCAAAACTTATCTAACCTGTGTTTCCACCAATGTTTCCATCTTGTTGATCAAGTGGGTTTGTTACAGCACCGGCAGGTGGCTCATATCCAATCGTCATGCTGATGGTTCCCTAAAAAAAAAAAAAATCATGCAGGTACTTTTTTCATAATAATGTGTCAAAATCACCCAAGCAGTTCACTATTCAGTGAACTCTCAATGGTGTTTTCTCAGGTGTCTGTCTGCTGCTTAAAGTGTAACCGTCTCTCATGTGTGAATATATTTGCATATACGTATTAAACTGGATGACTCCGATCTCTTCATGAGAACAATTTGCATAAATGTAAGTGGTTGGATATGATGAACAATTCACCATGAAAACCATTTGCATAAATTTTTTGATTGGACATGATAGAGGCCGAAAGGCTGATGTGTGTCTAATATTATTCTATTGACTATGTCCTCTATATATATATGCTCTTTCGGGTCTGCATTATAGACTTTATAGACTGCATATTCGCTCTGGTTAATGTTCAGACAGTCCTCTATTGAAGTGTTTCCCAGCCCTGTTCCTGGAGGCACATTAACAGTACATATTTTGGATGTCTCCCTTATCTGACCCATAAACTTCAGGTTTTGGAGTCTCTTCCTATGTTCTGATGAGTTGATTCAAATGTGTTTGATTAAATGTGTGCTGTTGGTGTGCCTTCAGGAACAGGGTTGGGAAACATTGCTCTATCTGTGTGCCCATTTTCTAAATAAGTAAATAAATAAACTAAATAAATAAGTAAATAAAACAGTTGTTAATTTAAAAAACAGATTGAAATTTGTGATAATTGTGACATAACCAGCTACATAAAAATATGTGGGGAGAAATATAACTAGTAATGTGATACTTTTTCTTGACTAATGTAAATATTCTTCTCATTTTTAATATACATGATCACTTTATTAAAATCAATTAATTAAATTAGGCCTACACACGCACGCACGCACGCACACACATAAGCTCTAAAACTCTAAAAATGTAGGTAATATATGGACAAACTCAACATTTGGGTGAAATGTCTTAAAATTACTTTTGGGTTGGTCCATATTTTACATTAAAACCTGAATTTTTTGGAGTGCATATAGTTTGCTATAAAATATTATATTTGAAAATATTTGATTTTGCTGATCAAATTTTTTAAACTGAAGCAACAATATATACTTTTGGGAGCTAAATGAATTATTAAATTGGATATAACAAAAGATGGAAATTTGTAGGCATTATTAAATTATGCAAGTTTTATTAAAATAGTAAAAATGTAAAAAAAAAAAAAAAAAAAACTATCAAATAAAATGCATTTTCTTTTGTGTGCAATTTGATATAGGAGATAAAGAGAGAGAGAGAGAGAGAGAGAGAGAGAGAGAGAGAGAGAGAGATAGAGATTTATACTCACCCCTATGCTCTTGCCATTCTCATCCACTAGAGCCAAGCTTTTTACTGGGAGAGACTTAACTTGGCTACTGGCAAGGTCTTTTAGAGAGACCTTTGCAGATCCAATTAATCTAAAACGAACAAAAATTATTATTATAATGAGGCCTTAAAATGTGTGACTTTTAACTTTCACTAAGTGCACCATGAAATCAAACTTATGCATGCACCATGAAATCAAAGTCATATTTATATTTTTGGTCATATTGAGAGTAATTCATGAAGAAGATAATTGTTTTATATTATATTGTTATTTTAACTTCCCTTTTAATAATATTTTGAATAACATTTTAAATTGCCAAAACTCACTCTCTGAAAAAAAGCTTTTCCTTTGAGATGACATCACAAACCACTCTTACTTTTCTAACTTTAGTCTTCACAATAAATAAATAAAAAAAATTAGGAAATGTATCAAATCATAGAAGTAAAATGAATAGCATGAATGAATATTGACTGCTAACAAACATAGGTGGCAACAAATGTGTAAATATACCCATGCTTTGTGTTCTGTGAGGTCACAAGAGAGATCTCCTCCATAAGTAAATAATGCCACCTAGACTAATTCAGTAAATGAGACACTTAGTAGTTCAGCATCAGGAACACCCTCAAAAACCATGTTCCATTTGAACAAAGAAATGTTTGCTCTTGATTAAGAATTCTGAATTCACAAACAACAGCACAGCCAGCTTTATCTTCTGAAAACATTCACGTTAGCTCTACTCACTTGACTGGTGTTTTCATGTCACAATAATTAAAAGGGTGCGTGCACAAACATTAGGCATAGGCACACTTCAAGACTCACTTGACAGCACCCATGAAACAAGGCCAGGCAAGACAGATTTTATTCATAAAGTATGAGTTTAACACAACCATAGTTTGAGGGTAAAAGTCTTTAAGTTGGATTTAAAAGTGTCCAGTGATGGAGAAGTCCAGATGTCCAAAGGCAGACTGTTCTAGACTTTTGTGGCTGAAACAGAGAAATTTCGATCACTTTCTAATTTATCGCAAGACTGGGGAAAGATGAAGGAAATTGATCTTTAAGATCTTAATGGTGTACAGGCTGAATATAGCCTTATAAAATCACAAATACAGCCTGAGACAGAATTGTGACTTATGTGAAAAGGACCTTAAAATTAAACTACATTTTATAGGGAGTCAGTGCAATGAGGTAAGAACAGGGGAGATATATTCACTTTTCTTAGTTAACAATCTTGTCTGCTGCATTCTGAACCATCTGTAACTGGAACATTGTTAAGATAAAACAATGTACAGATAGCTACAGTAATCTAACCAAAAGGAAATGAAATGCATAAATTATTTACCAATCTAATGAAAAAAAGCTATTCTTTACAACTGGATTTACATGCTTGTCAAATTGAAGAAGAGGATCAAAATTAACTCCCAAGTTTTAGTGGATTCATTAGTATCAGCAGGACCTAATAAAAGCCGTTTGGTTTTATTGTCATTTAGTAGCAGAGAGTAGTAGTTGTCATCCATCTCTTGACTTTATCAGGGCATGAAAAAATGTATTCTAATAAGAGTAATTATCTTATTAGAAAGTAATTATCTAGTTTAATTGAAAAATAAAGTTGGAGGTGGTTAGCATAGCAATTGTGTTATGTTTCCAGAGTATTGAGCCTAAAGAGAAAATGTAAAGGGAAAACAAGATAGGGCCGAGAATAGATCCCTCTAGAACACCGCACTGGATGTTGGGGCTGAAGTGTAAATGACCCAATATTTACATAAAAGATCCTCCCCTTTAAATAAGCAATGAAGCCCAACAACACACTAGAGTCGTTTAAATTAATATTGTAATCTAGAGTACCAAATTTACCACTTACGTATAAAAGTATCAATATAACTGATGACCCAGAAAATATGGACAGCAGAATGTCATTTGCAACTCTAAGCAAAGCAGACTCAGTAAGACGTTGTGCTCTAAAACCAGATTGTAGTGGGTTTGAAATAAACATATCCAGATATGAAGTAAACAGAGAGTGCAACTTGCTCCTTTGAGATCAAGTTTGGCATCAAGTTGAGGTCCTTTCAATAGGAGGTGTATGACAGCATGTTTGAAACTTTCTGGAAATATCCACTGATCTATAATAGAGAATTCTAGAAATATCCACTGATCTATAATAGAGAATTCTAGAAATATCCACTGATCTATAATAGAGAATTCTATACAGATCAGTGGAAATATCCCATTTATTAAAGAGTTAAGAAAGCCATTTGTTTCTAATCCTCTCTAAATAGACAAGGCAGAACATCTGATTGACAAATAGTGAGTTTCATCTGAGAAATTTAACTGAGACAAACTAAGATGAAGACACTGGCTGAAAGTTTCAAAAACAACTGGATACCACTTTTGAACACCAAGTAAGATATTTTGAAAAATGTTGAAAACCGGTAACCATTGACTTCCTTATTATTTGTTTTTCCTACTATACAAGTTACAGGTTCACAGCTTTCTTCAAAATATCAGAAGAAACTCAAAGGTTTAACAACTTGAGGGTGAGTAAATGGGGAGTCCATTTTCATTTTTGCGTGAACTATCCCTTTAATGGTTTTAAAGAAAAATTTGAACCAAGTGGCCATTTTTTTTCAAGTTTGAGAAGTAGCACAAATGTCGGTACACAATACTTACAAAAGCATCAAAGACTTAACAATATACTAAAGTTTCTGCTACCATTATATGTAAAATTTAAAGCAAAAAATAAATAATAATAATAATAATAATAATAAAACCTAGGTGACAGAAAAGCAATTCCTAATAATCAGAACAAATTATTAGAACAGTAACGTAAACAACAGAAGTGATTTTTTTTTAATGATCACAGTCAAAGGTTTATAGGGAATCTTTTTATATTGCTCTTTTTTGCTCCTTTTTTTAAAGAAAAATCTGTGATTTCTGTAATTTCTCAACAGTCAAAAAAGGTTTTCTGGAATAAAATGTTGTATAACATCAGAATAAAATACAATTTGTCTAATAAACATGTTTGAGAGAAAATACACACTGAGGGGTTTGTGTTGGATGAAGCCAAAATAGAATTAATGATCGATCTGGAAAAACCCTTCTCCCAAATACTTTGATCATCACAACATCCTGTGATGATGCAAAGCCAAATTCGAATCAGTCTCCAACCTGATATTCAAAACCTGATGATCCAAGTTTCAAACAAACATGCTATGGCAAACAAAGTAAAGACAACCACACCTTCCAGCATTTCACCTCATTCTATTTCCTTTATGCAATGTTATTTCTGTGATCTTTACTGGAGGTAATGCCAAGTATGACTAATATTTACTAATCTCTGGGAAGCAGTGAAGACACACATTTTTTAAACATCTCATCCTGCATATTAACACATACTTGAAAGTATTTGAATGAGAATTCAACTCTAAATGCGTGTTCGCAACAGGTCTGGCTTTGCAGAAAGTAGCCCTTCGACTAGATTAGTGCCATGATGCTCTTCATTTGCCAGACAGTTATACATAACCCATTTGAAATGCTACAATGTAACTTTTGTTCCAAAGAGCAAAATATATGTGCCACAGGATTTTGCCAAGTACGATGCTGGATCAACATCCCAGAGCTAAATTTTTAACCCTGAAACCAGTGGGAAATTATAATTAGATAAGCTTGCCCTATTCCTAAAATCTGATTAACTTAACAATATTAAGAACAGCACATAGCATGTCCTATACATGAAAATGGACAACAAAATCAAAAGATACAAATCGAAGATACAATGAAAGCTATTAGATCAGGTCTATGCAGGATTATTATCATCTATAAACAAAACCATTTTCAGCTAAAAATGAAAAACATTTAATGCATTTTAGCCATTCATTTACATGACAACAAAAGAATCTGAAAGCACAGCAAAAACAAAGAAAGAAATGCACTTAAATTGTTTAAAATTCAATTGAAATGTTCAAATTAAATATTACTGCTTTTTCAAATCTACTGGCAAAAAGAAAAACTTAAATCCCTGAAATTAGAGGCAAATTGAGCAATAACAACATAAGCGCCCTTTCAACACAGCAACAGGTAAACAAAAACATATCAGTATAATTGCATTCTTAAGTAAACCAGAGCTTAAGCTACATGTCATCGCATAAATATTTATATTTACTTCATACTCTTCATATTTCTATTTTACTTTTGTAACCAAGCTGTGCCTGTCAGACTAATAAAATTAGATCCTTGCAATGCAACTTGCTTTGAAAGTGTTTTACTATCCTTCCAGTGTCATTTCTCTAATTATGATGGGGTTTAATAATTGGAAGCATACAAGAACATATTTATACAATGCAGGCCTGAAATGATTGAGGGCTGCAGAAAACTAAATGTAAAATAATAAAATATTGTATTTTATATATCAGAGAATGTCACTCCTAACACTTGTAGTTGATTCCTATATAAAGTATTAAATTGTAACATCTGAAACACCTAATATTCTTTTTTTGGCTCAGTAAATGGTTTTGTTGGTAATATAAAAATCATTTTATTGGTTAAAGCCCTTGGATTATTCTGAAATGAATAACCTGATTAAACACATTTAATAGAAGACAAAGTATGATCGTGATTTAATTTGGATTAAATATAAAGAATGCCATTGAAAATCGTACATACAAATATATAAAAAAATCATTTAGTTCATAAAGCTCAGTTTCTAAAATAGCTATCATGACATTAACAAGACAATTTGCATGAATGTAAATTCCACTGGGAGTTATGTCCCTCTCTGTTCAGCAAAGGATTTTCTCCAAAGCTGTTCCCACAGAAGAATCTGGAATAACTGGAAATACATGAAATTTATAGCTCAACATGGTAATAAAGAAACCTAAGATCCTTCTATTTATTTCTAGTCCGGTCTTTACATAAAAACTGCATTTTTGACCAGTACGTAACAATCATTTATTCATCCAGCATGGCGAAACAAATGCCTCCGTTCCACCCCTCATGGTATTATAGAGCATGTCTGAACAAGGCCGTGAGGGTGTGTGAGCTGCAGGGTATTACAGTGTAAAACTGAGAAAACCAATATTATTCACTAGTTCCTTGAAATGCAGCGACTTTACTATGACATCAACAAAAATGTGACAGGCAACAGACATGAATGAACTGTTGAAGAATTTAAATGCCAGAGTTCAGATATAGCCTTACATGCATCATGTGATCTTATCACAACTCACATTCCATTAAATGCCTCGAAGTAATTTGCGTATGTTGAATCAATGAAACTTCTAGTTGCTTCAAATACGCATGTCACAGTTTGCATCAACTCGTTAAATTTTAATTAAACGTTGTAATCTTGACTCAAACATGCCAGAAATAAGTGTTCTGATTCTATTTTATTGCAACTGATACATCAGGTTTTTACATAGTTAGAATATAGAGGAGTGAGAATAGTGGCTCAAGCTGGACAAAAACAGCAGTTTGGTGCACTTGTCAAAATAGTTCAGTGGAACACTTACATAAAATGTAAATAGTTTTTGCTCTAAAGCTCCTAATAATTTGTTTTTAGAACGATGACATTAGGGGTAGCTCAACAAAAAAAAATTAAGATTCTGCCATTGTTTTCTCACTCTTTAAACATTTTTTTTTGTACTGTTGAGCACAAATAAAGGTATACTGAAGAATGTTGGAATCCAGTAGCCACTGACATCCAAAACAGATAGTATGGAAGACAACAGTTACAGGTTTCCAGCATTCTTCAAAATATCTTAATTTGTGCTCAACAGAACAAAGAAAGTCAAACTGATTTAGGACAAGTAAAGAGTGAGAAAATAATGATTCAGGAGGGCCGTTGTCCTGCAGATTCTAGCTCTAACTGGCCTCAACACACCTGCAGGGATGTTTCTAGAAAGCCTAGTAAGAGCTTGATTAACTAGCCCAGGTGTGTCTGATTGGGGTTGGAACTAAACTTTGCAGGAAACCGGCCCTCCAGGACCGAGTTTGGGCACCCCTGCTTTAAGTGCAGTTTTATGACAACACAATGCAGTAGACCTACAATGCTGATTGATTGAACAAACAAATACATCATATTAAATAAATATAGCATAAAACATGTGCTGGAGTAACTGGTGGTTCATTCAGCTGTGGCAGCCCCTGATAAAGAAGGGCATAAGCTAAAGGAAAGTGAGTATTCTAACATGATGCCAATGATTTTGATCATTGGGCAAAAAAAAAAAAGAAGAAAAAGGGAGGGGGGGAATAGAAATGAGACGTAAGAATTTACACAATTGTTGTAGGTGTATATTTTCCCAGCGAATCAGAAAAATGTCCAGAGAAATCCTGAAGGAACTGAATGCAACTCATAAAACATTTGTAACATTAAGAAATGTGAATGTCCATTACATACAACTCAGAACTCTTAAACACTATTTAAACTTCTTCAGTCACACAACTTGTATTTGATCAAGGTGGGAGCAAAAGTTCAGCATCACAATGTTTGTCTTACATTGGTTAATTTAATGAGTGCATGACTCATTTGAAAAGAAAGAAAAAAACACTTACTTGTCCTTGCCGAGCGTCTCGTAGTCTTTCACAATCACATCAATGTATGAGGAAGAATCAAGAGGAACACCTTTTAAGTCAAACTGAAGTGTCTAAGGTGGAAAAAAACAGCTTTCAACACCTCACAAACCATCTGAAGTATGTGCAGTTAGTCATATGTTTAAGTAAATTATTTAAAGAAATAACAGACAGTTTATGTATGTTAGCTCATTTGCAAAAGCATTAAAAGATTTAAACGTGAATATCTCAACAGACCTCATTCCACACCGGATTCACTTCATTGTTTATCGACCTTGTTTTCTTCTTTTCGTCTTAAATAATATAAAATCAAACAAAACTAACATTAGGTGCCGTTATTTTGCTGGTTAACGGGTAAATATGAAACACATGAGGAGCTCTTACCTCTAAACACCAAAGACGCGATGGGGTCTGGACTGCCCAGTTTCTTCTTGGGCAGATCCGCCGCAGATTCAACTGCCACGCGTAACATGACAGATTAAAAGGCTTTCACTTATTAGTGCTCTTTCATAGTGATGTCTCTCTTTGTATGTGAGACTGCGTTCATTGCATCGCCCTCATCCTTTGGAGAGAGTTTGTGAAGGGTGTGGACTTCACTGGGACTGTGGCAGACTGCCTACCTGTTGACTCGAATTTTGCGGAAGTGATGCTCATAGAATTTCTTTTAAATTATGGAATTCTTTTAATGTATAATTGAATATTTTATTTGACATTATTCACTGCATGCTCTCGCAAAATGCACTTAATTTACTAACCTCGTTTTAAAGTTTAAAAGGTGTAACACAAGCGCCATCTGACGGCGCAGCGCAGAAATCACATTATAAACTAAACAGGCTACTGTAAAATGTTTTTGGTGTGATCATTATGTTCAACATTTTAAAAACGCATAATAAAGTAAAATTATACAATATTTTCATATATAATATATATACCTTTTCCAATATTTAAGATCTGATTAATTGTTTATTTAACTTTGACCTATTGTCTTTTTCGGAAAATAAATGATAATATTTTTATTTGAAAAAATAGATCCCTTATCATTGTTTTTTTTATTTATTGTTTTTAATAAAACGCAAAGTAAGACTTTACTCAGAAGATGTACCTATTAATGGCAAATCCAGTGAATGGATAATAACTTTGAAGAGGGCCTTTTTTCAGTGCTGTATAATACTCCCAAGGGCCACATTATTAGGAACACTTGTTCAACTGCTTGTTAACGCTAATACTCATACTATCACATAATGGGAAATAAAAGTGAATTGAGTGACTGAATGGGGCCTGATTGTTGGTGCCACACAGACCTGTCCAAGTATTTCACAAACTGATGATCTCCTGTGATTTTTATGCACAGCCATCTGTAGGGTTGACATTGAATTTGAAAACGAGAAAATATTGTGAGCGATCATGTGGTCAAAAATCACTTTATGTTTATGCTAGAGATCAGAGAGTGACAAGAGGGGTTTGAGCTGAGAAAATGCAAATAACCACTTGTTATAATTGAGATATGCAGTAAAAAAAATCTATGGATACACAACAGGTTGAACCTTGAAGATGAGATATAACAGCAGAAGAACACACTGATGACAGTCCTGACAATTAAGAATGGGATACTCACCCCACAATTGACATAGACTCATCAAACCGGACAAAAGATTGAGACAAGTCACGTAAACAACATGGAAGCCTGGATCTTGCATTTTTTCAATGGTTCAGGCAGATGTTAGAGTAATGGTATAGATTTATTTATTTTTGTATAATTCAAGTCATTTAGCAACGACGGTAAATTCAACAGCCACCTGAGAATTGTTGCTGACTGTTGTGGAAAGTTACTTTTAAAAGTAATGCATTACAATATTGAGTTACTCCTCAAAAAAGTAACTAGTTACTTAGTTAATTTTTCTTACCTGGCTAAGGCTTGATCTATTTTACAGGGCTTGGATCTGATCGAGTGACACTGCACAATCTCTTGAGACCTCGTGATGGGCATCCCAAGGTAAAAAATAATGAGCAAAAGAAAGCGAATCAGCGTAGCTGCTGTCCATAACATTTGAAAAAAAAGAGATATTAATGTTAGTGTGAAAGAATGCATTTGATTCATTTTCGCCTATACGCACGTGACTGCTTCGATTTTTGATGCAAAGGTTTAAACACCCTCGTGGGTTAGTAAAGTGTATAGGGAGAGATTAGGCGTCGATTACATACATTTCTACTGTTTCAAAATACTGCACCGGTCCCACGCACCAGTAATTCAACTAAAATGCAATAGTAATTTATAGTAAAACGCTTTGAACCATACTAAAGTGTATTAGTGTAATATTTACAACTATTTTTTAAAGAAGGCCACTCCATATTGTAGTATAGTGTGTAACCCCTTGTCAAAAAATCCTATTGGAATTTCAGTTTATCCTTTAGGATCCTATAGGATCTTAAAAGATTCCTAAAATTCTAATGGACATTCAGATTTTTTGTATTGGATTTTCACTTTGTCCTATAGGATTTGAAAATTCTAATGGACATTCAGAATGTTTTAAAGGAATTTCACTTTGTCTTATAGGATTTTAAAATCCTTTTGGGCATTATGACTTAATTTATTGGAATTTCCACTTTGTCCTATAGGATCTGATTTGGACTTTTAGAATTATTGGATATTGTGTTTTTTTTATGGAATTTCACTTTGTTCTATAGGATATTTTTGATTCTGTCAATTAATTATTTTTTAGATCACTAAAGTATAGGATGTTTTTTCTTTTTTCAAAGTACTATAATTTTTTTTTAAAGTAATGATTATAATATGAATATATAATAATTTAATAATAATAAACATTTCAATAAACATTATCACATTATAAATAAACATATTCAATTAAAATACTAATGAAACAATACATTTTGTTAATTTGTCTTTTATTTAATCAGTCTCATCAGTTTTGGTACTAACAAAAATAAATTAAATAACAGTATCTCTTTCTTTAGTAGACAAGTAATTTACAGTTAATATGTGCAGCATTATAAGATATATATATATATATATATGAATTGTGTCCCTGCCCCCTAGCGATATAATACATAAGTTTACAGGAAGAAAATAGCATAAAATAAAATATTTTCGGCCGTCTTCATCACGTGGTTAATTTTGACCAATGACGTTGCTGGATTTTGCATCGCTAATGACTCCTGCTTCGACTGGTGCTCACTTCTCACGTCTGCTCAACCAAGTAAGTTAAGCCTTTCAAATTTATGAGTTAACATTCGAGTTCTGTATTAAATTAGTCATAAATAGCTGGGAATTTAATTTGGTGTTCAATTACACCCATTTTAGTGATTCATATGCTTGAATCATGAGTGAACGATAAACTGTTGACGGCTGAGGCGATCTATTCAAACATGAACTGTAACTCAAGTTACTTTCTGAGGTAATAATTACAATTAATGAATATGTTTTCATGATATGACACAGTTCTTTAATTATTTTACATAAAATCTGGTGTTAATTAGATGTATCATGTTTGTTCTTTGCTGATTGTGTGATGACAGGTGTGTTTAACGTTACTGCAACGGAAAAAGATTTGAATAGCACCATATCTGACGTAATACGCTCTAGTCTAAACTATCGTTACGTTATGAACTGTTGATCTCGCAAACAATGTTATATATATATATA
>CAIGQV010019916.1:0-24164 GCA_903798115.1 Danio jaintianensis | reverse complement strand
GAGGTCAGCTGATGGCTGCCCAGGAGTCGGGCTTGACTTCTGTGAGTTGTTGTATTACCATAGCAACTATAGTATTACCACAACAGATTAATTGATGTATTTTACTATAGTATATTTCAACACATTTTTATTTGAAGAGTAAAACGTGCAGTAGGCTAAAATACCTTCTAAAGTGTTTCCCCTATTTTTTATTAGTTACACTTGTGTTAGTTATATTTCTGTTTTTCAAATAAAATGTACTCTTCATATTCAACGCTATTCTCTGTCTTTAAGTGTTTGTTACAAAACAAACATGAAATATCATATAACCTACAGCCAAAACATGTTATGGTTTATTAGATTGAAAATGTAATATTTAGGCCTATTTTTAGTATTTTGGTTATTGTTAATAAATAACGTATCAATACATAGCCTAAATTATATAAACATTCTTGGGATAACTAATTTAACAGGAGGATCTCTGGAGAGCAAAAGCACAAAATGAAGAGGGAACACACGGCACAAATTGTGAGTCCGCATCATCTCACTGAGTGAGACAGACTATTCGTACTTGAGCAGCGTATTTTTGAGAATGCACAAGAAGTTTTGTGCATGAACAGAAGAAATCAGCATGTGAGCAAAGAGATTTGCATACTTTTATTCTATTACATGAATGCACTCTCGACTTGTAATACTGAAGTCACAACATTTGTCATTAAAATAACTCCATACCACCTGAAGTGTCACTACACACGGTGGTATTTGTACATCAGATGTCGTGTCACTTTATGTTAAAACTAAAACTGCCTCTCCAGCTGCTATGGGGGAGGAGGATGTGGTGCAGAGATAGTGAAGAGTTTCCTGTTATTTTGTTTGTTCTGTTTAGGGCTTTTATTTATTTCGATCTTAAATGGTGACATTTTTCAAAAAAAGTTCTATTAGTTAAGTTAGGGATAAAGTACATCTAGGGGGTTCAGGGCTTGCAAAATTGCAACATCCCTGGGCAGGCACTCTTTAGTTTTTAGTAGCCCAAATATAAATTTAAGTAGCCCAAATAGAAAATACATTAAAAAAAATTAAAAACGACATATATATATATATATTTTTTTTTTTCAGGTTATTTTAACTACAAAAACGTTCCAGAATGTTAGAGGGTATAAATAATAATATAAGTATTAAGAATGTTCCCTTATGGTTATTTTTGGTTATTTAATTGATATATAACTAACTTACTACAACCTGTAAAATCTGAATGATTTTAGTTCTGACCTGCAGCACAGAAAACACACTTAAATAGATATTTCACCCAAAACTCAAAATTCTGTCATTATTTACTCACCCTTCACAATACAAACCTCTTTTTTGGTGAACAAATAATAAGATATTTTTATGCTTCAAAATATCTTTATCTGTGTTCAACAGAAAGAAAAAAAAACTAAAACCGGTTAGAAACAAGGGAGTAAATAATGGGTGCATTTTCATTTTGGGGTAACTGCCCCTATAAGTGCAATTTAAAAAAAAGAAAAGGACATTTCCTTTTACAAGCTGACTGACAATTGTTTAGCGATCCTGTTGAATAATAGGGAAAAGTAGACAAATCCTTAACTTTAACTGCCATTAACTGTATTCTATCTTTCACAACCATGTGCAATTGATCTGCACACGCTCCAGTACGCACTTTCCACAACCCGTACACTCACATAATTTAAGAATGAATGTTTTTTTATTTACACTCTGACCAACTAACTAACATATATTGATCTAAATGTTGAATAAATGCATAAAGATATGATATTTTATAGCATAGCTTAGACAGGCCTCATGATGTGATACTGCTTGTTTACGAACCAAAAGAAAGGCATGTCCTATTAAACTGAAGCCTATACTGTAGTGTATAATTCTGAGGTAAGAAATTAATGTATGTTTATACATTTTTTAATTGTCTCTGAATGAATGTCATCATGTTTTAAAAACCTTAGATACTTTGTTGAAGTCATTATTTGGTGCTGAGTATGTGATAGCTAATGGAATGAATCTGGATGTTCAGCCCGGGATGTCGGGCTAGAGATTTTGCGAGTCCTGAGGTTGTTATCGCAGATTAAAGCCTGACAGGTTTATTGGCTGGGATAGTGTGGATTTTATGCCACCAAATGACCTAACTAGGCCTATTAAATTTATCCCAAGCTAACTGTTGTAACACTAACAGTGAGATTTGTAACAATAGATCTATCTGTATTTGTCTTTAACTCACATAATTAGTGTATTATAAGTTCAAGTTTGTTTTATTTATATAAGACAAATATGGCTACAATGTATCAAAGTTTACAGCAGATCTAGCATAAATCAAACAAAAAGTGTTACTGTCATACAATGTTTCCCCTATTTATTCATCACCTTTGCATTTAAAAAGACATTACTGAGCTAATAACACTTAAAGGTCCCGTATAAAATGTGCATTTTTATTTGATGTTTGACGTAATCTCAACCGAAACACGAATAGAGGGTGGGACATAGTGTAGCTCCTCCCCCTTTTTTAAAAACAGCCAATAGCGTTTTGTTTTATAACAGCTCTGCCTGTGAAAGTCAAGCAGATACTAGAGATCATTTGATTGGTTATGATGTGATGAGAAACTGTAGTATGGGTTGACGTGAATAAAACCATTGATCAATTTAGACGGAAGAGACAAACTACAAGCTTTACATGTTGATATTAGTTTTATATCTTCTAAACGTGCATTTTGTCAATGTTTTGGAGCACACTAGCAAATAGATATCTTAAAAACAAACAATACTGATACTAACATCTAAAAAACTTTATTTTAATTTCATGGGACCTTTAATGACAGTTGTAATAAGCATGTATAAAATCTTTCATATTCATAAAGTGTCATGGTTATTAAGGTTTTATGACGGTCTTGCGAGCACGCCCTTCAAGTAGTGTTATCACGCTTTACTGTGTATTGCTGTACACTCAAAGCGCTTTGCAATCACATGAGGGGGTTGTACATATATTAATTGTGTATTAATCACCCTTATATGTCATTAAATCTGATTTTTCCATAGCAGTGGCTTAAATTAAGTCTCAAAAGTGAACTGATCCAATCGATTTTTGCTTTTGTGCATCTAACCAAATTTTCTTTGTGGCTGCATCCAAAAGCATCCAGTCAATTTGTCTCTCGTTTGCTCTCTCATCCTTCACTGCACTTCACAATGTAACTTTAAAAATTTACAAATGTAAAAAATAAAATAATAAATAAATAAATATCAGGAACAGTTATAATTTCTAAATGACAGTCACAAAACAGTGATATAACAAATTACTTAATAAGGAGTTTCTCCTAAATGGATAATTATTTTTTTTTTTAATCTTCCCTGACACAATATCTCAGATATCTGGCTTCACTAACAAAACCCATACTCTTCATGCACAAAAGCTATTTTATTGTAACAGTAAGAAATGACTCACATGTGACCAGAGATGATCCCTTCCTGTGTGTCTTGTTAATATTCTGGATGAGCCCCAGGATTGTTATTAATAGGATATGGTATATTAAATGCCGATTGCCGAAACCCTTGTGATGCACCCCAGTAGTAGAAGTGTTCCAGGTAGATGCTCAAGTAAAGACACAGTGCTCAATCACACAACATTAAAACTGTGTAGGCAGTCCAAAAAAATCTCTTCACCCAATCAGATTTATACACTTAGAATGATACGATAACACCGCTGATCAACATTGGCTGTTCTCTGTCGCGTAGGGACGATTCAAATTCAGTGCGTCACCTGCTAAATTCAAATATTTCTAATGCTGGCTCTGAGCCAGAGGAACGCGCGCCTCTTGTCATTAATCACAATATATCAGTGTTTTCAAACATATAACGTTAATTTCAGTTTTCAGACATTTAAATACATATAAGTAGGCTACTAAAACATACCATTTGTTTGTATTCATAAATGCTGATGTCATGGAGACGGTTTACACATTAATCTGATGATTCAAATGGTCATTAAGTTAGATTATTTACCTGTTCTTCTCCCAGTTAAACAGCCACTTACTTTCATGTAGTTTCGTTGAATTTATGAATTAACTGTGACATAAATCCAGCATCTGTTCCTGCACCCATCGCCCTTTATAGTATAAATATGATAATTAAGCTGTTATACGACATTAAATTATGACGTTTTGAGAATCGGAATATCAGATAGTTCACAATGTAATTGTGTAACGCCATTATCTGCAGAAAAGGGTAAAAAGAAAAACGATATCCATAATCATCGGGGTTGCGCTGTCACGTGATAAACTTCGTTTGTAGTTCATTTACAATTTTTTACCCAAGTTTGTAGTTCTAATCGAATTTCATCCAACGCGTATTGTGGGTAATATTGCGGTTAGAGTAAGGACGATTCTACACTTCAAATTTTTACCAGAAATAGTACACCATCCGAGAACCTTTGGCATACTCTTTTCAACATACTACGGTTTGGGACATACTAAAGCCCCGGTCAGATCATGATTTGTCTTGATTTCGGCATGATTTCCTGACATAGGGTGTTGTAGGGATTTGTAAACGACAAATGGGTATCGTGACACAAGATCCAATCGTTTCTCCTTGTGTAATGTGGCATAGTTCACAACAACCGATACCATTGCTGCGTCCCAATTCACATACTTATACTATGCCCTAAAAGTACTATATGTACTTTTTTTTGTAAAGGAAAAGTATATACTATTGAGTGTTTAACAGAAGAGTATGCAAGCTTTTGGACACACAACTTCCCCGTTACCAGATCGTTATGTTGCTTAGTTATGTCACCTGTCAATCATCTTGACACATCATCCACATTTTTTTCATATTTAATTACTTACCTTATTGGAGAAGCAGCAGGTTAATCTGCCATTTGCAAGTTTTTTATGCAGAGAAATCTCCTCAGCTCTTTGGGTAATTATGCATTCAGAAGTTATGTCCAAACATATCTTGATAAAAGTTCACATTGTTGTTGCAGATGAAATATAACACGGAAAATGCGGTTTAAATATGTTCCAGTTGGCTAGATATTGATTAACAGTCATTCAAACAATTTTACCGAAGCCTCTCTACTTGATGGTTGGTCTCGCATGTCCGCCATGTTTGTAGTTTGTTTGCACTTTTTACCCAAGTTTGTAGTTCTAATCAAATTCAAGTCCAACGTGCAATGTATTTTGGGCAATGTTAGCGGTTAGAGTATGGACGCTTTACACTTAAAATTTTTACCAGAAATAGTAAACCATCCGGAAACCTTTGGCATACTCTTTTCAACATACTATGGTTTGGGACATACTAATTCTATTTTCGAATACTATTTAAGATGGACAGTATGCGAATTGGGATGCAGCACAAGTCTGCGACACCTCACGACACCATTGCAGAAAGTCTAGCATGTTTAATTTTTTCCCCATTCTTCACAACGAGTTTTGTCACGTGGGTGACACTGGACAATAGGAGCACATAATTTCTTAGTTATATCCACTGGTGCTGCCGTTAGGCTGCATATTTACTTATGGGTGGTCTCGGGTGGATAAAATCAATCATTGGTTATGCAAACTTTTACTATTTTCTGTAAAATATTAAGGTGTTTTGACAGACTGGACAAATATGCAGACATCTCCATTCTCACAACGAGTTTCTGAGTTCTCTCAGCCTTCAAACCGAGTTTGTTCTTCTGAGGTAATCTGGGAACACATTCAGTGCTGCGAATACATTGTAAAAGCATGTCCTGCTTATTCAAAATACTTGATTAAACTGATTAAATTGAAACTCACCAGCAATGGATGATTTTGTCATTAACAATGAAAACAGTTTAATATAGGTTTCTCTAAAACTGTGAATATTTCACTTTTATTTATTGTTATTTAGATTTTATTTTATTTAACAAACCACTTTGTGCTTTGGCGCTGAAGCATATAGCGGACTGGTTTTGAAGCATGTCACCTCAGATGTTATTCGTTGTTCTTGTTTATCTAGTAGATAACAGACCAACAAAAAATACATTAAAATATTAAGATACATTAAGATTAAGATACAAATTATACCAAACGAAATAAGTTTCAAAAAGATTTTTTTTCCACGAAAAATATATGAATTATATTTTAGTTTGTACCCCTCCACTACTCAACTGTGTGGGTGGATGATTTGTTTCACTCCGTGAAAAATAAGGATTTAATTAATGCTTCGCTGTAATTGTTGTATCACAAACCTCTGTCATATATTTGCTATTTTTTTAATATGTCATTATTTTAATGATTATGTCTTGAGCATCTGATTTTTCCTTTGTGCTGATGTGCTTTCATTTTCTCTGTCTCACTCAGGGCAAGTTCAGGCTAGGGAGTGTTTAATAAGCAACTCTGGCAGGAAAATATACATTTAGATTTTAAAGAAAATATCTTAATATGAAAAAGAAAACTTAAGTTTGATCCTATCCATGTCGTAAGGAATGCCCTTAATTAATGTAGCATAGTTGTCAGCAATTATCAGTGTTTATTGAGATTGAAAAAGCTGAAAAAAAATTTAATTGAGTTAAGAAATATTGTTAGCAACACTTGTGACTGCTTTGGGAAATAACGCTCGTCGTAGTCGTCACGGGATGACTGATCAGGAAGAACCGTGTAGACTAGCACATTTGTTACCCACAACAAATCAAGATTTTATCAAGACAAAAATCGCATAATCTGACATAGTGACTTTCGTAACCGACAATAAAAACCGTGTGATCTGACCGGGGCTTAATTCTATTTTTGAATACTATTTAGGATGGATAGTATGCGAATTGGGTGACGCGGTGGCGCAGTGGGTAGCACGTTCGCCTCACAGCAAGAAGGTCGCTGGTTCGAGCCTCGGCTTGGTCAGTTGGCATTTCTGTGTGGAGTTTGCATGTTCTCCCCGTGTTCGCGTGGGTTTCCTCCGGGTGCTCCGGTTTCCCCCACAAGTGCAAAGACATGCGGTATAGGTGAATTGGGTAAGCTAAAATTGTCCGTAGTGTATGTGTGTGAATGAGTGTGTATGAATGTTTCCCAGTGATGGGTTGCAGCTGGAAGGGCATCCGCTGCGTAAAAACATATGCTGGATAAGTTGGCGGTTCATCCCGCTGTGGCGACCCCAGATTAATAAAGGGACTAAGCCGAAAAGAAAATGAATGAATAAATGAGTATGCGAATTGGTTCGATGCCCTTACGAACTGAAAGTTTGCTTGACGGATATCATGAGAGAATGACAACACCAGACAGCTGTGAGTGCCGCGAGCTCAACCAGTTTGCGGGCATCGCTGGACGGCGAGTTTGGCATTGGACTGGACCAGATTACACCTGCGTGAACAAAGTTGGGTGTAACACGTACCACCGTAACTCGTTACTGTATTCTAATTATATTTTGTGGGAACACAGTAATTTTAAATGTGTAATTTGGTTACAGTTAGTAAAGTCAATGTAATTGCGTTATGAAACAGTTACTACGTAACCCTCATTCCCCGAGGGGGGAAACAGAAATGCTATGTGGAAAACTTCCACTATGGGGATTTCGCCCGAAAGCCAATCATCTGAAGAGAAATAAAATGGGCCAATGAAATGCCAAGGAATTGGCAGTGCCAGCGCATGCAGCTGGCAGCAATCACAATCAATTGTGTATAAAAATGCCAGCCACGCGTCGCAAAAACGCCTTTTCCTAGCTGAGGAAGCCAAGGCGCAATCACTGTGGCGAAGGAACATAGCATTTCCGTCCCCCCCCTAGGGGAACGAGGGTTACGTAGGAACCGTTTCGTTCCCCAGGGGGAGGGGAACTTCAATGCTTTGTGGAAAACTTTCACTATGGGGAAATGTATGGAAAACGCCACAGTGATTAAACCTTACCACGTCACTGGTGAGAGGTTTGCCAGGCTCCAGCGACAGCGCACCATCATCACCAGAGACGCAGCCCTCCAACGTGTCCCCTGGCCCTAACTTGCCTTACTTACCTGTGAAGCACTTAAAGGCTTATTTATATTTTTGGGGGAGTCGTTAAAAAAATAATACACCTAGTTAAATTCTTGGAATTTTAAAATATGACAAAGCATGCCAGTCCCAAATGGGGAGGACGCTGCAGAGGCCACCTGCTGCCCAATTGGGAGACCTGGTGGCAGGAAGACATATGGACTAACCCTGAGAAAAGGGGAGTACACATATGAAGGATGGTTAGTGGGGAAGGAAGACACAGGCCCGCCTGGAGAGAGGGGAACTATACTGTGGCTGAGTGAAGCATATGGAATCACCAGAGTGGGGATCGCGCAAAACAGGCACCTAAACCCATAATGCGGGCTGACCGAGCGGGCATGCCAACAACGTAATGGGCCAGGCACTCGACTCCTCCGCTGAGTCAGGTGCTGGGGGCCTCGGAGGGACTCTGTAGGGTTCGCCGAATGGGGAACTCAACTGAGCAGAGTAAGAAAAGCGCATGCATCTCTGTGTTAGAGAGAAAGGCGCATGATTTTTGATTAAACACCAAACCGAATTTCCCCATTCACTGGCGTTATCCAGCACACGTGAGGAAAATCAGCTCCACTCAAGGATTATAAATCTTACGAATGTATTAGGTGTTGCCCACCCCGCAGCTCTACAGATGTCTGTTAGAGAGGCGCCGCATGCTCACGCCCAAGAGGAGGTGACACTCCTAGTGAAGTGAGCTCTCAGTCCTGGGGGACGCGGCTCACCCTAGCACTGAAAAGCGAGGGGGATGGCGTCCACTATCTGGTGGGCCAACCTCAGTATTGATACGGCACTTCCCGTCTGCCGATCATAACAGAAAAGGAGTTGCTTAGAGTCGTAAGCTCTAAATGCAATCACATAGCACAATGTGGGAACAGGACACAGCAAAGAAAGGGGCTGGGTCTGCCTCCTCCATGGGCAGCGCTTGCAGGTTCACTACGTGGTCTGAAAAAAAGCACTATAGGAACCTCGGGCACCTAGGTGGGCCGGGGTCTCAGGAAAACCCTGAGAGTGAGCCGCCCGAGTTGCTGGCACACTTCACTGACCGAAAATGCCTCCAGATACCCGACCCTCTTGACCGATGCCAACGCAACCAGCAGAGCTGTCTACCTGGACAGAAATCTTAAAGATACTGAGTCTAATGGATCGAGCAGACCTCGCCTACAGAGATCTCCAGGAGGGCATGAAAGGGGGACAGGATTTATTTAATTATCCAGCGTCTCACGCCTCTTGGAACTGGATGATGAGGCGATGCTTTCCCAGCGCGCCATCATCCCCGCGTTCTCAGAGCGGGGATGATCACAACGCCCACCCCTCAGCCTTAGCTCCAGCCAGCTGAAGGAGAATAGCATCACACTGATCTTGCATGTCCGGGGTCCTTCTCGGAGAGAAGCACACCTCACAGCGAATAGACTCCACTTCAGGGCGTAGGCATGCCTCGTAGAGGATGCTCTAGCCTGAGTGACGGGATTCCTCCAAGGGATTTGCCAGGGAGGGGCCGTCACGGGGAGAGAGGGTTCTGATATGCATGTCCGGTTGAGCCAGAGAGGCGCAATGAACAGACCTGCTCCTCGTCCTCCCTGACGTTACACAATATCTGTGTGAGTAGGCTCACTGGAGAAAAATGCATATTTATGCACGCCCCGGGCCAGCTGTGTCCAGTGCACCCAATACCCACTCGCAGCCGGCTTGGTGGTTCTCAGAGCATAGTCGGTTGCGGTGCATAGTGCATTAAGCCTGGGTTGGAACCTCCCTCATGCAGCTGGGCCAACGCTTGCACCAGGTAGTGCTGGTATGTACCCATAGCGTGCAAGGCGGAAGCAGCCTGGCCCGTATCAGTGTAGGTGCTGGCCCCGAGGAACGCAGACAATCTACACGCTTTGGATGGGAGCCGAGGCTGACCGCGCCAGGAAGAGGCACCATGCAGGCAAGACTCACCGCGATGGCATCGCCTCGTACCCCTTAGCTGCTCCGTCATTGAGGAAGGTGAGGGCGGAAGGGCACACAGACTGGGCAGAAAAAGGTGCCCTCCAGTGCTGCATGAGCTTACTGTGCATGTCCTTGGTGTCATCAAGTGAGAGGGCAATCATCCCGGAGGATGTAGCGATTCTCTCACTCGAAGCTTGGATGGAGCGTGCTAAGGAATGGGAGGTCCACAAGCCAGAGGATGGCAGCTTTCTCTCACTCTCTCTCTCGAATGAAGTCGGAGGATGACAGCAAAACGTCTCTTTCAGTCTGCACGTGAGGCTTCTGAAAGCCAAAAGGCATTTTCGCGACACGTGGCTGGCATTTTTATACACAATTAATTGTGATTGCTGCCAGCTGTGTGCACTGGTGCTGCCAATTCATTGGCAATTCATTGGCCCGTTTTATTTCTCTTCAGGGGATTGGCTTTCTGACGAAATCCCCATAGTGGAAGTTTTCCACATAGCATTGAAGTTCCCCTCCCGCTGGGGAACTTAAGTTACAAATATAGTTTTTAGGAGAAAAAAATGCAACGTTTGCACTGTCAGTTAATAAGCATGCGCTTTTAAATTGCTGGAGAACGCGAGCTGAAATGGTTGCTGACGAGAGTGGTTGCTTTTTCATTTGGAAATACAGACATTACTTTGACTTCATTGAGTGTAAAAACAAAAATATTGCTCTGAAATGCAGTCTATGTCCAGTCTCTAAAGAACTTTCGACTGCTTTTAACTTGACCAGCAACTTGTTCAAGCACTTGAACAGAAAGCATTTTAC
Source organism: Danio jaintianensis (assembly GCA_903798115.1). Lineage (NCBI taxonomy): Eukaryota > Metazoa > Chordata > Actinopteri > Cypriniformes > Danionidae > Danio > Danio jaintianensis. Next base: position 13,458 of record CAIGQV010019916.1, on the reverse strand, counting down.
AAAGTACTGATATAATTAATTTTTGTTCTTTTTATATCATTTTAATACACTTTTACAGTTTACTCACTGTGGTTTGTGGGCCCTTATTTTGTGCTTTTCATTGCTATTAGAGTGACTACTGGGTGCATTACGTAAACTTCATTCATTCATTTTCTTTTCTTTTCGGCTTAGTCCCTTTATTAATCTGGGGTCGTCACAGCGGAATGAACCGCCATTACGTAAAGTTCAGCAGTCTAAATTAAAAGTGTACACTAGGCCGGTGGTTAGGCCGACGGCCGGTGGATGTATAAAAAGTAATATTTTCAACTCAGGTTGAAATCAGGTTCTTTTTATCCAGAGTCCAGAGGTAAAAGAAAAAGGGTTACACAAAGGGTTAATTTAAGAGCATTATGCTGCCATCTTATGGTAGAATATAGGAACAGAAATACGGTAAGTTCAACTTCAAATATACAGTATATTAAATTTCATAGTCCAGTTGAATATTACACCGTAAATAAAGATTTATATTTGTAGTCATTCATTTTATTTTATTTTTATTTATACTGAAACAGGATATTTTCTTGCAAAAGATCTGTTTATTGTAAAGCACTCAAGAAATAGTTTCTGGATTTTTATAGCCTAAATTGTATATCCTGTATCATGTTTGCAGTTCACTTAAATTGTTGTTTTATGACAAGTATATTACTAATACATGTACAAATAAACCAATCTGCCTAGACCAGGGCTTCTCAAAGTCCAGACAGATCCGGAATCTGCCTCCATGTGCCTGCTCTCGGATTTGTCTTTTTGGATTGCCACTTTTTTGTTAATGTTTACTGTTGTTATCAGTATCTTAAAAAGATACAAATGGATTCAACTGCTTCTGATTTATCACAACAATTCCTCTCCACTGCTTTGTTTTTTAACAGTGGGGCTAAATTGTATTAGGAATGGGGAAATGGACTGACGGGGAAATGCTTTCCCCTTGCTGTAGAGGGGTCTGAATGCAGACCTGGTGCAGTTGCAATCTGAGCTGCATGCAACGCTTTTTAATGCGCTCACCTAACCGCACCCGTAACCCTACCCCTCACAGTGACGTCACTAGCTCCATTGAGTGCATTGTGACTGACATTGCATCACTGAGATATGCTATCTCAGCTTGCTTCATCAAGGCTGCATCCAGATTCTATTGGGCTTGCTGTTCCTGTGTTGAGAATCTAGTGCTTATTTACAAATATATCAGCCAGAAGCCTGTGAGTTCAAACAGAAGTCTTTAATAATAAATCCATTAGATAACAACCTTCTTTGTAAAAATTAATTACTAATATACATAACTGATAAGAAAAACAAATAAACCGAGAAATAATAAAAATTAAAAACACATTAAAACAAGAATTATCACCCAGGGATTTCTGGGATTGTCTGTTTGTGATTTAATAACCATATATGATAAGAAAATGTACTTTTAACCACTTAACAAATTTTTGCCATTGCATTTATCGTTCCATTAAAATCTCATCAAAGTAGCTAAACTACAAAAATACAAACTTTAAAAAAAAAAAAAAGGTGAGTTGCTTTGGACCGATGGACCCATTTAGACTCCTGACAGCTCATCAATTTCTCTGGAGACATCTAAAGAAGACACATAGTAAATTATTGCATGAGCATCAATGTCAGCAGTGTGACTGTTACAGTTAGTGAAGGACATGGCAATTCATGGAATTATAGACATGCATTTGTATAACTCTGCCCTAATAAATGATATTTGTATAGTAAGCTTTAAAAATAGACATTCTATAAATAAACACAATTGTGGATCTGAACAGTGTAGAACAATGTTCTGTGCTTTGTTCGACTTTAGAGATATGATTTCAGGTGCTATGGCTCCTGGTAAATGTTCTCAATTTCCACACAGAACAATACATTTTCTAGCAACTTCAATTTTAACAGTTTGCTTAGTGGGTGCCAGTGGCTGTTTGAAACCTAATTATGATAAGGTGAGCAGTGATTGGTCCTGCAATTATGGTGCCTCACAAACACTCAGATGTACTGTGAGAATCAACATGTCGTTCTATTACAAAATCTTTGGAAAAGCCAAAGACATCATTCTATCTGCATGCACAATAGAAATTCTAAATGCATTTTTGGTAAGTTCACTCTATATTTGAGTGTTTTACATTTTTCTTACTGATTTGATTATCTTAGCATGATTATTTATTGTATATATCCTGGCATAAAAGGTTGATCATTAAGTCTGTTTTAGGGCTCCATTTTATAGCCAACAGTATACTTAACTAAAACTAAAATACACTAATAATTTTTTCATAAAAGTACAAATAAAGTCCACTAATAAATGATAATCTGTGCGTGAGTTTGTATTTGGTGAGTTTGTATTTGTACAATGAGTTTGTATTTGGTATTACAGCTTTGTCCTTAATACAGTGAGCTCAGCACATTGCTATATGATTGACTGAAGTTTTGTACAGTGATTTTAATAAGAATGCTTACCCAACAGAGTTTGGCAAGTGTTGAAAAGACAGGGTTCAAGTGCTCTTTTCAGCTCAGATTCAAAGGTATGTTTTATAGATAGCTTCACAAAGAAATGAAGAAAAAAATATGGTAAGACATACAGTACAAGAAACACTCTTGAGAATTTTGTGGAAATGCACACACACCAGTGGTAGAGCCGTCAAGCCGTTGATAAATGATTACAGTGTAAACTTTTTTCTGTGTATTAACTTGCACGGTTTAACTGTTCATCACAAGCCTAATATGTAGGATAATAGTAAAGGCAGGATTTTTAAATATTTAATCATTATCAATACCACTGACGAACAAACAAATACTGTATACTCCCAAATAGATCTTTTTTAAAATTATTTTATTATGTGTGACTTTTTTTGAGTCAGGCTGAATTTCAGCTTTGTCATGTCATTTGTTGCTGTGTACAGGGGTAACAAAAAGGTGATTAAAGGTACCGTGCTTTGAAATGAGCATTTTATGTTCGATGTTTGACGTAATCTTAACTGAAAAATGTAGAGGGTGGGACATAGTGTAGCTCCTCCCCATTAAAAAAAAACAGCCAATAGGGTTTTGTTTTATCACAGCTCTGCCAGTGATTGTGATTGAGCTCAAGCGCATCAAATGTAAAGCATCTTAAAGGGGACGGGGCATGTCAGATGTTAGAAAGTATTTAATTGGTCACGATTTGATGAGAAAATGTAGTATGAGGTGACGTGAAAAAAAACATTGATCGATTTAGGCGGAAGTGACAAACAGCAAGCTTTATGTGTTTATAGCTGTTTAATATCTTCTAAACGTGAATTTTGTCACTGTTTTGGAGCACACTAGTTAATAGATGTCCTTAAAACTAACAGACTGAAACTAACATCTAAAAAATTACGTATTTTAATTTCACAGACCCTTTAACCACTCCTGATAGGGGGTCAAATTAATTTCTGATATGTCATAAGTTTTATCAAAGCAATGAACTCACATTCACAAGAATATGTATGCAAATTCACCATATACTGGTTTGCCAACCACCATTAAATGAAAAACAAGAATGTGTGTGTAACGTGTTGATTTCACAGATATAATGTGCGCAGTCAAGTCATACTGTAGCTTGGCAATCAGACCATATAGTATGAGCACATAAATTGTGAGTTTGTCTTTACATCTCGTACGTTCTTCCTGTACAGTGTTAGTAGCTTATATGTTTTTTTTTCTTTCTTTGTTTTTTTGGTGGATAAAAGGAAAATTAGATAGCTTTGACGTGTAATGTCTGTACAATCATGATGCAGTTAGATATACTAGAATAACTATATCTACAAATTATACAAATACCAAATTATATACTTTAACATTGTATGTTGTGTGGTTTTCTGCATTCATTTTAAATGCAAAATGAGGGCATAATAAATACCTTCAGGCTATTGAATCTCTCAAGGACCTCAGTTTTGGCCTCTCTGAACATGTCCTCCTTTAAAGACTCAATTGTGTCTGTTAGAATTTTTTGCATTTTCATCAAGGAGCCCTTTCCTTTTACTTTGGCCGCCCCTGAAAAAAAAGAAAAGGTTTTAGAAGTAAATATGTTTAACATGGAAACGTCCAAAAACGACATAAAAAAATCTTTGCTATGCAGGTTTTAATATTGTACAGGTGAATTATGCTAATAATGTGTGTGAATTTGGTAAAGGACTTCTCAGTTATGGTAATTTATTGTTTATTTATTTATTGACCAAAGAATAGGCATATTCACAAACAGACAAGCTTACAAGTAACCACAAGACAATGACAAAAATCTTTTACATGCAAAGGTGAAAGACTTTAGAACTGGACAGCACTCAGCTCACATGCCTTTTTACATTTACTCATAGTAAGCAATATATGACTGTATTTATGTACCCACAAGATGAACATTTTACAACTGTTTGTGTTTTTGACAGTTCAGATCACACACTGTCTGAGGGAGGATCGTGGGCGAAAGAGCACATCAATTGTTTCATTTAGCATGATTCCATCTGTCCCGACTTATCTTACTGCAAGTTAATCGATAACGAATGTGAATAGATGGTAATTTTGTTCTATATTGAGCTTGGTTACATTTAATTTGATTGTTTATCACGGGACACTAAAAATAAAATACATGACTGTCCTGATCATCCTTTTTAGGGATAAACCTGAGCTATTCAAAATTCTGACAGGGCTATAGTCCAAAAATTGAGGGGTTGAAAGAACTTTGGTAGACCTGGTATTACGGGACTCACTCTAGTTGTTTGTTCCAAGTTGCCTTTTAATTCCTGAAGCAAATTATAAATAACACAGCTTGGAAAACAATTTGGATGATGTGTTTCCCCAAGGGGGAATAATTTATTTTAATAATGTAGGCTCACAAACAGCTAGTCATTTTTAAAGCTTTATCAATTAAAGCTGATTTAAAACTAGTAAATCCATTGTGATAAATTTTAAATATATTTTATTTTATTTTTCTGGATAATAAAATAGCCTAAGTTAGCATAAGTTACCATTGTGACGAAACCTGCTTAAACTAACTGCAAACTGTTGCACAATGCAGACCTCTAAAACGATTGATCTCTGGCAGATTTCAAGAAACCCTTGTCACTACAGTTTATCTTCTGATTGATACATCATACTTTGGTAGTTCAGCCGTGAGTTACATCATTGCTTGCGAAATGCACCCCAGGTTGGGAACAACTTCTTTATTTACTGTATAAAAGGTGACTGAATTTTCATTTTTGGTTGAACTAAGCCTTTTAGGATAAATCGTTTTTGTTTTGTTTTTCCTGTATTTTTTCCATCTAATCTAAACATTTTTCCTTTTGTCTTACTTTCATAGCCTGTTGTCATTTTTTCTTGAATCGTTGTTGAGATTGAATGGATCATTTCCTTCTTCCTCATAACAACTCTTCTACTCAGTGATGCCTTCATTTTATTTTCCTTTTCAGAGAGGAAGAGTAAACAAACACAGAACATTATATAATAATTATAACCCGCTATATAACCATTTTTTCATGAAAATATATAATGAAAAGGTATCCTATCTGTTTTATTTATATGACACCAATTTGCTTTAAATTGGTTTTAATCTACAATGTCAGTAAAAAAAAAAAAAAAGTTATGTGCAGAATAATTGAATTTACCTGTGCTTTGATGAAGTTCTGAAAGTACAGAAACATAGGAGATGTGCTGTATGTATATTCACTTTGGATGATAGTGAATTTATCAATGAGTCCTTGCAATGATTTCTCTGTTTTGCCATTGTTACTTAACCAAAAGAAAAAAAGTCAAGTGTTTAAGTACTGGAAATGTTTATCTCCTATAGGTCATTCTGAGAACTAGAAAGTAAACACAAACAGGAAACACTAAAAAAAATATTATACTTACGGGAAAATATCAGTAAATTCCTTATTCATGCTTTCCCACATGTGTGTGGCTAAACATTCGTTGAGATCTAGCTGCTTTGCCAATTTTCTTGAATAGTAGCTTCCTTTTTGCTTGCATAGGGCTTTGAGTGTTTTATGAAATCCTCTATTATCTCTCTCATCCTGTGTGATAACAATAAAAAATAAAAATGGTGACTGTAGTTGGCACACATACAAAAATGGATTAAAATGTGATTACAATATAAAATGTATTTTTTAACTGCAAACAAAATCAAACTTACGGGTCCGATCACTTTGTCCAGTGCAGTAGCAACACATAATCTCACTGACGTTTCTACACCCATTGAAAGACACCTTTCCAGAAAGACATAAAGTTCGTCCATCTGACAATCCAACTCTGTCAGTGCATTCTTTAGATTCCTCGTCAGTTCTTCATGGAACCTGGCTTTTGCTTCAACCTTAAAATATATCCAAAAATAAAATGTTTTACTGCTTTCTCTAAAGCAAGCATTTAAAGAATATTAGAAATTACGACTTTACTGTTTCTTCATTTGTATTTGGTGAGAAAATCTGGATCAAGGACAGCACTCCTTTAGCGTTATTGATATATTCTCTTGTCTTTTCCTCAGTAATGCTCCTGTTAGTGCTCTTCAGAAGCTCCTGCAACTTTGGTATTTCTAAAAATAAACATTTTTTAAATGTATTACTGAATGTTTATATTCAAAAACAATTAAACACTTTTAGATGTCACTTCTGTCTGAAACGACAACAGATGTTGCTTTAAAAATTCCCAATTTTCATGTTTTTATTCAAAATCTGCTTGCAGTCTTTTTTTAAAACCCACTGTCAGGAGTCCAACCCATCTGGTGGCAAATCTGACCCATCATATTGCAGATAATATTGTATGTGCTTACTGTTGTTGTCTGCCCATTTGTCTGTCAAATAAACCATAATACATTTACAGGATTAAATTTTGTAAAAGGTTTGTCATATTGGAATTGCAATGCAGACCTTTAAAAAAAATAAAATAAAATAAAATCTGAAGGTAGTGCATGGATGAACAGTGGATGACCTGATTTTGGTGTGTTTAATCTGGGAGACAATAGAAGACTGCAACCTATGGTATAGAGTCCTCTTCAGCATTAAATAATAGAATGAGGTGGTCTAGTAATTCTGCATATACATCATACAGGTTTTGACAGTTGCCATGTGAGATGCAGCCTTCTGTTAGGGAAGCAACGATATCTTACAGAGGCTTCAGGAACAATGTTAAGAACCAATGAATTACAGAATTGAAAAAGCAAACACTGAATTTTTCTTTGGTAATATACATTACCTGTTGCGGTGCGCTCCAAATTGATGTTTTGTTTGAAAAATGCCATGGAGCTCACAGTAAAAACATCAGTGCTGAATTTCTCCATCAAGTTCTTCAAAGTAGAAATAATGATGTTTAGTATGACAAATGAAAAAATAAATGAGAACAAATAATAGTAATGAAGCTTACTTTTGTTCCAGAATTAAAATTGTCAAATTTTCTTTTTACAGATTCCTTTGTGCTGATGTTTCTGTGCAATATACACACTGCTGTCTGATCCAGAAAAAGTAATTTACAAGAAAAATGATTCACAAGAAATTGCTCAATTGTTTTGCAGTGTAAAATAATCATAATACTTTTTTTTTTTTTTTTTCTGTTTTTGACATAGCATATACAGTTACATTATCAAATAAATATTACATGCAAACAACTGCAAAAAAGCTAGTATAGCTCAAATTTAACAAACCTTGTTTCCTGAAATTTCATCAGCAGGCAGCCGTGTAGCTCTAAAAGTAAATAAATGTAAATTCAATAAAAAAATAAAATAAATAAATGTTATATGTAAATTAATTAAAGCTTCATTAAATAGCTTATGATCTTGTGTCTATTAATGTAAAAACCTGATATAGGCTGTTGTATTAATTTCATCCGTCTTTGTAACGATGAAGTTGATGCTTTTGCATTCTCCTCCTGGTCCCAAGTCTTGAATGCAGTTTTTTAATATTTCCCAGGGGTCTTTGTCAGTGATTGCTCGATTGATATCACTTACAATCCACACAGAAGAGCATTCTCTCACTTTCTGAGAAATAAGAAAAATAAAGTTTTCACTCCAACAGGATCATTCTTATACTTGCAGTAGCATAAAAATTGTTACTATACATTTTCAATAAGCGCACACATTCTACTGGGGGGTGAGTGTTGTTCAAAATGCATGTAGTATTTACCGATTTCCACATGTCAGCTCTAATCTTATTGCAGTCTCCACTTCCAGGAAGATCAACAATAGTAATGTGCTCTAAAAGTTCAAGATGACTTGGAATCTTGATCGTCACACTCTTCACAAGTGGCCAGTACCAGCCACCAGGACTAGTCGCACTGTATTGTATGTAACTTGCAATTTCATTGGCAAAGTCAGATTTCTGTTATAATCAAATACAATAAAATCATGTAAATATGCTTTTTTTTAAAGTCAAAGTTAATATTCAAGCTAAAATATAAACATTCATATTCATATATCAATGTTTAAACATTCTGATTCTATTTATTAGGCATTATTGCTAAATTGTGAATTGTAAAAATTGATGTGTGAGACATTAGACATTTTAGTTTGCTAAAACATACCTCTCTGTTTGAGATGATTATGTTACTGGTAGACAATTTGTTATTGATTTCTGTAAATTTTGCATCTTTTTTAAGGTCTTCAAATTTTTTCTTGTACGCATCTTGTCCATACAGTGCATCAATCATTTCTTTAGCAGTTTCAAACTTTTCATCATCCCTATCTTCTCTTTTATCCGACAAAACTTTAAGAAGATCTTGGAGCATGTTTTCCCACTCCTGCAAAAACACAAAGAATCCAATATCGTAAGTCAAAATATTAGTTTTGTTACGTTATTTGTTAGTTAGTTAGTTAGTTAGTTAGTTAGTTAGTTCACCCACCTGCAGTATGCTAATTCTGTCATCATTTACTCACCATAAAAAACGTTTGATGTTAAAAATTTAACTCCTTTGAATCTATAATAATTATATACACTATATATTGCCAGATGTTTTGGGACATCTGTCATTTGTCACCCATGTCTTTATGGACCTTACTTTGTACACTGGTGCACAGTTATGTTGGAACAGAAAGGGGCCATCCCCAAATTGACTCCACAATAGTGGGAGCATGAAACTGTCCAAGCAGGGGTCCAAGCACCGTAGGTTCCGGAACCTTATTATATAGGTTCTGATTTTCTTCTTCTTTTCATTCATTCATTCATTCATTTTCTTTCCGGCTTAGTCCCTTTATTAATCTGGGGTCGCCACAGCGGAATGAACCACCAACTTATCCAGCATATGTTTTACACAGCGAATGCCCTTCCAGCTGCAACCCATCACTGGGAAACATCCATACACACTCATTCACACACATACACTACGGATAATTTAGCTTACCCAATTCACCTATACCGCATGTATTTGGACCCACGCGAAACCCACGCGAAACCCACGCGAACACGGGGAGAACATGCAAACTCCACACAGAAATGCCAACTGACCCAGCCGAGGCTCGAACCAGCGACATTCTTGCTGTGAGGCGATTGTGCTACCCACTGCGTCACTTTTTATTATTATCATTATTTTTATTATTATTATTATTATTATTATTATTATTATTATTATGCTAAAATAAGTGTCTGGCCAACCAAAACCAAAAGTCCTAGAAACAACAAATTTGACAGGATCATCCTAAATGTTCCCCACTACCCAAGTGTGCACACACTCATGATGAGACCATAGATGGTGCAATAATATGTACTTTCTCCTCAACCATACAATCAAACTTATTTTTCTTCTGATAAACTTATTTTTTTGAACTACTGCTTTAGTATGTGTCCAATTCATGCCAAATGTTGTACATCTAGATACCTTGATGACTAAACGTTATCAAGATAATTTAAATTCACTGAGTGGTTTTGAAGATCATTTCCTCAGTGTCTATAAATGATGGCAAACTTTGTTTAAATCCATCAAGCAGTTTAAGAGAAGATTGAACAAATATATATTTTGCCAGCATAAAATGACTGCTGGGCAGCACGGTGGCGCACTGGGTAGCGCTCTCACCTCACAGCAAGAAGGTCGCTGGTTCGAGCCCTGGCTGGGTCAGTTGGCACTTTCTGTGTGGAGTTCTCCCCGTGTTGGTGTGGGTTTCCCCCACAAGTCCAAAGACATGCGCTATAGGTGAATTGGGTAAGCTAAATTGTCAGTAGTGTATGTGTGTGAATGGAAGTGTATGGGTGTTTTCCAGTGATGGGTTGCAGCTGGAAGGGCATCAGCTGCGTAAAACATATGCTGGATAAGTTGGCGGTTCATTCCGCTGTGGCGACCCCAGATTAATAAAGGGACTAAGCCGAAAAAAAAATGGATGAATGAATGAAAAATGAACTGTTCTACCAGTGTTGTCCACCAGACGGAGGCACGATCTAGGCTGCCTCTCATGTGCTCTTGGGATATCTCTGTAGTCCTGGTAGGTCTGCAAAGAGATCAGTTTGAGCCACTCGATTCAGAGCTCCTGAGCAGATTTTTGTCTATTTTAGAGGCTGCTTCATCTCCAGAAGCTGGCTCACTGGATAGTGGATGCCACTTGGCATACAAGTCCCAAAGTGAGCCATGCAACTGTAGATTGAAGGCTCACTACAAGGAGTTTCCATCTACTTAGTGACAACAGGTAAATGGGGAAGAGACCCGGCACAGTGTCATGCTTGTTGCACCATTTCTCACTTACCTGAAGATTTATGCATTAATTACCCCAGATGATGGACCCTACAGAATTCATCCAGTCCACACAATGTCAGAGTCAGCAGAGGACTCCCTTAACATTTGCAATAGTGGCAACTCACATTATAGCAAATAGTTTAATGCTCTGATGAGTGTAGATGTTGATACTGAGGATGCTCCATCCTCCTTGAAACCAGAGGAGTGCCGGCCCGCATAAATCAATGTCTGACCTGCTTCATCACACAGGCATGCTCTTTGTTTAAAGTCATCAGTATAATATGATAAAACTAGAGCACTGAAGTGGAGATCACTCCTCAGATGCACATATGTCTAAGTACTCCCATCTATGGTGCGATCTCCACTCCAGTGAGTTATATCTACACAGGTTTTTACAAGTAAAGATTTTTTACATGAAAAGTCTTAATTTGTTTCAATTAAAGCTACTTACTTTACATGTATCATTTAATAAAAAAATAATAATAATAATAATTTTTTCTCAACGTAAGGTTTTTTTCATATTTTGCCCACATTTGCATTTAGATTTTTTAAATATTTCCCACTGAGTGCTGGCTACAGCTGCTATCACTTATAATTGACTAAGTATGGGCTCTTTAGCTACTGAGTCAACACAAACAGGAGTGGGTATGTTTAGTAATGTCACAATAACGTTATTGTGCATACTTGTGTTTTCTTAAATAATTAGCCTATAAAATGTGTCAAAACTGCCAAACCTGCCATATTTTTTTCAATCCATCAAAGCCATTTTGTTACCGCAAAGTCAAATTCAAAACTACCCAATTGGTGGGAAACTGCCCAATTTAACAACACTGCCACAAAATAACGCCTCCATTCCCTCCCTCATGGAACACGTTTTTCATCCATATATGAGATGTTTTGGGGTGAACAAATTTAAATTTACTCACTATTTACTCATTCTCAGTGGTTCCAAACCTTTATGAGTTTCTTACTTCTGTTGAACACAAAAGACAATATTTTAAAGAAAGCTTAAAAAACCTGCAACCATTGACATCAAAAGAAAAAACTGATATTATTGAAGTCAATGGTAACAGGTTTTCAGCTTTTTCAAAATATCTTCTTTTGTGTAAACTAAAGAAGGTTAAACAGGTTTGGAACAAGTAAATGATGAGTAAATGATGAAAAAAATGGCATTTTTGTTGAACTATATCTTTAAATTTGTTAAAATAATTGTAAGATTATAATAATATAAGAATTCTGCTAATAATATAGTATATAAAATGGAAACCTCTTTAGAGAGGAGATCAATCTCTGCTTTGTAGTTGGAGTCCTCCAGATTGGCTTCCACCTGAGAAACAACGGCTGTACAGGCACCAGAACTACCAGGTGGCAGCAGATCCTCTTCCTCCAGGACTGCATTTAATAGGGAACTCTTTCCATTTCCTGTTTTTCCAAGAATTCCAATGGTTGCTTTCCTTCGGTTGTCCTTATCTATCTGATCCATGTTTGAAATAACATCTCTGTATATTATGAAAATGAATCAGACAATGTAAACAAAATAGACATTTTGACAATGCATGCTTGTCAATCAAGCTATAGAGACAGTCATATTTTATACTCTCTAACTGAGCACTTACACTATGAAGGATTTTAATGTAGTCATGGGCTGGCCTATGTTGTTTATGGCTTGAATTTGAGTATTTATTTTTTCCATTATTCTCTTTGCATTCTTTTTCTTTGCTTTATCTGTCAAATGCAAAGAAATTCTTCATTAGCAGTGATGATTAAAAATAAAGTAAACTGCATGATTTATGGTAACTGATGGTTCTTTTTTGACTTACCTATTGTCAGCGGTGATTCTGCACAGGTATTTGCAGAAGCACTGTTATGTGGAACAGATGATTCATCATCAACACGTCCAACACGTCTTCTTTTAGGATCTGTTAGAGCATTTAATATAAATATTCACTAAATAATAGTCTGTAAAGCCATAACATATCAATAAAACTGGCAATAGAAGATTACATACTGCAATTGTCCATTGTGGGAGTAATGGTTTTAACCTTAAAAGAAACAAAAACATGCGTATGTTCAAAATGAGCATTTATTATATTTCAAGTAGCACTAGTTCTAGTGCAGTGATCACACATTAGCTTTAGTCAGGGAGTGAGACAGACAGAAGGAAAATACAATTACAGCAGGAACTTTTCATGAACTTTGATTACACACACTATATAAGCACCACTTTCACACACAATAAAATAAATAAATAAATAAATACAAAAAATACATAAATAAATAATAAATAAAAAAAATGCTATCCATGGTCTATCCCCATGCAGTCTCCTCAATATGCATATCTGTTTAGATTTAAAATAACAATTACAATTTGTAATTTGCATTGGATAAAGCATTTAATAAATGATTGTAAATGTAAAGGTGGTTGTTTTGCACTTGTTACAAGTTATTTTTGTAACACTATAGAGAATTAAGAATAAGTTTCTGGTTTAAGGTGAAAGGAAGAGACAGAAATATATTAGGGAAATTGAAAAAATGGAAAAGGGAAGCCTTTAATTATTTTGCTGGCCCCCGCATAAGGATCTAGATCCCCTTTTCACTATCACCCACAGCAAAGCATCTTCAGCAAAGACAAAAAAATCATCTTCAGCAAAGATAGAACACAGTCTGGGTGGGTATGGAATTTCCCGCGGCCTGAAATTGTGCACAGTGTGTGTGTGTGTGTGTGTGTGTGCGTGTGCGTGTGCGCGTGCGTGTGCGCGTGCGTGTGCGCGTGCGTGTGCG
>CAIGQV010019871.1:1454110-1464116 GCA_903798115.1 Danio jaintianensis | reverse complement strand
CCCAAACAAACACACACACACACACACACACACACACACACACACACACACACACACGCACCAACAAAAAGACAGATGAAGATCTGCTGGTGTCCACGTGCTCAAACCTGATGTACATCACGCTTGGAGATCAGTGTCTGTGTGTGTGTGTCTGTGTGTGTGTGTGTGTGTGTGCGTGTGCGCATAAGTGTGTGTGCAAGTGTGTTTGGAAAGACTTGACTGTGTGTGTGTGTTTGAGTTTGGACATGCTTGAGTGTATGCTTGTGTTTGTTTGGATTGTGTGTGTGTGTGTGCGTGCAAGTGTGTGTTTGGACAGGCATGTGTCTGTGTGTGCACGCGCAAGTGTGTGTTTGTGTTTGGACAGGCATGGTTTTGTGTGTGTGTGTGTGTGTGTATGGAGCAGCAGAAGCAGACGCTGGCAGTGTGTGTGTGACGCTGACATTACCGCTAACCATTTCTTCTTCTCCTCCATCTTACTGAGGCGGTGCTGCTCCAGAATCAACACACACACGCACAAGCACACGCACACGCACACACACACACCTGTATGCTGGCGCTCCTCTACCCCATGCCTTCAGCTCTGCATGCCTCATTCCTGCATCCTGACAGATGTTAATCCTGGAGGAACACTCGCTGCGCTCAGATCAGATCCTCCAGAAATGAAGCCGTCGGTCTTCATCTGCTCCTCAAACGCAGCCCTTGCCTCTGCCTCAATCCTGTAAGCTCTGTTGCCATGGAAATGCTAAAGGCTGCTCTGTGATTGGCTGGGGCGGGAGTGATGAAAGCGCAGCTCTCGTATCCCCGCCCCCCTCATGCTGCCATTGGCTGCTTCAGAGTGACTGACAGCTGCTGGGTTGATCTTCAACATTACAGAGCATCAATGGAGGAGCTGAGCGTTAATTAATGAGCAGAATAAAGCAGCGGGAGGAGTCTCTGAACACACACACACACACACACACACACACACACACACGCGCGCGCACACGCACACACACGCAGGACATGTGGGACTATATTTAAAACATCTACACTCTCATTGGTAGCTGAAAGAGTAATTCAACAAGCCAAAACTGTTAATATTCATCATATTTTTATATTTTTAAAAGTATTACAAACTTATAAAAAATATAAAATAATAATAATAATTATGTTTAATATAATTTAACAACAGAAAGAATAATAATAATAATAAACTATTACTATTATTATTATTATTATTACTACTACTATCAATACAATTCCAATAATAATCAATTATTATCAATAATAATAACAATAATAATTAACTCAGTGGTTAGCACTGTGGCCTCACAGCAGGAAGGTCGCTGGTTCGAGTCCCGGCTGGGTCAGTTGGTGTTTCTGTGTGGAGTTTGCATGTTCTCCCCGTGTTGGCGCATGTGTTTGGACTGTGGGGGAAACCGGAGCACCCGGAGGAAACCCACGCCAACACGGGGAGAACATGCAAACTCCACACTATGGGAATAATCACAACATTTTTCTTTCACGTTCACTTGTTTTATGAATGTTATAAATTGTAATGTATAAAGTGCACAACTTCAATTAACTAGACAAGCGCTGTGACTGGAAATACAGCTTAAACAAAATCCAGGAATAAAAGAATAAAAATAAAAACAAAACAGAAAGAAAAGAGCAGAATTGGGAGGAAATATAAAAATGTATTGTGTTCTGATGTGATTTCAGAATCAGAATCAGAAAGAGCTTTATTGCCAGGTATGTTCACACATACGAGGAATTTGTTTTGGTGACAGAGCTTCTACAGTGCAGCAGAATTACAGAGACAGGACAAACAACAGATCATAAATATATTTAAAAAATAAAAGTAATAGTGAATGCAAATATACAAATTGACAAGTGTATGTACAGGAATATTACTATATACAACGTTAAATGGCAGCTGTTATGTGCAAATTAGCATGTAAAATATGTTGTTAAATAAGTGTTTATGTGTATAAAGAGTGTATAGCAAGTAGTGATGTTTGTTCCATAATTACTATCATCAAGTGTTCATGAGATGGATTGCCTGAGGGAAGAAACTGTTTCTGTGTCGGGCTGTTCTGGTACACAGTGCTCTGTAGCGTCGACCAGAAGGTAAAAGTTCAAAGAGGCAGTGTGCTGGGTGTGAGGGGTCCAGAGTGATTTTGGCAGCCCTTCTGCTTGCTCTGGATAAGTACAGTTCTTGGAGAGTAGGGAGGATTGTACCAGTGATTCGCTCAGCAGTCCTAACTATTCGACGTAGTCTTCGGAGGTCGGATTTGGTAGCTGAGCTAAACCAGACAGTTATTGAAGTGCAGAGGACTGATTCAATGATGGAAGTGTAGAACTGTTTCAGCAGCTCCTTTGGAAGGTTGAACTTCCTCAGCTGACGAAGGAAGTACAACCTCTGTTGAGCTTTTTTGACAATGGAGTCAATGTGAGTGTCCCACTTCAGATCCTGAGAGATGGTGGTGCCCAGGAACCTGAATGACTCCACTGCTGCCACAATGCTGTCCGTGATGCTCAGTGGGGGGAGAGCAGGGGGGTTTCTCCTGAAGTCCACTATCATCTCCACTGTTTTGAGCGTGTTCAGCTCCAGGTTGTTGTGACTGCACCAGACAGTCAGCTCCTTAACCTCCTGTCTGTAAGCAAACTTAAGGAGCTTGACAGAGGCGTCCTTTGAGGTGCAGTCATTCGTGTACAGGGAGAAAAGCACACCCCTGGGGGGCGCCAGTGCTGATTGTGTACTGGATGAGAATTTTCCCAGCTTCACCAGCTGCTACCTGTCCGTTAGGAAGCTGTTGATCCACTGACAGACAGAGTTGGGCACTGAGAGTCGAGTTAATTTGGGCAGGAGAAGTTTTGGGATGATAGTGTTGAAAGCCGAGCTGAAGTCAACAAACAAGATCCTCACATAGGTCCCTGGTCTGTCTAGGTGTTGCAGAACATAATGCACTCCCATATTGACTGCATCATCCACAGACCTGTTTGCTCTGTAGGCAAACTGAAGAGAGTCCAGTGAGGGTTCAGTGATGTCCTTCAGGTGGGCCAGCACCAGTTTTTCAAAAGACTTCATGACCACAGATGTTAGCGCCACCGGTCTGTAGTCATTTAGTCCTGTAAGTTTGGGTTTCTTTGGGATGGGGATGATGGTGGAGCGTTTGAAGCAGGAGGGCACTTCACACAGCTCCAGTGATCTGTTGAAGATCAGGGTGAAGATGGGGGCCAGTTGGTCAGCACAGGATTTTAGACAGGCTGGTGTTACAAAATCTGGGCCTGGTGCTTTTTTCCTCTTCTGTTTTTGGAAAACCTGGCGCACATCATCTTCACTGAACTGAAGTGCAGGTGTGGGGGAGACGGGGGGTAGTGGAGGTGTTAATGGTGGGTGACGAGCAGTTCAGAGTGGGTGTGGGGTGTTTTCTCAAACCTGCAGTAAAACTCATTCAGGTCGTTTGCAAGTCGTTCGTTGTCTACAGTGCTGGGGGATGGTTTCTTGTAGTTTGTGATGTTTTTCAAACTTTTCCACACGGATGCTGAGTCGCTGGAAGAGAACTGACTCCTTAGTTTCTCAGAATAGTTCCTTTTTGCCACTCTGATCTCCTTTTCCAGTGTGTATTTGGCCTGCTTATACAAGGCCCTCTCCCCATTCCTGTAAGCAACCTCCTTGGCCTGACGCAGCTGTCTGAGTTTTACAGTGAACCACGGTTTGTCATTGTTGTATGTGAGTTGAGTCCTGGTAGGAATGCACATGTCTTCACAGAAACTGATACAAGATGTTACAGTCTCTGTAAGCTCATCTAGATCGTTTGCAGCAGCTTCAAAAACACTCCAGTCAGTGAGGTCGAAACAGGCTTGTAGATCCCGCTCTGTTTCGGTAGTCCATCTTTTCACAGATCTTAATACAGGTTTGGCTGTTTTCAGTTTCTGCCTGTAGGTTGGTATGAGATGAATCAAACAGTGGTCAGAGTGCCGCAAAGCTGCTCGTTGGACAGAGCGGTGCATCCTTTATTGTGGTATAGCAGTAATCCAATATGTTACTGTCTCTTGTGGGACATGTAACATGCTGTCTATATTTTGGCAGTTCGCGGGATAGTTTTGCTTTGTTAAAATCCCCGAGAATTATTAAAACAGAGTCCGGGTGTTGTTGCTCTATTGGCGTGATCTGATCGGCTAGTTTCTGTATCGCCAGGCCCGCGTGCGCGTGCGGAGGAATGTAAACACTGACGAGAATGAACGAGCAGAACTCACGCGGCGAGTAGAAAGGCTTACAGTTAATAAACAGTGCTTCTAGGTCGGGACAGCACATCTTCTTTAAAACTGTTACATCTGTACACCACCTTTCATTGATGTAAAAGCATGTCTCACCACCCCGCGATTTCCACGTTGATTCTCTGTCGCGATCCGCTCTGAACAGCTGATAGCCCGGTAGATGAAGCGCGTTGTCCGGTATGGCGTCGTTCAGCCAGGTTTCCGTGAAACACAGAGCAGCAGAATGCAAAAAATCCCTGTTTATCTGAGAGAGCAGAATGAGTTCGTCTATTTTGTTGGGTAGAGAGCGGAGATTCGCCAGATGGATGCTAGGCAACGCAGTTCGAAACCCGCGCTGTCTGAGTTTCACAAGCGCGCCTGCTCGCTTCCCTCGTCTGCGCGTTTGAGCAGCACCGCGGCTCCGCCGACTACAATGTCCAATGTTCTGACTGGTGTAGTTATGTAATAACTCTAATCATTCAGCGGAGTGATATGGAGCTGCTCTAAACCTGCCGGATCTACTTTAGCTGTACCTTTATCTGACAATAACCAAACACCTGAGAGTGACCATCAGCCAATCAGAATCCAGCATTCAGCAGCCAATCAGAGTCCAGCGTTCAGCGGTCCTGATGAAATCTTCAGCTGTGAGTGTGAATGGGATCTGTGTGGACAAACCTGCGTGACGATATCAGTCAGAGTGAAGAGTGTGTCGCTTCAGGGTGTGTTATGATTATATAATCACTTCAGTATTGTTTTAACCATGGCGATTTGGCATTCTTCAGCATACGGAGACAAACAGACAGACAGGAGCTCCAACATATGAGGAGTCAGACTAAACACACTTACAGTGCTCACATCATCATCATCATCATCATCAGAGACAGAATTATACTTATATCGCTTCATATAATCCACCAGTATCACACAAGCTGTGCTTTTATTGTTGTTTACAAATATGATCCTGATAGAGTAATAAGAGGAGTGTGTGTATGTGTGTGTGTGTGTGTGTGTGCGTGTGTGTTCAGGAAATGATGCGGCCGGTGACGAGTGCACACAAAACTCTACTATAAGTGTGATATAGAAAAACAGGAAATATGTTTGCATATGACTGACATTTCACATCCTTCCAGAGACCTGCCGACAGCGCACACACACACTCACTCATCTGTCAGCAGCTCCTCTAACACACACCGGCCAAAAACTGCAGCGCTCAGTATAATTGATTTGAGGAGCTCTGGTGTGTCCATCCAGCTGACAGAACACAGACACACACACACACACACACACACACGCACGCACACACACGCTAACTCCGGAACACACACACTCAGGCTCAGAACACAGACTCTCAAAATACACACACACACTCGTTAACTCAAACACACACAGGTTCAGAATACATACACAGGCTCTCAAAACACACACACACACACACACTCGCTGACTCCAACACACACACACACACACAGGCTCAGAACATGCACACATATTCTCATAACACACACACACACACACACACAGAATCTGAACACACACACAGCCACTCTCATTTACACACTCACTCTGAACACACACACACACACACACAAATGCACTTGCTGACCGCAAAACACACACACTCATGCACACACGCATGCACACACACTCCAAAACACACAGGCTCAGAACACACAGACTTTCAAAAACACACACATCCTGAATCAAAAACATAAACACACACCCACACTCACTGACTCCAAAACACACTCACAGAGTTTGAACACACACACACACAGTCACTCTCACATACATTTACTCTGAACACACACACGCACACACACATACACTCTGAACACACACAAACACACACACTGACTCCAAAACACACACACTCACATACATTGACTTTAAACACACGCACACACGCACACACATAGCGTGGTGAGGGGCGTGTGATGAGAAAGATCAGTGTATTATTGGAGCTGCAGCTGATAGAGGGGCTGCTTTACTTCAATTACTGTAATAAATCAGTCAGAGCTCACACACACACACACACACACACACACACACCTGTTATTAACACTGCTTTTAGAGGAATTCAGAAGAGCATGCAGACTACAGCTGCACAACACCGACACACACACATATTTCCTTCTCTTAAATTCAGACAAAACAGAATTATTACTTATTGGGCCTAAATCCTGTACACAGCAGATCTCACAACTCGACCTGCAATTAGAGGGACACGAAGTTAGCATTAGCTCTACTGTAAAAGATCTGGGTGTTATACTAGACAGCAATTTAACCTTTGAACATCATATCTCCCATGTCACAAAAACAGCCTTCTTTCATCTGAGAAATATCGCTAAGTTACGAAGTATGCTATCCATCTCAGATGCAGAAAAACTAGTTCATGCTTTCATGACTTCTAGGCTGGATTACTGTAATGCTCTGTTCGCTGGTTGCCCAGCATCCTCTATTAATAAACTTCAGCTAGTACAAAATGCAGCTGCCAGAGTTCTTACCAGGTCTAGAAAATATGATCATATCACCCCAATTTTATCCTCCTTACACTGGCTGCCTGTTAAGTTCCGTATTGATTATAAAATATTGCTTCTTACCTATAAAGCTTTAAATAATCGAGCACCTGTTTATCTAACCGACCTTCTGTCTCGCTACAATCCAACCCGCTCTTTAAGATCTCAAAACTCAGGGCTGCTGGTAGTACCTAGAATAGCAAAGTCGAGTAAAGGTGGTCGAGCCTTTTCATTTATGGCTCCTAAACTCTGGAATAGCCTTCCTGATAATGTTCGAGGCTCAGACACACTCTCTCTGTTCAACACTAGATTAAAGACCTATCTTTTTAGTAAAGCTTACACTCAATGCATCGCATAACGGTATGATGCATGAATCTGCTCCACGCAGGTGAGTTGGCTCGACATCACCTGTAGGACACACTCCTCAATACAGCAGACATTGTGTTAGAAACTCTCCTATGCTTTACATGTTTATTTAACTGCTGTTTTCATCTATAACACTCCATTTCTGCATCTCGTTTAAATACACTATGAACAGCAGCTACGCTAATTATTCTCTTTATTCTCTATTTCCACCTGGGGATACTCATTCCGAGGTCCCTAGACACTATGCAGCGCCATTGATGCGATCCAAGACCTGTGAAGAGATGATCCCAAGGTATCCATAATCCTGGACCAGGTCGTATCCCGAGCTGATGCTGTGGTGGTCATGGAGAAAAGGAGTGCATGAGATCAGATTCCTGAATGACCACTGTGATAAACGAGTCCCCACATTGATCCTGTGGGCCAGCCTGACCGCCCGCCGGTGCCCTACTCACACCTGCAGCTTCTCCGAATGGACTTCTTCGATGGACGTCCAGCTTCTTCAGCCTCCAGCGCCTAGACTGCAGCTCTGAACAGGACGTTTGGCCAGATGAATAATGGTCGTGCCTAACAGAGCCTAGTTTCTCTCCAGGTTTTTTTTCCCTTCACTTCGTCAATTGGTGAAGTTTTTTTCCTCGCCACTGTCGCCACTGGCTTGCTGGGATCGGGACTTGTGGAGCTGTGCTTCGGTGGATTTGCTCTACAGTGTTTGAACTTTCAGCAGTGAAATTTAAACCACACTGAACTAAACTACACTGAACTCCAACTCTGAAATCTGGACTTTACTAGAACTATGTTCAGCTGCTCTGACACAATCTACATTGTGAAAAGCGCTATATAAATAAACTTGACTTGACTTGACACACACACACACACACACACACACACACACACAACATCATTGTTCAGGGGAAACCGGAGCACCCGGAGGAAACCCACGCCAACACGGGGAGAACATGCAAACTCCACACAGAAACGCCAACTGACCCAGCCGGGACTCGTAACAGCGATCTTCTTGCTGTGAGGTGACAGCGCTAACCACTGAGCCACCGCTGCACTAGATCAGAAACACATTAAATCAAGACTGTAAAACACTGTCAATGAGTGTAAAGCTCATAAGCAGATACTCTGACTCTGATTGGCTGTTGTCGTTTTCCTCTTATCTGGACTCCGCCCATTAGTGTTTATTTTCAGCTCTAGCCAATAGCAGAACAGCAGCTGCTGGGGGGCGGGGTTAAAGATAGTACAGCCTCATCTGATATACCCTGTACATGCAGCATGAAAATGTTTGACACCTCCGGGTGCTCCGGTTTCCCCCACAGTCCAAAAACATGCGCTATAGGGGAATTGATGAACTACATTGGCCGTAGTGTATGAGTGTGTGTGTGTGTGAATGAGTGTGTATGGGTGTTTCCCAGTACTGGGTTGCAGCTGGAAGGGCATCCGCTGTGTAAAACATATGCTGGAATAGTTGGTGGTTCATTCCGCTGTGGTGACCCCTGATGAATAAGGGACTAAGCCGAAGGAAAATGAATGAATGAATGAATGAATGAATGACTGCTATATGTACTAATTCAGCAGTTCTGATAGAAACTGAACAGTAATAAGATTTAATCACTGCAGACTGTAATGAAGAACTCTGATATTAACCACACTGATGGAGGAATAAGAGCAGTCAGGACAGACCATGCTTTATTCAGACGCAACCAAACACACCTGCACTGAGCTTAATCATATTAGGAGAAGCATAACAACATGCAAACACAACACCTGAACACACACACACTCATGATAGACATTAAACACATCTGCCAGCCTTCAGTCCCGCGTTACTTTGCTTTGCAAATGTCTGCGAATGACCCATGCAAATCCAACAACATCTCAATATAATGCAAATCACACACACACACACACACACACACACACACACGCACACTCACACACTCGCTGCTTCCTTCCTGGAAATCCTCAGAGCAGATCTGGAAATAGTGCCGCCTTCATGCAATCTGCCAGTTCAACATTGAGCCACATGTGAATGTTAAAGGGGCAGTTCACACAGAAACACAGATAACAAAACAAGCAGCCGTTGACTTCCAGAGTAGGACATACAAATACTCTGGAATCAGTGTGTGTTTTTCCCAGCATGCCTCAGAATTCTTGCTTTGTGTTCAACAGAATACAGAAACTCATACAGGTTTACAATCACCTGAGGGAGGGAAGGAGGGAACGTGGATTTTTGTGTGAACTGCCCCTTTAAGAAGAGTCTATGAGCTTGTAGGACAACAGGATTGGTTTCCTGGTGAGAAGCGACGGCGCTCTTCAATCCTCCATCAGGGCTTTGATTGTGAATCGGATTAAACACAAACCTCAGAAGGAAATAAACCAGAATGATCTGCACACACAGTCAGTGGAGAGAAACTCGTGTGAGGCTGGAGATGTGGAGAAATGACTCTGACCATTAGAACTACTTCTTGATACGACAGCTAGTTTATTGAGCATTACTCATGAAGAAGTCTAAAAAGTACAGAAGAGTCGAGCTTAAAACAGGAGAATCATCCAAACTCTGGTCCTTTTGGTCTCTGGTCCTGGACCACATTAGTAACAGCGCTGCGTGTGGTGGAGAGGGGGACTGCAGCACACACTCACTGCACTGCTGTATTACTGTAAGTGGGCCCCACACACACACTCACACACACACACTTGTACACTTCCAGAAGACGGGAGGTTTTTGTGTCGTCAGCAGCTCCAGCGTTTGTGAAATGAGGACGAGGTCAGCTGCAGAAACACTCATTTACTCCAACAAACCGGTTTCACTTCATTTCAGGCTTCTGTATGTCAAAGTTTTCTATACACTGCTGGAAGACACTACACACCCACACCCACAC
>CAIGQV010019871.1:1366353-1384644 GCA_903798115.1 Danio jaintianensis | reverse complement strand
CACACTCAAACACACACACTCAAACACACACACTCAAACACACACACACTCAAACACACACACACTCAAACACACACACACTCAAACACACACACACTCAAACACACACAAACACACTCTTACACACACACACATTCACTCTCACAAACACACTCTTACACACACACACACACTCACCGTCTCTCCACAGCCTGGATGAAGTTTGTAAACTCCCTAAATGGAGTTCCCTCCCCCCAGATGCCCAGGCGATTCATGTAGGCCATATTGCGGGGTTCAGACGCTCCTACACACACACACACACACACACACACACACAGAGAAATGAGCACAGCAGAAACAGAATGAACACATGCTGAGATCTGATCCAGGATACTGATGTGTAAACACAAACCTGTGGCACTAGCGTACACGACCCGTGCTTTCGGCAGCTTGTTCTGCAGCTCTAAAACCGCTAATCCGGTCTTGGTGGGTTTGGAGGATCCGATGGGACAAACGTTTTTGGCTTTGTGACACTCATCAAACACAATCTGATGTGCTCCGTCAAGGGAATCAGACATTATTAGTGAAACACTGTCTGCGGTTCTGTCCAAATGCAATGAAACTCGCTGACCTTCTAGTCTAGCTGTAGTAAAATGGGGTGAACAAAACACACACACATCACACGAGTTGACAATAGACAACGATGAACGAGCTGACAGCAACTGATCTTTCTGGCTACTGATCTTTTTTGTAAGCCACCAAACCCAGATTATAATGATGTAAAGGATACGACGCCGTCGAAGTCGTCTCCACACCAGTGCAGGAGCTGCTTAAACCTGGTCTTGTATTTTCCTCCAGACTGACTCTCTCCAATCAGAGACGAGTATGTGGCAAAGATCACGCCCTTCTTCACACTGCCATTGTGTTTGGACGAGATCTTTCCGTATTTAAACTAAACAAATGCAGATATGTACAATTATTCCACTCAAATACTCAAACATCAAGCATGTGAGCCATATGAGAAGCACATTAAAATAATTAACTATATCATTAAAATTAATTACTTTAGAGAAAAGTAACTCAATAAGTAATTTAATTTACTCAATACTATTTAGGCAAGGCAGGTTTATGTATATAGCATATTTCATAAATGACGGTAATTTAAAGTGCTTAATATACACACAAGAATAAAAGAAACCCAACACAATAAATAAAAACAATATTTAAAATAAAATCCCTATAAATCTAAATGCACAGACAATAGAAAGCAAATACATTCACATTTAAGCCTAGAACAACCTTTCAGCTTAATCAAAAAAATAGTAAAAAAGAATAAAGATTTTCTAACCTAATAAACAGCATTTTAAAGTAACAGCACCATATTTCATACATTTACTCTTATTAATTTCTGACTCGATTGATTGTTTAAGCATGTTCCATCGCCTTATTACAAATTGAATTATTCTGCAAAGTATTCAAAGTACTCTGCCTCTCTGAAAAGCATTAATCCAGAACTGTTGACTTACACATTATAAGTAACTGATTACATTACAATAAAAGCAATCCATTAAGTTTCTTTGTGGAAGATAATCTAATGACAGAAACTGGTAATTAAACCCAACAGCGCACAGAAGCACATTGCGTACCTTGTTTAGTGAATGAACCTGAATGTTTTTCGCTCCGATGTCCCTCAGGTCTCTTTCTGCATCATATTTCAAGTCATTGGAGACACTAAACCTAGACAGAGCAGTGATGGAGGACAGATATCTTAATAATAATAATAAATAGCACAATTATAAATCAAGGCAAAATTATTAGCCCTCCTGCGAAATTGTTATTCTTTCTAAAACATTTCCCAAGTGTTGTTTAGCAGAGCAAGGAAATTTTCACAGTATTCCCTATAATATTTTTTCTTCTAGATTAAGTCTTATTTGTTTGAGTTTGGATGGAATAAAAGCAGTTTTTACATTTTTAAGGTCAACATTAACAGCCCCCTTATAGAGAAAATTGTCTACAGAACAAATCGTCCGATTACTTGCTTAATTAGACTAATCATGCCTTTAAATGTGACTTTAAGCTGAATACTAGTGTCTTGAAGAATATCTAGTCTAATATTGTGTGCTGTCATAATGGCAAAGAGAAAATAAATCAGTTATTAGAAATGAGTTATTAAAACTATTATGATTA
This sequence comes from Danio jaintianensis, assembly GCA_903798115.1. Taxonomy (NCBI): domain Eukaryota; kingdom Metazoa; phylum Chordata; class Actinopteri; order Cypriniformes; family Danionidae; genus Danio; species Danio jaintianensis. The sequence goes on along the minus strand of CAIGQV010019871.1, from coordinate 1,382,478 downwards.
GAAATGTGTATAATAAAAGACTGTCTCAGTAAGACAACACTTAGGAAATATTTGTAAATAATGAACATTTGTCAGGAGGCCGAATACTCTGGACTTGAACTGTACACACACAGAGAGCGGTGTTTACCAGAGAGATCTTTTCCTGCCCAGAAGGTAATTCTCGTATATGATTCCAGCAATGGTTCTGCCCTTTCCCACTCCAGCGCCGTCTCCTATCAGGTACGCCGCTCGGTCTCCATTCGGCAGGAACGTCTCGTGTTGCTGAGAAAATATAAAAAATTGAGAGCTCAAATACTGTGAAGGGTTGGCATTTCAGCTGCATGCACGAAGCGAACAGTAATGCACTCCAGGCCGTTTAGAGCTGGTATTAAAGGTGCAGTATGTAGCATTAGCTACGTTTCCATCCACCTATTTTTATTCGCATTTTGGATATGTGCTCCGCGTCTCACGCCTTCAAATTCCACCACGCGTTCACTGCATGTCAGCATTGCCTTCTGAGGCGCAAGTCATTTATTAAATGAAGAACAGATTGACGCAGCTTCTCCGACCGCAGCAAATTCCGGTTTTACTGTTGATATTTGGCGCCATTTAATCAGGAAGTGACGATTTTGTTCTCTTTGACTCGTTGGATGGAAACGCTGCTTTATTCACACATCTTTTATGCGATATTACAGTTTTGCGCATAAAGTTAATTCGAATTTTTGGATGGAAACAGCTATTGACACCCAGTGGTTGAACTAGGTATTGTAGTCCAAATTCAAAATATCGTAGAGGGGTTTTTCTGCACCAGTCCCTGACTGACACACATACACCGGTTGCCAGATTGAAGACAAACAGGAGCGTGTGTGTCAGTCGGATCAGGCGTGTGAATGCAGTGAAGGACAGAGCAGCACCTGTGCAGCGTAGGTGACAGCCTCCAGCTGCAGCGCAGACAGCCAGCCCCGGTCGATGGTCTCCTCTGGGATGGAGAGTCTGTACCAAACATCCGGAGGGTTCACGCTGGACAGAGAACTGGTCTCCACCACGGGGTCAGGGTGCCGCAGACCGATACGCACTGAAAAAGAGCAAGGTTGTGAAGATTGATGATAGGATCGCAAACAAAAATAAAGTATTGTATAATACTTTATAATGCAGTATAGCATAATGTTTTATATTAATTATTAATAGTCATCTGTAAAAATAGTTTTGATACGCAAAAATTAAAAACATTTTCTAAAAACACTTTCTCTCTGTAGTATTCAACATAAGTGCATATATACAAGTGATTTTATTGTTATTAAAACTGTTTTTGGGTTAAAACACTGAATATTGCAAGTCAAATCACTGGTAAAGTAATTTCTCTTGAACCCAGCTTGAGCATATTTGGGTCCATTGAACTGTAATGTGACCAAACATGAACGATTGCTGTTGATTTTATGTTTGCTGGAAGCGAAGCGTGTAATTGTGCGTTCTTGGAAAAAAGACAGTCCTGGTGTATCTCAGTGGATAAAGGGGTTCACCTCATGCCTTGAGATAAGATGACCCGTTGCTTGAAAAACTAAATATTTTGGTCTATTTGGAAAGTATTCTCTGACTCTTGGAGAGTCTAGATCACAGGTGTCAAACTATGGGATGAAATTAGTATCAATATTATTTGCAAATGCACACTCTTTCATCCACGCGCTCCATCAATGTTGCATCTGTGAATTTAAGATTTGCGCAAACATAAACATGTTCGTGAAAACAAATATTATGTTTTGCATTCACGCATCTTAATTTACGTGTGCGAAAAGGAAGTTTTGCATTTGCGGATCAGGTGACGTGCGCGTGTGAATTGACTTTGTTTGAATCTATACTGCCGGCTTCGTTTGAATTTTGAGACTTTCTTTTCGCGGTTTTTAAGCTTTTCTGGAATCAAACACAAACAACTTTACATGAAAAAGCCACAGCGTTCTTTTTTAATGTGCACACATCTACCTACCGATTTGAGAAATATACAATCCTGCGTTACTACACTTGTGTCTGAAAACGTTAGATTTAAATAAATGTGCAGCACAGAGTTGTCTTTGTGAATACACATGCTCTGTTTTGTGTACGTGAATCATAATTTGCGCATTTGTGGATCAGGTAGCGCTCATTTGGATTATGAGACTGATTTTACACATTTTCCCAACAAATCCACGCGCGCACAACTCTTGATCCGCACGCAACTTTCGATCCACGCGCAAATGTACTAATGCAATTTAACCAGTGACCACTAGATGGCAATCTCATTTGGGTATTCTGACACTCTATGCCTGTGTGAGGTCAACATTTAACCACTGGAAAGTCAAATCTCCTCTCAGGCGCACATTATAACATTCAGTATAGGTTAAAATGGTGACGTCCTACGCTTCCATTTGTTTAGGTCTACTACTGATAAAAGATTTTGAAGAAAGGTTATGAATACTTAATTCTAAGGGAACATCTCTGCCCATACCGATACGTGTAGGAAATATGCTTTATTTGTAATTTTCCTATTTTAATAAAAGCATGCAAACATACTGTGTTGTATTATTCTGGCAATAACTTGTTTTACCGTCAGGGATGGGCAAAAATACATTGAAATGTATTTTAAAATAAAATACTAAATACCTCAATTTTACGTGTATCGAAAAATAAACTACAAAATACAGCAGCCACAACATGTATGATAATAAAATACTGTATTTTTTATTTTGAAAATACTACAAAATACTTTTACATGGGAGTATAACATTTCTTCACTAACCTTCTATCAATAGGCATATTCGATCAAGTAAAGCAGGGGTGCCCAAACTCAGCCCTGGAGGGCCGGTGTCCTGCACAGTTTACTTCCAACCCAATCAGACACACCTGGCCTAGTTAATCAAGCTCTTACTAGGCTTTCTAGAAACATCCATGCAGGTGTGTTGGAGCTAAAATCTGCAGGACACCGGCCCTCCAGGCACGAGTTTGGACATCCCTTAAGTAAAGTGTTACCAAAACAGTGATATAATTAACACTTTAGATCAGGGGTGGGCAAACTCTGTCCTGGTGGGCCGGTGTCCTGCAGATTTTAGCTCCAACACTAATCAAACACACCTGAACATGCTAATCAGTGTCTTCAAGATCACTAGAAATCTATAAGCAGGTGTGTTTGATCAGAGTTTTAGCTAAACTGTGCAGGACACCGGCCCTCCAGGATCGAGTTTGCCCACCCCTGCTTTAAGCTGCGGTCACACTGGACTTTTCTCCCCATAGACTTCCATTCATATGCCTGCGAAATCGCATCACGTGACTGCGTGAGACCAATCAAAACATGACCTCTCTGGACAGAAATGTAAAATATAGACCAATCGCTGGCTTTTTAAAATGTCTAATTATCTTGTTGAATCCCGCCCCTTTTCACAGCGGCGTCCGACAGAATTTCGCATGCTCAAACTCAAGTGTGACCGTGGCATTATAGTGTTAGTTTCTTAATTTCACCACTTTCCAATATATGTGCTGCCAGTATTACAGATTTAACTAGCATGCATAAGATCATAAAACCAGCTGCATTAATATTGAAATTCACTAAAACCTGCAGCGCATTCAATCCCGTCACTGTGCGATGTTTAAATCACGCCACATATCATAACATAATATTGATTTAATTATATATTGTGCTGCCGTAATGTGCAGCGTTTACCACAGAAGACCATCACTGCTTGATATATGTTTAATGCATTAAGACTCATCTGTGTGCTTGTGTATAATATGCGTCATCAGTCATCTGAATATCAGGAGGACATGAAACACGTTCTACATCAAGCATACGGAACTCACTGATTTCACACTCAAACTGCAGCAGGTCATGCAGAAAATGGCAAATGTGTGCCTTAAGATAGCTCTTTGTTAGCATGCTTTTGTTGAGAGATGATCTAAATATTCATAACTTGAGAAAAATAATTAAATCTTAAATTAAGCAGATATTGTACATACGCTTCATTGGCATGTATTCGGCATATGTCTCTGCATGGCCGAGCTCCTCCTCTTCTTCCTCTTCTGGCTCCTCTTCCTCCTTCATTCCTGGTAATTTCTACAGTAAAAGCAAAAACATTGAGTATATTTTGGGATGCTTCAGCTGTCCAAACCGTTTTTTAAATATCTGCTGTGACGTTCAGAGATCTTGTTTTCCAGCAGAACTACTCATGACTTTAACTATCAAAAACAACTAAACACATTGGAAAGCTGTGAAATGTAATGCACAAAAAGTCTGAATTTTATTTAGTTTTAACTTTTTTTAATGTATTTGATTTAATATTTATGTATGGTGCCACGGTGGCGCAGTGGGTAGCGCTGTCACCTCACAGCAAGAAGGTCGCTGGTTCGAGTCCCGGCTGGGTCAGTTGGTGTTTCTGTGTGGAGTTTGCATGTTCTCCCCGTGTTGGCGTGGGTTTCCTCCGGGTGCTCCGGTTTCCCCCACAGTCCAAACACATGCGCTATAGGGGAATTGGGTAAGCTAAATTGTCCGTAGTGTATGTGTGTGAATGAGAGTGTATGGATGTTTCCCAGTGATGGTTGCAGCTGGAAGGGCATCCGCTGCGTAAAACATATGCTGGATAAGTTGGCGGTTTATTCCGCTGTGGCAACCCCAGATTAATAAAGGGACTAAAGCCTGGTTTATACTTCTGCGTCGAGTGATTGGTGTGACCCACGGCGCATGTCTTGCGTGTAGTCGTGCATTTATACTTCTGTGTGCTGTTTGTGTTGCTCTGCAATAACACTCCCAAACGCTAGCTGGCAGTGAGGTTTTTATGTTCCTCTGTGTCGAGTTTCTTCACTGGTGTTTTGTTTTCTCTGAACGCTACATTAATGTACAAGTAGCTCAAACTGGCTCATTCAGAGGCGGAACCAGCGGATACCAAGCACACTCATCAGCACTACCAAGCCAACCAATCACAGAGCTTGCGCTACGTGTCATTGCAACATGTAGTTACATTTTTTGAGAGGTGCGCATCAGCGAGGGCTACGGCTGCGCCGGAGCATACGCGTGCGCTTGACGCAGAAGTATAAATCAGCCTTAAGCCGAAAAAGAATGAAAGAAGAACTAATAAAGAACAATACTTTATTTGTTCTTTTTTAGCAATTATTAATCATAATTACACATTTAAAAATGCATTAAGATCCAAATTCATGCTTGTTAACATTAGTTAATGCACTGTGAATTAACAAAGTTAATTGGAAAAAAAGAAAAGAATAAACACTAATAAATGTTTATGCTTGTAAATACATTAAACAACATTAATTAATACACAGGGTTCTTACGCTTTTCCCAAAGTCAAATTCAAGCACTTTAGGCACTTTTCAGATTAATTTTTTTAACTTTTCCAGCTTCTGTCCATTTTTGCATCCATATTCATCAAATCATATCAGATGCTAATCATGATGTATATATTCTATAGTATAAAATAGGACAATTTGTGAACACTAAAATACTTTATTCTTTTAAATGAAATCTACATGCATCTTAAATCTATTATCTTTCAGATTTAATATCTATATTTAAAAGTCAAATTTATATTTATTTTCAAAGGGCACAGATAAAACGAATAAAATAAACCAGCATACGGCCAAAAGCAAAGTGATTCAGTTCATTTTACTTAAACAGTTAATTATTATTACCCATTTAGTAATTTAAATTACTAGGAAAGCAACACAATTACATTTCCAAGCACTTTACGGGAAATCTAAGCACTTCTAAAACCTTATATAAAAATAAAAAAAAAGAACCAAGTTCCAGCACCTCTCCCAACCCTGAACACACTCTTATTGTGAAGCACTACCAAAAAGCCAATAAAGACATATAGAAAACAACAAATAATTCAGTGCATGAGCTCGTGATGTAGGTAAATAAACAAACAAATCACCTGACGTACATTTACAGGTGAGAAGCTGCGCATTTTCATGTCATCGTTGACCCAGATTCTTGCTACATCTTTGCTGGACACTTCTTTCTTCAAGCCGTTGTTCACTTCCGCTGCAGAAAACACAAAAACAGATGAAGGTCATCAGAGATATGAATGAAAGCAGCTTGTGTGAAATGAGTCGGGCCACCACACCACCTGTGAGAAGAGCCTGCAGATAATAATAATAAAACCCTACCCATACCTGATCTGCTCATCATCTTAGTGGACACCAGAATAATCTCTGAAAAGAAGAGCAGCGGCGTTAAAGACAACAGCAGGATCCAAAACACAAGCTTTAACATCACAGATCAAAACACAAACGCTCCTGTGCACCATGCTTTCATGCTACAGCAACACCCGTCTGAGAGGAGGAGCTGTAAACACCTTTAGTGGATGGAATATAAATGTTTATTAACCCCTTAGCTGCTTCCACTTTTAAACAGACATGTTCAACTTAAATGACTCTCAATCTTCAACACTTTAGTGCACAGATTTAAACTTGGTCTCATTTTAAAGAAGTCAGATTGTAGCTGAAGTGGAAAAAAGCTCAAATAGTTTAATAAAACCAAAGTTATGCACCTTTACGTTGATGAGAATAATAAAATAAATGTATGTTTTAATATATTACATAAAATATGTATTTTACAAAACAAAAGTCTAAAATTGTCAGAGAATCAATGCTAAATATTTAAAATTATATTAGAAATTTGAAGTTTTCGGTAAGATTTACTTTGGCTGCAGTACCAGACATGGCATTAGACATGACATTCAGTTTACATTTGCGACAATCCAAGAGCGTCCCCTATCTTTTGAGGAACATTAACCATATTTTTTCATACTTTTGACAATATTTGTAAAGTCGACATACAATTCTATAGTAGTATGGGCAGTTTGGTGAGATTTTTTTTTGCATTTAGCATCAAAAACATCTAAAATTATATATATATATATATATATATATATATATATATATATATATATATATATATATATATATATATATACACACACACACAAGGCCGCCGAATGAAATGACTTGACTTAAAGGGAATTTGTTGACACTAACCAGACAAGACACGAAGTGTGGAACACGCTCACCGACAGACCGAACAAGACCAACAGCCGACCTTCAGCTTGATGTGTCCCGGCCTTTAGTGAGCCACGAGTTAATAAAGGTTGGTAAGTACTGTCCTAGAGGAACCAGGGCCCGGGTGCATAAAAGTCTTTAAGCTGAGAAATCCCTTAGTTTGAAGGTTACGGGTACTCTTAGTAAACTTTGGGTTGCAAGAACAAAAACGATCATGAATGATCAAAGTGTTCCCTTAAACGTTACTACAAAGTCCTTAGTAACCTTTTCCCCAAAACTGCTCCCTTAAACGAGCAAATGACACTCAAAATGCAAACATTCTCATGCAAATACAAATGTTTTAGATCAGACTCACAGCATTGTAAAAATACCCATAGATATATAAAGTACACATGAACTCAAAACTCACCATGGTGATGTTGTTAGCTCGCATTGCTAGTTTTGTGCTGAACAGTTCATCTGTGCATGTCATTAAGAACAAAACAATGGTTTGCTCTTGTAATCTTTAATTGAAATCTGAAAATGCACTTCCTGTTTGTTTTCAGTTCAATTCTCTGATTAGGTCTGTCTGAGGTAGTGGGCGTGGCTAACACACTTAACCACACCCCTCCAGCTGTCAGCGCAAGGCTTGAAATTAACCTTTTTGCTTGGTAGCACCGGTGCTCCTAATTTCAAAAATATAGGTGCACCAGCCAAAATGTAGTCGCACTCACCACAAACTATGAGCACCGTTACTACAAGTTTTATATTAACAGATTTACTGCATTTGAATTCAACACTAATCAAAACTAAAAAAAATACATTAAAAATGCATGTGCCCACCGGCCTGCACACACAGCTGGACATGAATGAATCTTAGTTAACGATAATAACTGTGATATGATATTTGTCTGATATTGCACAGATAATATTGACATAACTTATTATTTGCATACGTCATCTTAATATCAATACCGGTCTTTTCATGAGCTGCAATATTAGTTTAATCTCAGTGAATGCAAGCTCTTTTGCGATGGTGAATGCGCTGCAGTTGCGCGACTGACAGCATCGTGACGGTTAAATGAAGGATTAAATAACATTAGAACATCTCAAGGTTAAAATGTGAAGATTCTGTGGCAAACGCTGTTACCTGCAAACTCCGTCCCACCGGCTTTACGGTGAATGGCTTTAGTCATGTTCATAGCGGACTTTAACCCACTGGAAGTCTTTTATCCACTCTTGGAAAAGTGAAGATGCTGGATTAACATTCACCACATGATCACTGATAAGATGTGCCATTATTTAAACCATTCCTGAGCGCTGCGTTTGGCGTTTTTAGGTGCAAAGATGCATTCTGCGTAAATATATCCTAAATACATGCATGTGGTAAACGTTTTGCAGTGAAAACCGGCCGCACGGCAACAATTATATGCAGTCGCACAAATGCTCCCAAATATATTTTAAGGTTGCATGGATAAAACTTCGGGCGCATATGCAACCAAAACGGTCGCAATTTCGAGCCCTGCAGCGCTATGACAACAAACAGAAATGGTGAGCAGAAGGAGTCTGTTAGGTTGTAATAACTCCAACTCCAAACCCTTTTCCCCATCTTTCTGTATGAAACACCTACTTTACTACAACCAATCAGCTCGCAGTAGAAAAAACAAGCCACACCCACAGTTTTCTCATTTAATACTCTTTCTCTGGGAACCAGAAGCTGTTTTTTCACATTGTGACGCAGTTAAAACAGAATAATAAATGAGCAAAAATGTGTGTGGCTAGTTTTTTCTACTGCAAGCTGATTGGACGTTGTGAAGTAGGCGTTTCATTCTGATGGGAAGTTGGGGAGTTAGAGAGGCGTGGTTAAGCAATACCTCAGACAGACATAATCCGAGAATTGAACTGAAAACAAACAGGAAGTGCATTTGCAGATTTACATTACAGAATACAAGAGCAAACTAGTTTATTTTTCTTAATGACCTGCACAGATGAATTGTTCACCACAAAACTAGCACCATGCGCTATCAAAATTAATATGCTTAGTTTTGATTTCATGCGTACTTTAGGTTAAATTACTTAAGGATTTTTACAGGGCAGAGACCCGCTCCTTCTAAAGCTTGTGTGTGTGTGTGTGTGTCACTCACTGGTGCCAGTGGCGGTGGCGACGGGCTGTGCGATGTCTGCCGGGGGCTTCAGCTTCATCAGCTCCCCCAGACTGCTGCTCTTCAGCAGGTCCTTCAGTCGGATCTGCTCGCTGTTTGCAGGCACAGCAGTGCAGACGGAGGGAGAAGCGGAGCTGCGCTGCGCTGGAGAGCCGCTCTGCAACAACTTGGTGACGGTGATGGTCTGTCTGGAGCTGCTGCCCGAGGAGGGTTTGGAAACCACAATGGTTCCGAGCGAAGGCAACTGATTCAGCTGATTCAACACAAAGGTGGTGGTGGAGGGCTGAGGCTTCTCCTGCACGCGCACACACACAGGTAATGCACTTCAGTCTCACAATCAAAAATAAGATTAATCGATTATTTTTCATTAAAAAATAGGCTTAAATGGAAATGCCAAAATGAAAATGTGCATAAAAACACACGCACATAACTGAGCAGGATAAACCTATTCGATAATATTAAATGTGCATAAACTGTGCTGTGAACAGCTGCAGTGAGTAAAGTCTGCGCTTCATCAGTATCTGCGCTTCAGTGCTGTAGTTTCTCTCAGATATAAATGTGTGTGTGAGGGTCTTTGCGTCAATGTTGGTCTCCAGCTCTCCATTGTTGCAGATGTGAAATGTTGTTGTGCTGATTGTTGCAGGCCTCAGCCGTCCGTCATCACAGTGCTTCAGTATTATTCTTCTTCTATTATTATTGCCTCCAGAACTGTCTTGAGCATCTGTCTGCGCTCCCGTCTCACGCCTCCAGAACCCACCGCATTACGACAGTTAAAGATCCTAAACTGCATCAAGACCTCTGGTTGGTCATACTGGTCTTTTTGTCTAAGCGGGCAGTTTCCGGCCATTATGAGCCACAATCTGGACCAGTTTGACCAGTTAGTCAAAGACTCCACACACACACACACAGAGTTGATGCGGTGTGCAAAACTCACCCTGATTGTGACGGTAGGTGTTGGAGGAGCTGGAGGATCAATCCTGACGTCTCCTGAAGCTTCATTACTGAGAGCGATGTCAAGTGCATTTAATGAGACCGACTGGAAGAAAACAGCAGTCATTCATTAAATCTGACATACTGAGAAAGATCTTTTAGTCTATACTGTTGAGATGAACACACTGCTAAATATATTATGCACTGTATTGCTATGTTCTTATCTAACGCCATATTGCACAACGTCAAAAACATTCAATTTCATCAGTCAATATTTTAATCAGTGCACGCAGAAAAACACAGATTTTTAGACATTCACATTGAGTGTTTTACTTATTTAAATGTGTGTAAATATATATTTTGTCAGTTTCTAAACTAATTTCAGTACCATTATTGAACAATGTGAAAATGTTTATACGATTCATGAACAGCAGAGTTTCTAAATAATATTTTCTGTCGTTGAGTAGATGTTATATGAGAGATTTTGTTCATAAAACAAGTGGTTCTAATTGTATTTGCATTGTAAATCTAAAAATAAACAAACTATTTTTTCCATGAGTTAAAGATTTAGTTACTAAACTTAACATTTACCCACATAAATCCACAAAATTCTGCACAGAAACAGCTAAATAATGTCCACAGATTCTGCCTGGCCCTGCTTATGATATGCATACGAGACAGAAGTGATGATGATGAAGATGTGTGTGTCTGACCTGCTGTGAGGACACCAGAGGAACACTGTCCTGAACATCCACATCAAACAGGTCATTGGGGCAGATCCCACTCTCACTGAGAGCAGCCAGAAGCAAATCTTGACCAGGATCCATCGTCTGAAACACACACCACAAACATCCTGCATAATCTCCAAAACAACGTCAACACAATTCAGATCACACCTTTACAATGACACAAACCCTAATTAAACAGAACACACACACATTTGAGCACCACTAATGGAAGGCCCTCAACCCTTGTGTGCTGTTGGGTCATTTCATCCACTATGGGTAGGTAACTTGGCCACAACATTCTCTGTGCTTCAGCAAATGTGATGATTTTTGGTGACTAATCATTGACACATATTTTAGGAAAATGCCTTAATGTTCAGAAACTCAACAACACACTGTTCAGATCGACTCCCCTTTGGTGATGTTGGTGGCTGTTTTTGCCCCATTGACTTCCATTATAATCACATTTCGTACTGTGCTTACTGTGTTCAGAGAGCTGAGGGGCTTATTTTGAGTTTCTCACACATAAGTGCACAAAGGTCACACACACACTATACTCCATATAAAAGCCAGAAACTAAGCTTTTTTTTGCACTGCAACTGATGATCAACAGTAAAAATGACAGATTGTCCCTCTTAATCCCAACAGGGAAACCAGCAGCACTCAAGAACACATGATTATCTGCTGTCATGGCTTTACAATCAATAAATGTGATTATAATGGAAGTCAATGGGGCAAAAACAGCACCACCAAAATAACGAAAGCGGGGTCAATCTGAACAGCACACAGGGGTTAAATCTGAGCATAAACCTATAAAACACGACATGCACTCATAACATGCTAAACTAGCGCTGCTAACGGCTCACCATCACCTCCACACGTGTTTGTCCAGCCCGAATCCAAGGAGACACTTCCTGGTCTGACTGTGCTAATGTCAAGCAGCTAACACCACCACTGAGCAGATGATCACTGACTAGTGCTAATGACTAGATTTAACATGAGCAAACACTGGAGAACTGGGATCTGGCGGTTATTTAAACACGTCAAGAGCCAAACACTGAGCTCATCTGCTCCACAACACACACACACACACACACACACACACACACACACACACACACACGTAAACAGAAAAACAGGCTCTCCTCGGTGGAGCAGCAGCCGCGTGAGGTGCCGCGGCTCCGGGCTAATGTTCCCTCAGGAGCCCGTCATCATCTTTAACCGCCTCAGAGCCTCCAAAACACCCGATAACCGAGTTTAAACCGATCTAGAGCAGCATGAGTGTGTGGATCCGCCGTGTGATCGGTGTGTGTGTGTGCTAGCGGTGCCTCAGGTTAACATTAGCTGCTCCTCCGCTTTGGGAGAAACGCGATTAAACTCGATATTCCTCCGCGCAGCGCCGCCACACCGAGCACAACGGTGACCGGGACACAAACCGGTGTAATCCCGCGGTCTGAGGGCGTACCTGCGGCGGGGGAACACGCTCTGCTGTCGGTGTCCGGGCTCCGCAGGATCAGGATGTCTCCGCTGCTCGCGCTGCTTGTTTTCTAACCGCCGGCCGCCATCTTTACCGGAGCGCGCTCGGGTCACGTGACTCCGCAGCCCACACTGCAGATCCCGCGCGGAGAAACGCCCGTGCCGCGCCGCGGGAGACGCTCCGCCGAGCGCCGCTCCACAGCCGAGCTGCTACCGCCGCCGTTCAGTACACACCGGAGCCCGTCCGCACCGACCCGCAGCATTAATTACAGTTATTAATCAAAACTAGACGGAGAAGGAGAGATCCGGAGCCTGTCACGTGACCTGACGCTTACTCATTTTCCGGAAGTGACGCGGTAAAAGGAGCTTCCTGCGATGACGCGTCATGATGACACTGCAGAAGCCATGCTGGTGAGGTCAAACCCTCAGCCTGACCGACCTCTGCCAAAGTACTGCTTCGAAATAATACACAAATATCAGGAAGACATTTTAATAATATGTTTTACAATGATTTCAGCAACAATTAAATAAATATAAAGCTTCGCAGAGTTACACACTATGAAAACACAAGGTCACGTTTGTCTGTGATTGTGTGTGTGTTTATATGTATATATATATATATGTGTGTGTTTATATGTATATATATGTCTATATCTTGGTAGGTATGACCTTTTCAAAACTCAAAAACCCTTTCACGGAAATAAAAACAATTGCAATCACATTATGAAATAGTTTTTCTCCTGTACATGCACATTGGTCAAAATTATTGGCACCCCTAAAGTTCATACGAGTGGAATATTTCTGAAGAATATTTCTATTCATTCATTCATTCATTTTCCTTCAGCTTAGTCCCTTTATTCATCAGCGGACGCCACAGTGAGACTTGAACCAGCGACCACCTTGCTGTGAGGCCACAATGCTGACCACTGAGCCACCGTGTCGCCCATATATACATTCATATTTGCTTATTGTTTTTAGCACGGAGTGAATTAAAAAAGAAGCAAAAAAGCCCAGTCTGGATTTTTAAAGAGTATAAATGTGATCACAAAAGCAAACGTAGATCTTCAGAAAATAGAAAGTGTCTGTAACAGGAAGAGCAAATTCCCATTTCCACCATCAGCCCAATGATGAAGAAGCTCCAGTCAGATGGATGAAACGCTCTCCAAGAGCTACAGATGGACAACTGCAGACATTAGTAGAGTTTTGAGCATGGTTTTGAGGTCAGAAAGGATCAAAACGTGTGCTAGAAGTCTTCAAACAGGCCATGGCTGGATCTCTATAATGAGAATAATCCAAAACAAACATGGGTCAGTGAACAACCCAATCAAGTCCTGATTTTTAATGTGAATATTAAGCCCTTAACTGCTCCCACCTTTTGAACATAGACGTGAAAATTATATATTCAATGTTAATGCTTCAGCGCTTTGGTGCACAGATTAAAGCATTGTCTTATTATAAAGAAGACAGATGTCAGATTGTAGCTGAAGTGAAGTATGTTGCAAAAGTTAAATAAAACAAAAGTGATGTGCCTTTAAGTTTATTAAAGCAATAAAACAATAGATGTACTAGTATATATTACATATGTATTTTACAAAACCTGTTTTATATCAAACTTGGCAGAAAATCAAAGCTATCTGAACAAATTATATTCCAGATTTGAAGTCAAACAATGAGCTTTTAGTAGTATTTAGTTTGCCCGCAGTACCAGACATGACCACCAGTTTACATTGATGACCATGCAAGGGCGTCCCCTATTCCTGTTTATGTTTTGAGGAATATAAACCCTATTTTTTTCATACTTTCCCTAATGTTTGTAAAGTAGGCATCAAATTCTAAAGTAGTATGTGCAGTTTGGTGGTGTTTGAGTTGAATTTAGCCTCTAAAAACGATTGTTACATGTAGATTGCTGTAGCAAAGTAATGCTTTACCACTCTTGAGTATTCTTGTCGCAAATTAATAAATAACTGTTGCTCAGTGATATCTCTCAAAAATCAGTCACCAGATATGGAAGCAACATTTTAAGCCTTCAATTGATCAGAATCAGAAAGAGCTTTATTGCCAGGTATGTTCACACATACGAGGAGTTTGTTTTGGTGACAGACGTGACAGAGCTTCTACAGTGCAGCAGAATGACAGAGACAGGACAAACAACAGATCATAAATATATTTAAAAAATAAAAGTTGTAGTGAATGCAAATATACAAATTAACAAGTGTATGTACAGGAATATTACTATATACAACGTTATATGGCAGCTGTTATGAAAGTATGTAATACTTTTAAAGCTGTATGTAAAATATGTTGTTAAATAAGTGTTTATGTGTATAAAAAGTTTTTGATATATTTAGATTGCTTTATGTTTAGACTATAATAATATGGTTTAAACATGTAACTGCAAATGTTGAAGAGTAAAAGTGAATGTATTTTGATCTCTTACGTTTCTTGTACTCATCGTATATGTGTAGATTCTAGCATTGCAGGTACGTTTGGTTTCCTCAAGGTAAACCAATAATACCTCCTGATTCACCATCACGAAACAAGTTTAATTCTCACATCATTTTGTGTTTATTCTAATAACTTAGACAAAAATTAGCATAAAGCATCTATTTTCTGTATTATTATACAAACAAACTGTGTCTTGGAGAATTTTTCGTTCACTTTTAAAACTATAAGATGATGAAAATACAGCTGAAGCACACAATTGTGGAAAATATAAACTCAGATATTGTCAACTTTATTATAGTTTAACAGGTTTAACAATAAGCGACTGAACAGAATCAAATATTCACATCACGTTTGATAATTGCTGCATTATTTTACATTAATAATGGATTCAGTTTACTGTAAATTATAGCTACATGTGTTGTAGATCATTACAGTCCATGGAAAACTAATGTACACACACACTAATACACACACACACACACTAATACACACACACACTAATACACACACACACACACTAATACACACACAGAAATTAAAAAGTAAAATTGTGTGTGTGTGTGTGTGTGTGTGTGTGTGTGTATACATGTAGAACAGAAATCAAACACAGCCCAGACGTTCATTAATTATTTAATATTGGACCACAACAGTAGTTTGGTTTCATATGCAGCCGCTGTAGCGAACAGGAAGTGGAGGCTCCTCGCTGCTCCTTCTTCCGGTGAACATTATTGGTGGTTTAAAGGCTCACATGTTTCCTGCCGTGAATGAGATAAAAGTGCAAACATGGCGGCGTGAGGAGCGGGGAGAGTGTCCGCGGAGGAGCGCTCAGTGTCGGCTGTTTTCCTGCGCTCACCGTGAATGCGCTCCAGCGGCCCGGAGCCTGGAGAACCGCGGACCGGAGAACCGCACAGCCGGGCCAGAGGCGACCATGAGCGGGGTGAGGATCCAGGAGAGACCGTGGTCTGTGTCTGGGTCTCTCTTTCTCTGTGTGTGCGTGTGAGAGAGAGATAATGGATGGGTGTGTGTGTGTGTGTGTGTGTGTGTGTGTGTGTGTCTGTGTGTCTGTGTGTCTGTGTGTGTGTGTGTACAATGTGCGAAATGTGCGTCTGTGTGGGTTAACAGCCAGACGTCTCACACACTGCTGTAAAATCTGAGAGACAACCGCAACATTCAGGACTGGAGTGAGGAGGAAAGAGCGCAGCAGCAGCATTACACTTACACTTACACACCCATGCACACACACAGACAGACAGACACACACACGCGCACACACACGCACGCACGCACACACACAGACACACATTTCGCACATTGTACACACACACACACAGACACACAGACACACAGACACACACACACACACACACACACACACACACACACACACACACACA
>CAIGQV010019871.1:1348099-1361353 GCA_903798115.1 Danio jaintianensis | reverse complement strand
TGTTGACGCCAAACAGAGTTGCTGTCGTGATTGGCTGATTAGAAATTTGCGTTAACGAGCAGTTGGACAGGTGTACCTAATAAAGTGGCCGGTGAGTGTATATTGGCATGTAAGAAAAAACAAAAGTGTGTGTGTGTGTATGTATGTATGTGTATATATATATATATATATTAGGGTTGCACGATACTGGAATTCGGTACAAATCGATATTGAAGTTTTAAAAACGTGAACACAACGGCCAATCAGTGCTGTTTAAGAACGCACTCAACAGCGCTCAAATGTTAGAGGGAAATGGACATTTTTAAAACTTCAGTATCGATTGGTACCGAACTCCAGTATCGTGCAACCCTAATATACATATATGCTTTATTTTCATAATTTAAAATGCAGTCATATTTATTTTAATATGATTATAACCCTAACCCGTGAACTAAAAGAAACATCAAATACAAGTATAAGGTATAATAAAAACAAAGTACACTAGAATAATTGTGGATGCTGTTTTTATGCACATTTTATTCTGTGTTCTAGTGAGTCATAAGCACACATTATGGTTTGATCGTTAGAATCACTGATGTACATACTGATATTATTGTTTCTCTCCTTAATGTTGATGATTTTTCATCCTTCAGTGCTGAGAGCAAGAGTCCTCCAAACCGGAAGGTCACCGATTATTTCCCCATCAGAAGAAGCTCCAGAAAGAGCAAGAGTGAACTGAAGGTGAAGCGCAGATCGGCTGTTTATAATTACATTCCATCAATAACAAAATAAGAAAAACATTAAACCCAAACATCCTTCATCCAGTTGAATCGCAGTAACATTGAGAAGGGTCATTTAGAGGTAATATTCGGTGTGCGTGTGTGTTTTGATGACAGTATGAAGAGAAGCAGCACATCGACACACTGATCAGCAACGGCATCGAGGACGGGATGATGGTAAAGCAGTTTCTCCATCAGATCTCTGTCTGTGTGTGTGTATATATTAAAGGTGTGTGTGTTTTCTGCAGGTGCGCTTCATCGAGGGGAAGGGTCGTGGGGTTTTTGCCACGCAGCCGTTCCAGAAGGGTCAGTATGTGGTGGAATATCACGGAGATCTGCTGCAGATCACAGACGCCAAGCAGAGAGAGGCTCTATATGCACAAGACCCCTCCACCGGCTGCTACATGTACTACTTCCAGTATCTCAGCAAAACATACTGGTATGACACGAATGCGCTTCTGCATTCACTCTTTATTTTCAGTAAGGACTGCACGTTCATGGTTTTTATAGGAATTCTGCATTTAATCCTCAGGCCTCCCTAAGATTTTTGGGCAAAGTCATTTTATTTAGATTTTTATTATCTTTTGAAATGGGCACCCTTTAGGACGCAGGTGACACCCTCAGTTCCTGGAGGGCCGCAGCTCTGCACAGTTTAGTTCCATCCCTGCTTCAACACACTTACCGGGAGGTCTCAAACAAGCCTGAAGGACTCAATAAGTTTGATCAGGTGTGTTTGATTGGGGATGGAACTAAACTGTGCAGAGCTGCGGCCCTCCAGGAACTGAGTTTGACACCTGTGCTTTAGGAAATGAATGGGAACTATTCAAATTCAAAGCATGTTTTTGTTCATAAATGGCAGCAGTTTAAATTCAGACTTGATTTCCTTGCATGTTTTGACTTTGACTAAATATATTTTGACTTTTGAAGGGTTTTTTTGGTCAATTTTCAGTTTAAATCTCACAATTGAGTCTTTATTTCTTCACAAAACTGAGTTTAACTTCTGTCTTTTTTTCCCATTGCAGTTCTGAACTTTATTACTCGTTACATTTTGACGTTTGCAATATGAAAGTTTACAGGCTTTTGAGTTCTTTTAAGATTGCGTTTTATATTTGTCATTTTCACTTTAAATCTCATGACTTTATTTACTCGCAGACCTTGTTTACATCTCAAAATTCTGACTTTTTTCAAATACATTTTTGACCTTTGCCGATCTCGAAATTGTCTCTTGATTTCCATGCATGTTTTTCTTTCCCTCCATCAGTGTTTTTTTTTAGATTTCCTCGCAAATCTTCTGTCATTGTTGGAGCCATTTGTGATATTTATTTATATAATTTTATACTTTATTTGTTGTGTGATTGAGTATTTAAGATGAATAATATTATGCTGTATTATTCTGTTTGGTGATATGGATTTCACATCAGTTCACCTGCTTGCGTAAGGGCACACAGGTGATGGGTGAGCAGCTGGCAGGAGTAGCAGGGAAACAGTTTTCTGACAGTGTTTTCTTTGTGGCATTTGTAAGACAAATCAATGAAGTTTCAGATATAAATGCTTGGACGCGTCGTAAAACATCACTGCTCCTGTCAAAACGGCTCCATATTCACCAGATGATGTCGGAGACCGTTATAGTCATTTCTTTCCCCTGCCAATTTAGCAATCGACTTTTAAAAAGTGCAAATTTATAGGCTTAATTTTGGTCCGAATTTAAACTTTTTTTAATTCACAGCACAATTAAAAATATATATATATATACATTTTAAAGTTTAAATCTAACGATTCAGATTTTATTTCCTTGCAAATCTGAGTTTACATCTCAAAATTCTGGCTTTGTTTTTCCCCGTTGCAGATTTTGCAGTTCTGATCTTCTTTCAAATGCAAACTTATAGTCTAGAAATTTGAAAGTAGTGGCATGGTGGCTCAGTGGTTAGCACTGTGGCCTCACAGCAAGAAGGTCGCTGGTTCGAGCCCCGGCTGGGTCAGTTGGCGTTTCTGTGTGGAGTTTAAATAGGGCCAAAAATAGGGTTTATATCCTCAAAACATAAACAGGAATTGGGGATGCCCTTATATGGTCATCAATGTAAACTGAAGGTCACTGCGGGCAAACTAAATACTACTAAAAGCTCTTTGAGGCGGCACTGTGTCTCAGTGGTATCGCACTGTGCAATAAGGTCTCTGGTTCGAGTCCCGGCTGGGTCAGTTGGCGTTTCTGTGTGGAGTTTGCATGTTCTCCCCGTGTTGGCGTGGGTTTCCTCCGGGTGCTCCGGTTTCCCCCACAGTCCAAACACATGCGCTATAGGGGAATTGATGAACTAAATTGGCCGTAGTGTATGAGTGTGTGTGGGTGTTTCCCAGTACTGGGTTGCAGCTGGAAGGGCATCCGCTGTGTAAAACATATGCTGGAAAAGTTGGCGGTTCATTCCGCTGTGGCGACCCCTGCTGAATAAAGGGACTGAGCCGAAGGAAGATGAATGAATGAAATGTTAAAGTTAAAATGGCAGCAGTTTAAACCTCACAATTCAGAATTTATTTCCTCACAAATCTCAAGATTTTGACTTTTTTCCATTGCAGTTCAGACTTTTTTAAAATACATTTTGACTTTTTCCCTCTTTGTTTTTTATTTGTCTTGATTTCCATGCATTTCTTACTCTTTTTCTGTTCCTCCGTCAGTGTGGACGCTACGAAAGAGTCGGATCGGCTGGGCCGGCTCATCAACCACAGTAAAAACGGGAACTGTCAAACCAAACTGCATGCCATCGCTGGAAAACCTCACCTGATCCTGGTGGCGTCCAGAGACATCCAGGAAGGAGAAGAGCTGCTGTACGATTACGGCGACCGCAGTAAATCCTCCATCGAGGCGCACCCGTGGCTCAAACATTAACACCGTCTCTCATCTAGACCCTTTTAATCAAATTATTGCCTTAGGAAACAGAATGTCGGGGCTAGTGAGTGTTACACATGGTAGATTTGCGGTACTGTCCTACTTTTAAGATATTTATCCTGCTCTATGACATGCTAGTTTCGGCACATTTTCTTTTTTTGTATGTTTTATATATTGGTAGATCAGTGCTTCCAAAGCATGCAGTTATAGTCCAACTTTCTGCATTTTTATATTGGGTTTTTTTAATCTAATCTAATGTAAGGTAGTTTAGAGGCTTAGCAATAATTATTTATGATGCCCAAACGTTTGTGTTTGAAGCAGAAAGCCGGAGACGCTAACTAACACAAGCAGGAGTGGCGTTTTAAAAATAAGGCTCAGAAAACTGGAATGTGAAAGATAACTTTGATATTATTTGAAACATTAACGTTGTGCAAATGAGTGTGTCGTGATTAATCTGAACAAAAACTGTATATCTGTTACACACAATGACCAAACGCTCCTACGGAAGCAGTTCCAGTCCATCTGTTTGATGACGATGATGATGATGATGATGATGGTTAAATAAATGATTTTATGCAATGACTGCTGCTGTTGTCATTTACAGTTGTTTAAGCACTGAGTTGACATGATAATCATGCTCTGCAGCAATCGATTGGGTTTTGAAGAGCAACTAGCTGGAGAAAATAAACACACTACTGTTTAATAGCAAAAAAATGACCATTTCTGAGCACAAAACAAGATGTTTTGAAGAATATTTGGCAAAAATGAGCCAGTAGGAACAAGTAATAATACTATTGAAGTCAATGGCTGTTTTCCTCCATAAGAAACAACAGAAGAAAGAAACTCAAACAGGTTTGGAAAAATGGTGTAAAGGATGGCAGAATTGTAATTTTTGGGTGAACTGTCCCTTTAATGTATGACCTAACAAGATATACTTAGCATTAGAATGTGTCTGCATAATTACATAGTTTTTACACAATTATCCATTATATATATATATATATATATATAAAATCATGATGTATTAAGAGACTCGTCACATTTTGTCCAGTAATAGTAATTATTTGTTACCTCAAACATTTATCCTTCAAGTCACACAATTTTACACATTTAATAGGAAGTTTTTCCACACTTTCCAGCAGAATCACGTTTGTAACATCACTTATACATCACTTATTCATCACTTATTCTGTAATATACTTTAACGAAACTCGCACAGCTCCGAATACGGCCGCCATTTTGTTGTGTGAATATATCTGTACGCCGAACGGCGATGATTTCACCTATATTTGGACTATTTCGTTAGTTTAAACATTACAGTAGAATCTTTAATTGGATTACATCTGCTTTCTGCGTACATAAAATAACTTTTGAGCATTTAATTTAACGCTGAGATCAACAAAGGACGCCTTGGGCACAGGTTTGCGCGGAAACAGACTCTGTGGCGTTACAGAGCCCGTTAAACAGCGCAGCCTCGGTTTCCGCACGGGCATTTGAAGACGGCGCACACACTCAAGGTTTGTTATGATACTTCTACATCACTGTACTGTTAAAATAATATGATTTGTGGTCATTATCAAGGTTTAAAAATGAAATATGAACAGCACATTGAATTTTAAACGAGTGTTGGTTTGGTAACGAATATAACAGCGATATCCTAAAACATATTACGAGTAGTCTGATCATATAAACACCCACACGAAAATAAATACTGTAGTAAAATATATTATACTGTATATATTACAGCATTTACGTCTGTTTGTTAACGAATGTTCCAGCATACTGTAGTATTAAATGTAGTGAACTAATAAATACTGTAGAATACTTTAGTTTGTACTACAGTAAACTGTGGTGTATTATAGTATAATATACCCTGCAGTTGTGGAGAACTAGTGTCGGGTCATTTGCTTATATTACTTTAGTTGTGTCACAATAGCAACACAATGATTCATGTACTTTACCATAGTACTGTTTAAAACACTACAGTACTTACTACAAACTGATCTAGTACCATTTTTCTGTGGTCATCTTGTTTGTTTGGACTCCAGTAATTAATAATTCACCCATAGAAATAAACAAAAGCCCTGTGTTTACTGCGTATGTGGTCTAACACCGCTGTGCTGACCTCCAATCAGCCATATTGACTCTACACTGAACAAACTGTAGAGAAACATGACATTTAAAGGGTCACTTCACACTCAAACATCATCATTTATTCATGATCATCTCATTCTAAAAGCAGAATCAGCTTTTAATCAAGTCTGGTCTCGATTTCCTATTTAGTGTTTATAATAGCATTAGTGTTTATGTTCAGCTCTGGGTTCAGTGTTTTACCTGTAATGTGTTTCCCAAGACTGGCTCCTGAGCATGATTATTAACCGTGTGTGGTTCAGATGGAGTGGAGTCCGGTGGCAAGGGTGTACGACGCTCTGAAAGCGGGCAGCATTGATGGCACAGATGTGGAACCTCACGATGCGGCGGTGTGGAGGGCGATGCTGGCGCGCTATAAACCCAACAGAGGAGTCTGCGGAGACCCTCTCCTCACACTGTTCGTGGCCCGCCTCAACCCGCAGACCACTGAAGAAAAGCTCCAGGACGTCTTCTCCAAGTTCGGGGACATCCGGAGGTAGGCTTCTGTCGGATAGTGTTGGGCTTAATCCTGTGAGTCCTCTTCAAATCTAAATGTACAATCTTTATTTTGCTAGCTCACATTGTTATACTTTATGTCAAGAATTATTCTGTGCAAGTTAATCCACTGAAGAAATGAACTTGCTTTGGTAATCTTCAGTCAAAATCTGAGCATCTGCTTCTGCGTTTGGATTGGCTCCTTCTGTTGATGTCAACCTGAGGGTTTCAGGACGGTTGTCATCTCAGAATAAATCCTTCAGTCTTCTACAGCAGTGCTGCTCTTCACATCGGGCTGCTGATGGACCTGTCAGGCTTTATTCTGAGAAAACAACCATCTGGATGTGCTTTATCCCTAAGATAAACATTGGATCTGTGCATGTGTGTGTCTGCAGGCTGCGTCTGGTGCGGGACATGGTGACGGGTTTGTCCAAACGCTACGCCTTCATCGAGTATAAAGAGGAGCGTTCGCTGAAGAGAGCCTGGCGGGACGCTAATAAGCTGATCCTGGATCAGTATGAGCTGCTGGTGGATGTGGAGCAGGAGCGAGCGCTGCCCGGCTGGAGGCCCCGGCGCTTGGGTGGAGGACAGGGCGGACAGAAGGAGTCCGGACAGCTGCGCTTCGGGGGACGAGACAGACCCTTCCGGAAGCCCATCAACCTGAGCACCAGGAGACCCGCGGAGCCCAGAAGGAGAGAGATGGAGCGGGACAGGAGAGACTACAGAGAGAGGAGACACGACAGAACACACACAGAGGACAGAACACACCGACACGCATACTGACACGTGGAACCCAGATGGAGAGAGACAGAGCGGGGACACCAGAGAGAGGAGAATCGAGAGAACACACACACACACACTGACAGAGCGCTTCAGTGACTTTATTTGTTCAGCTATTTTTGATAAAACTGCTCGACCACTCACGTGAATTGTTTGAAATAAAATGATATCCTGATGTGGGAAAGCTGCTGTTGTTGGAGTAGTTCACTACCAGAATGTAGAATCCTTTACTCTGTTTCATTCAGAAAGATTTGCTGCGGCTCAATTCGCAGACTTATGACAGAAATGCAGATGAGGTGTGGAGATGATTGACAGCTCAATAAAGGTTCGAGGCACCCTCGAGTACTTTTTTTGAGATTGTAACAGGTGTGTGTGTGTGTGTGTGTGTGTGTGTGTGTGTTGAGCATCAGTTAAGACAGCGTTAGCACCTGTCAGCTTTAATTGTGGGGAAAACTGGGTCATTTTGAGCTTTTGTCAGCTAATTTCATCTTCTGGGTTTAAAATAATTTTTGGGGCGGATCAAAATCGGTGACGTAGCGCTCATCTGCTAGTGGAGTGATGACTCGTCAGTTTCCCATTATTATTCATAGCGGAGTTTTCTTATCCTATGAGAACACCCTGCTTCTTAATTATTCATGACAGCACGTGCTTTCCAAAGGCAAGGCAGACCTGCCAAGCCGCATGACCCAATGACTGGGTGAGATCGTGTCCGCGCACAGCCCGCAGTATTGAGCCGTTCATGAAGGGTCGTTACGTTATGTGTTTGTTTCCATGGTCCATGGAGTTTGATGCATGTTTTTCCCCGCGATTCTGTCAGGGCCGATACAGCAAAGCTGTTGGTTTGCAGCAAGCATTTTTGTCGAGAGAGCTGTACGAGAATTGGAGAATGGCAGACTGTCTTTTATCAGTTGAGTTCATTACCATTCAGACACATCGCTTATATCTGTGCTGCTGTGTTCATCTATGTTTAAAATCCTCCAGATCACCGGCAGGGTTAATGGTTGGAACAGATAGGGCAAGAGACCTGCTGCACTGCTCCACTGTGTCTGCATTCAGACCCATGATTCAGCAGGAGAGCAGTCCTCCTCATTTAGTGTTTATATAAACATGATTGTCTTTATAATGATAAAACAAATTGTGGTTATGTGAATATGAAATTACGAATAACAAATGTAGCAGGACATTAAATTACTGTTTATTTCTTTGCATTTTAACTTTGTAAACTATAAAATCATGCGTCTCCTCACAGTTTGTGTCATTTTGTGAGCCGGCTGACAACTCCACTTTCATGGCTCTTTAACAGTATGCTAATGAGGAAGTAGTTTGTCCCAAAGCTTGCACACTCTTCTGTTACACACTCAAGAGTATGTACTATTTCTTAACCAAAAAAGTATATACTTTAAGGACATAGTATATTTAATTTCCTACAATATTGTATATTCATCAGCAGCAGGTTAATCTCCCATTCACGAGTCTGTTATGCAGAGTAATCTCCTCAGTGTTTGCAGAATTAGGCATTCAGAAGTGAATGTCCAAACACGTCTTTATAGAAGTTCATTGTTGTTGCAGATGAGATATAATGCAGATAATGTGATGTAAATATTCTCCAGTTGCATAGATGTTAATTACCAGTCATTCAAACATCTTCACCGAAGCCTCTCTACTAATATAACTAATCTACTATTATAATATTAGTTTACGGATGCTTCTACACTTCACACTTCTAGCAGAAACAGTAGAGCATCCGGGATCCTCTGCACTCTGCAGTTTGAGACGCACTAATGCGATTTTCAAATACTATTTAGGACAGATAGTAGGCGAATTGGGATGCAGCAATTTTTACATATTTTAACCAAAAAGTTTACTTTAATTAAACAAAAAATAAGGTCTTTTCTTTAATGTGACAATTTTGTGACTTTTTATCTGATAATTATGATAAGTGGTATGAAGTGAAGTGAAGTGTAGTGTGGCCAAGTATGGTGTCCCATACTTGGAATTTGTGCTCTGCATTTAACCCATCCAAGTGCACACACACAGTTAGTGAACACACACATACCGTGAACACACACCCGGAGCAGTGGGCAGCCATGCTGCGGCGCCCGGGGAGCAGTTGGGGGGAACGGTGCCTTGCTCAAGGGACTCACCTCAGTCGTGGTATTGAGGGTGGTGGAGAGTGCTGGTCATTCACTCCCCCCACCCCCAATTCCCGCTGGTACCGAGTATCGAACCAGCAACCTTCGGATCACGAGTCCAACACTCTAACCACCAGGCCACGACTGCCCCTGTGGTAAGTTTCGCTTTTGATTGGTCAGTAATTAAAAACAACAAAACTGATTTTTTTTAACTCAGAAGTTTTTTATTGCACAGATTGTATATATGTTTTTGTTTAATTTTGACAAATTAGGAGTAAAACATTTAATCATTTTGACTTTTACATGTAAAAGTCAAAACTGATTGAAAAAGTGTGAGAATTAAAGCACCATGGACTGCATTGGTTTAATAAATTAAATGCACTATATGCACAGCTAGTGTTTTTCAGCCAATGATGAACCTCCGGTGAAAGCTTTGTGACTATTTTCAATTTCACAAGGTTCCTTTTACAGCATCGATGTTGTAATGTACTACAAATATAATCAGTTAAATAGGCTTCAGCATCCATTTGGTTGTTAAAGGGCACCTAGTTTACCCCTTTTTCCAGATTTACTATAAGTCTTTTGTGTCTCCAGAATGTGTCTGTAAAGTTTCAGCTCAAAACACCCATCAGATTATTTATTATAGCGTTCAGAAGTTTGTCATTTTTAGCTCTGATCATCTTGTAGCTGTTTTTGTGGACTGTGCCTTTAATGCTAGTCCTCCCCGCCCAACGTTCCCACGTGCCTGTCAGAGTGTGCCTCAATCTCCGCCCTCGGCTGCCTCAGATAGCAGACAGACATGAAGGAAGCAGATCTCACGCAACGTTTGTGGGAAATACTACAGTAAGAACTTTCCCAATGATTATTTGATGTGTTTGTTGGGGAGTTGCAACGATGAGCCACACACAATGTCGTTACAAAGTTCACGCACACACACACACACACAGACAGCGGTCGCGTTTAGCTTTGCACTGTTTTTGCACGGCAAATGTGACAGGATACACATTAATATCCACTGCTGTATGGACATCCGTTATGTGAATGTACAAAATAAACCTAATTTAACATCCACAACCCGGGATTGAAGCGTCTTCTTTTATAATTGTACTGACACGCATCTGTAGTGATGAAGTAAAGCTGAAGTAAATCGCTGTAATTCATTAACATGTTTTAAACACGTGTTAAACTTGTGAAACTCACTCTTGATCACATTTGATGATGATTGATGATCACAGAGAGCTGAACAGATCTTTTATTCCCGGTTGCTTTGCGCACGTCCTGTCTTGTTGATATGATTATACGCGTTACTACAGAGACATGTTAATACGCAGCTGTCAATCAATTCGGTGGGCGGGGAAACTGCACTCCTACATCACGTTGTGGTCGGCCTCAAAATGGGAGGGATTTGGATGCTATTTTAACGTCAGGAAATTAAAAAAAGAGACTTATTGTCTTTATATCACCCCAATATGACTGTGGACACACTATACATACACACAGTTCTGTCCAAACAGCTCACAAAAGATGATTTTCATCATAGGTGCACTTTAAAGCGTAAAAAGAGACAAAAGACCGCTTAAACGCTGGCGCCATCATTAGCAGCAGGCTAGCGCAGAAACTCTATTGAAAATACTGGAGTAAAATTAATTTCCATATTTTAAAGACATGGCGCGGAAAAATATAATTGAATGCAGTGCTTCTTGTTTGGTCTGATACCCACTTTATATTGTATCTCAGCCAGGAAGTGAAGATCGAAATCAGATCTTAAACGCAGCGACAATTAGCCAGAAGCCCCGGGGCTGGCTGACTGAAATTAAAAGTGCGTGTGCATATACCCCATTGTTCTCTGATATCTACATAGCAGGTTCATGGCTTCGGTAAGTTCAAAAAAATCTCCAGAAACGGTTTTAATAATATATGCTCATTTAATACTCTATAACAGCAAGTAGAATCAGAAGCTCCATAATTGACCATGTTTGGATTGTCATGAATATTAATGAACTCTGCTCTGACGTGCATCTCCCTCACACACGCGCGCGCGCGCTGCATGTACGCTGAACACGGACAAACATACAACATTCACAGTAACGTTACCCTATTTTTCTCACGAGATGTGGATAAAGGCTGAATTATAATCAAACTTGACAAAAGAGACCGGTATCGTGTTGTATTTTAGGCTATAATGTCAAAGAAAGAACAGCCATAACTCAATATCACGTGCATGAACAGATGAAGGTTGAGCTGAGTGATGACACGATTCAGCATCTACATGTGTTTGTTAAAAAATATGCCTCAAAATTCACAATAAACATGATAAATTACCAAAAGATACAATAAAACACACCTTATGCCTCTTCGAATAAATAAATAATATATATAGCTGAATAAATCTGCGGTTGCGTTTTCAAAATAAAAGTCCCACAAGCACAATATAAGCTTTAAAATAACTAACGGAGGGAAACTATCATTGTAATTTAGTTTGAAATAAAAGCTATGAACTTGTTCAGCTGAGAAAATGGTAATTCCAGTAACTGTATTCATACGTTTCAATGACTCTATCAGCATATTCCAAATAAAGAGCATCATTTGACACAGAATATGGTATAAAATAGTTTAATACACAATGAGATGAGTTATGCATAATCCTTCATGACAATACATCTGGATTAATCTCAGTTCTAGAGTTCATTTCTAACAGTTCAAATAAAGCCCAGCGGCATCAAACGCACACGCGCATGCTTTCACTCAACACCATTATTATTACTGATCATTATTGCTTCAGCAGGACATGATGGATTATTAATACTGCACAAACACTGCACAAATTATACACCTTCCTGTGAACATTTCATTTTGTTTTATATTTCCCAAGTGCTGTTTAATAGAGCAAACATATTTTTCACAATATTTACTATATTTTCCCTCTGGAGAAAGTTTTTGGCTAATATATATATAATTTTTTGTAAAAATTACTGTGGTCAATATTATTAGCCCTCTTAAAATGTGTATTCTTAAGCCTTTAAATGTGACTTTAAGCTGAATACTAGTGTCTTGAAGAATATCTAGTCAAATATTATGTGCTGTCATCATGGCAAAGAGAAAAGACATCAGTTATTAGAAATGAGTTATTAAAACTATTATGATTAAAAAATGTCTTCAAAATAATCTGTCAGACAGCATTTTGGAAATATATATATATATATATAACAAAAATTCAATTTCACAGGACAGCAAATAAATATTTAGCCTTTAGGATGTGAAGATGTTGAGAAAATGAGTTTGGCTTCCTCTTCTGGTAATAACTGACGTACAGTAGATTTACAGCGTGAGGAGTTGTGGATGTGTTGTTCAGCTTCACTCATCACTCATTTACAGTTGCAGTAAACTCTGACTTTAGATCATACTGGCAATAAAATGTGACCTTGGAGCACAAACACAGCCATATATTGCACAGGTGTATTTGTAGAAACAGCCAACAATACACTCAATCAGCCAAAATGATGGATTTATCTTTAATACCAAAAATCATTCAAGTAAAGATCACACTTCATGAAGACATTTTGTACATTTCCTACTGTAAATAGATCAAAACGCAACTTTTGATTAGAAATGTGCATTGCTACCAATGGAATTTGATCAACCGTAAAAGTGATTTTCTCAATATTTAGATTTTCAGATTTTCTAATACCCAACACGGGGAGAACATGCAAACTCCACACAGAAACGCCAACTGACCCAGCCGGGACTCGAACTAGCAACCGTCTTGCTGTGAGGCAACAGTGCTACCCACTGCGCTGCCCTTTCTAATAATTGTATCTCAGCCAAATATTGTCCATCATAAACCATTGATCAATAGAAAGATTATTTATTATTTATTTATTTAGTTTTGTGCTCCAGGGTCACAAACGCGATGTTAAAGTTCAAAACCTGTTAAAGAATTTGAAAGTAACCGACACTCTAAACCGCTACATTAAAAAGTATCAAACTTTTAAAACGATAATTTTAAATCGATATTTTTTAAAGTATCAAAGTTTTAAAACCGATACTTTTAAACCGATACTTTTAAACCGATACTTTTAAA
>CAIGQV010019871.1:1278754-1289115 GCA_903798115.1 Danio jaintianensis | reverse complement strand
ACTAGTGTACCATGAGTAGTTGCTAGATGTCATGAGTGGTTGCTAGGTGTCATGAATGGTTGCTAGGGTGTCATGAGTAGTTGATAGTGGTTGTTAGGTCTGATGAGTGATTGCTATTGGATACTAGGTGTTATGAATGGTGGCTAGGGTGTCATGAGCAGGGTGTCATGAATGGTTGCTAGGGTGTCGAGTGGTTGCCAGGAGTAATGACTGATTGCTAGGTGTTATGTATGGTTGCTAGGGTGTCATGAGTGGCTGCTAGGGTGTCATAAGTGGTTGATAGTAGTTGCTAGGGGTCATGAGTAATTCCTAGTGGTTGCTATGTGTCATGAGGGATTGCAATTGAACACTAGGTGTTATGAATGGTTGCTAGGGTGTCATGGGTGGTTGCTAGGGTGTCATGAATGGTTACCAGGAGTCATGAGTGGTTGCTAGGGTGTCATGAATGGTTGCTAGGGGTCATGAGTAGTTGATAGTGGTTGTTAGGGTGTCATGACATAAGTGGTTGCTAGGTGTTATGAATCGTTGCTAGGGTGTCATGAATGGTTGCTAGGGGTCATGAGTGGTTGATAGTGGTTGTTAGGCTGTCATGACATGAGTGGTTGCTAAGTGAACGCTCGCTGGATGAGTACAAACTGAAAGAAGTGGTGTCGTTTGTGTGTGTAAGTGTGTTTAAAGCACACTGAGTGTCTGTAGTGTACAAGCTGGAGGTTTATTTCAGATGTTTCTACAGGCTGTTCCTCATGCATGAGTGAGTGTGTCCATATGAGCACTGCATATAAAGCCTGATCTCTGCACTTATATAAGGATCTCAGCACTGCTCTGAGCGTGTGTGTGTGTGTGTGTGCGTGTGCGCGCGAGTGTATGTGTGTGTGACTGGCCTGCAGGCCTTCATGTACAGCAGTTAAACACACATTCACCACTTCACAACATTCTGCTCAACATCAACCTGCAGGTTTTACAAGCATGAAAACAGTGTCAGCAGTTTATGACGGCGTGTTTTGACTGTTTGTGTAAAAGTGATCATTTTTTGTTTTAATGTTTGTTTAAATAAAGTGATTAAAGGTGCAGTGTGTAAGATTGACACCTTGTGGTGGAATTAAGTATAGCAGTCCAAAATCAAAACGGGCTCGACACACACACAGGCAGGTTGCCAGATTGACACTTTACATTTTTATATTAAATATTGTATTTAATATAAAGTAATAAAATCTTTTTTAATCAACAAACACAAAGGAAGGTTGCCAGATTGATGACACAAGCAGCAGCGATTATGTGTATTTTGGTAACTCTGAATCTGCGTCTTGTTTCTGCATCTGCTTTTCTCCTCCAGAGGGCGCGTTTTAAGCTGCGTCCGCATACATTTACAGTCGTCATGACTGAATTGAAATACTCAGTTTTCCACTGTCTGGCAACCCGGAATGCTGAAATATAATTGGTTAAGCTGCAGTATGTAGGATTGATTTGCAAATTCAAAACATTGCATTTTTTTTTTTCACCTGGCCCAGACACACTTACTCAGGTTGCCAGATTGACGACACATACAGCAGTGAGTGAGCTGATGATCAAGCGTTACCCTGTAAGCTGCTCAGCTAATGTTTACATTTGTAATAATTATATTATTTTGTAATCAAAAACCCTCTTATGTGTACTTTAATAACTCTGAATCTGCGCCTCGTTTCTGCATCTGCTTTTCTCCTCCAGAGGGCGCGTTTTCAGCTGCGTCCGCATACATTTAGAGTCTTTATGACTGAAATGAAATACTCAGTTTTTCACTAACTGGCAACCCGGAATGCTGAAATATAATTGGTTAAGGTGATATATAATTGGTACATATTGCAGTGCAAATTCAAAACATTGGAGAGTTTTTTTTTTTCCACCTGGCCTCGACACACACACACACACACACACACACACACACACTCAGGTTGCCAGATTGACGACACAAACAGAAGCGTGCCTGAAGATCGAGCCGTGCACTGTAAACTGCTCAGCTAATGTTTACATTTGTAATATTTGTATTATTTACTAATTAAAAACCACCTCATGCATATTTTTATTTTCCACATACATTGAGAGCCTTCATGACTGAAATGAAATACGCAGTTTTCCACTATTTGGCAACCCGGAACGCTGAAATTCAATTCATCTTTATTTCTGTAGCGCTTTTACAATGTAGATTGTGTCAAAGCAGCTTCACATAGAAGATTATAGTGAATTGGAATGGTGTCCGTTCAGTTTTTAGAGTTTAAGTTCAGTTCAGTTCAGTGTGGTTTAATTTTCACTGCTGAGAGTCCAAACACTGAAGAGCAAATCCATCGATGCGCAGCTCTACAGGTCCCGAACCATGCAAGCCAGTGGCGACAGCGGCGAGGAACGAAATATAATTGGTTAAACTGACAGTGGGCGGAGCTACAGAGATCAAAGCAAAGACAGACATCCTGGAACAGAACACACATCTTCAAAGCAGAATAACTGACTTCAGCGTTGTTTTTCAGATAATTATATTCACTTAGCACGATTCTTAAATATCTGCACATACATTATGGTATTTGTATGCTTTATTACAGTCAAAAACTTCTTTAAATCACTCAAATGTACGTTCATTTTTGACTGAACCATCTCTTTAAATGTATTTTTGGTTTCTGTATTACCTTATTTTGACCTCATTTTGGACTTTTGTCCCCTCAAGGTTTAAAAAAACCGAGTTAATTTAGGTTAGCCTGAATTTCTTTCTTTTTTTGTCTCATTGAAAGATGACTGAAGTCTCTGACAGCAGCTTTATCATATATACTGTTAAAAAAGACGTCTCTTCTGCTTCACACAGCAGCATTTATGACACAGATAATACAGGACAAATGATAATATGTTATTACTATTTGAAATCGTGGTTTACTTTGCAATATATAATTTATTTCGGTGACACAAATCTACATTTTCAGCATGTTTACTCCCGTCTTCAGTGCTTATGATCCTTTAAAAATCTGCACAGTGTGATGAATTGAGAATTATTTATGATTATTATCAGTTATATAAATATATATTATTGGAAAACCAAGATAAATGTATTTTTCAGGATTCACAAATCAATATACAGTTCAGAAGAGTAGCATATATGTGAGTTTTTGTATGAAAATGTTTGAATTAAATATATGCTACTCTAACTATAAAACGTATAACTATTAAAAACAATTAAAAGACAACAGCAGAAAACAAAAGGAAAAATGTAACTAATTTTTTTCATCAAATATAAATTGAATATAAAGTAATATAATGTCTTTTTAACTTCTTAAATATTTTATTTAGTGGCGGCGCAGTGGGTAGCACGATCGCCCTACAGCAAGAAGGTCGCTGGTTCGAGTCCCGGCTGGGTCAGTTGGTGTTTCTGTGTGGAGTTTGCATGTTCTCCCCGTGTTGGCGTGGGTTTCCTCCGGGTGCTCCGGTTTCCCCCACAGTCCAAAGACGTGCTATAGGGGAATTGATGAACTAAATTGGCCGTAGTGTATGAGTGCGTGTGTGAAAGAGTGTGTATGGGTGTTTCCCAGTGATGGGTTGCAGCTGGAAGGGCATCCGCTGTGTAAAACATATGCTGGAATAGTTGGTGGTTCATTCCACTGTGGTGACCCCTGATGAATAAAGGGACTAAGCTGAGGGAAAATGAATGAATGAATATTTTATTTATTTTTAATGTTTAATTTCGGTCCAGACACTTTTCTTTTATTGCAGATTTACAAGAGTTTAGTTTTATATTCATTTTGTTTCAGCTAGTTTAATAATAGTAGTATTTTAACAACTTTAGAAATAGTAATATTTTCATCATTTCCACCAAAATTAATACATATTTTACTGACCTTGAGAAAAATACTATGATAAATATGGCAGTTCAGTAAATAAAGCTACTAAATAATACAATAATGACATACTGATTTCTGATATGAGAGTTTGAATTCATGAGAAGTATAATTGAACATAATTTAATGAATAAATATGATTGTAATTTCTCTGCGTTCAGATTTCAGATGTTTTGAAGTGATATTTAACTCAATAACACAACAAATATTCTTTGCTCCAGCAAAGCTCCCGCAGCACTGCT
The DNA here is from genome assembly GCA_903798115.1 of Danio jaintianensis. Classification (NCBI taxonomy): domain Eukaryota; kingdom Metazoa; phylum Chordata; class Actinopteri; order Cypriniformes; family Danionidae; genus Danio; species Danio jaintianensis. The sequence goes on along the minus strand of CAIGQV010019871.1, from coordinate 1,285,022 downwards.
ATGCATTATATTATATCAATATATGAATATTTATTGATAAGCAAATACAAATACAGATAGATACACGTTCGCTCATATGTCGGTTCATATATTGTAAATGCACATAAAATGAATCACACTAGGCTTAAGGAAAAACAAAATAAATCAAAATAAAATGGAGAGACGAATAATCAACACAGTCAAACATCGAAGTTTGGATCTGTTTATTTAGTTTTTGTAACAATGTTAGTCATAGATTTTGTGTTTTTGGAGTAAAATAAATAGAAATTAAAATAGAAAATAGAAAAATAATGAATACAAAAAATACAAAATAAATAAATAAAATAAAATAATTAAAAATATAGAAACAAGAAACAAATAACTAACATATTCAAACCACGATTATTAAGTTTGGATCTGTTTAGAAGCATTTTTTAATCATTCATAATCAAATTTAATCATTATCAGTCATAAATATAATTTCTGAGACACCAAGATCAATATAAAGTTCAAAAGAGCAGCGTATATGTGAGTTTTTCTAACAATGTCATACTAACCATATATTTTTGTAACAAATCATCCTAAAAATGAAGATCAAATGGATGTGATTCCTCTGCTGCAGATGAATGAGTGCTGAGGGGGCGGAGCCTACAGGGGGTGTCAACATGGGCGGAGCTAGCACGAGGGGGTGTTGATGTGGGCGGGGCTTGTCGTCCTTACATAATGAATCTGTCCGAGTGCTGCTGCTCAGAGCGTGTGTTTTCTGCAAACGTGAGCAGACGCGTGTGTGTATGAGTGTGTGTGTGTGAGCGCAGGGGGCCGCCGGCCATGCTTTATTGATAGAGCTCATTTGTTTGGTGGAACAGAAAGGACATACAGCATGGATGTGAACTACACGGTTTATTCCTCGCTCTGTCAGGTACAGCCTCTTCTGCTGGAGATATATTTATTTATTAATACTGTATCTATTAATGCTTCTGCTGAAGCTGATTGAGGAATTCAGGGCTTGTTTTAGTCAGTTTACAGCATTTCTAGAGGTGTGCATGTGTCTGTGGAGGATTGCCTTGGAAAAGCTTGTGTTATTCTTGATTGGAGGTTTAACTTGACTGATGTTTGTTGTATTTTGTCCCTCGAATGCATGCATTTATTCATATTATTGTTTTTACTTACTTGTGAAGCTAATTTCTGATTCATATTTAATTTTATTTTAAGATATTTTTAAATATTATATTTTTTTATTTTTCATTTAATGTTGTTTTATTTAGTTTTCTATTAATAAATTTTATTATTTAAATGTATATAAGTAATTAATTTTGTTCATTTTATTATATTATTATATTATATTTTATTTGTTTTATATTAATTTTGTGTTTTATTTTAATTATTTTGTTTATTTTATTCCATTTTCTTGCTTTATTTAATTTTATACTATTTTATTTTATATCAATTTAATATTTTTTATACATTTTTATTGTAGTTATTTTGATTATTTTATTTTGATTATATTACATAATATTTTGTTTTTTATTTCAATATTGTATTTTATTTTATGTATTTTATTTTATTTAAATTTATTTATTTAAATTTATTTAAATTTTATTTTTATTATTTTATTGTATTTTATTTTTGACTTTATTTAATTTTATTTATAGGAGCAAACATTTGATTTAATAACCGGTTTTGCTTTCAAATAAATTCTGCGTCTGAATAAATGTGAGAAAAGGGACAGATTTTCCCACACATTTTAAATATTGATTGCTTTTTTTTAGTCCTGATATTTGATATAATGTTTGATATTGGTGATGAAATAAACAGCATTTTTTTCTATCTCCAAATGCATATATTTATTTATTTTAGAGTAAAGAAAAGCTCTAATGTGTGTTATTTCTGATTGTCTGATGTTTGATTGATTGATTATTGTCAGTATTATATTGATTGATTGATTATTGGCAGTACTATTCCTCCGTCACAGAAGAGTCTCTCAGTGTAAACTCTGCATCATCACTGATGTAAATGATGTTAATGATGGTCTGCTATGCGTTTGTGCCACTGACGAGTGTAATTAACACTGTGATGGACTCAATTACGGCTCTCGCAGGAACACACTCTCTGACTGTTTGTTCCTCAGGGTTTGCTTGAAGACTTTAGTCCCAAATCTGCTTTTATTTTTATGTATTTCTGCTTTTATTTTTCCCTGATTTAATAATAAACAGCTTCATTTTTATTAATTATTGTTCATTTTGAACTCTTGGTTGAAGGTTGAAGACTTCTGAATGCATATTTTACCACAGTTTTTTGTTATGTAGGAAGAGTAATAGATTAAAACACATTTACTGTCACTCTAAAACCTGTGGGAGCATTCAGGATTCATTTGTAAACCATAATACTGTAGTCTAACCATAAAGCATTCATGATATATCATTTGAAAGATTAACATGTCTACTTTCCATATCTGGTGACTGATCAGCAGCAGTCAAGAACACATGATTATCTGCTGTCATGGCTTTACAGTCAATAAATGTGATTATAATGGAAGTCAATGGGGCAAAAACAGCACCAACATCACCAAAGGGGAGTCAATCTGAACAGTGTATTGTTGAGTTTAACATTTTAAAGCATTTCCCCAAAATATGTGTCAGAATAAGATTCATCAGCAAACATCATCACATCTGCTGAAATACAGAGAAAGATGAGGCCAAATGAAGACTCAGAATCAGCCCAGAGTGGATGAAAACCACACAACAGCACATAAGGGTTAACTGATGTGCATTTGTCTGTGTGTTTCTGAATGTTTCCACTGACCCCAGCTCAGTGTAATGTGTGTTTCTGTGTTCTGTCCATCAGCTGGAGCTCCTGAAGCAGCAGAACACACAGATCCAGGATCAGCTGAGCTCAGAAACGCAGCGGCTCCGACAGCAGATGTGAGTTTTAGTCAAACTGCTGGAAAACACCACTGCAAACACCATTAATAACAACAACAGACTGTTTAAAATAGTTTTTAAGAATGTCATAAATAATTGTAAAATATAAACAATAATAAGTATTATTATTAGGTAATTATAATAAGTACATAATAAACTATTAAAAAATAATTAATATACAACTAATAAATAATAATTACATTATTATAAAATAATAAATAATTAAAATATTAAAATAAACAAATGAAATATTTATTGTTGTTATTATTAAATAGTAAACTATTCATAAACTAATTTGTAATTAAATAATACAAAAAATAATTATTGTAATAAATAATAGTAATTGTAAAATAATAATAATAATAATAATTCTTATTATTATTATTAAATAATTATAAGTAAATAATAAACGATGAATAACCTAATTAATAATTAAATAAATAAAAAATCATAATTAAATATTTATTTATAAATAATTATAAAAATATAAAAAATAGGTATTATTATAATTATTAATTATTGTAGTAAGTAATAGACAGTTTCATATATATATTTAATTTGTATATTAATTAAATTGTATATTAATTAATTATTAATAATAATTAAATAATCATAGGGAGGCGTCACGGTGGCGCAGTGAGTAGCACGTTCGCCTCACAGCAAGAAGGTCGCTGGTTCGAGCCTCGGCTGGGTCAGTTGGCATTTCTGTGTGGAGTTTGCATGTTCTCCCCGTGTTGGCGTGGGTTTCCTCCGGGTGCTCCGGTTTCCCCCACAGTCCAAACACATGTGGTATAGGTAAATTGGGTTGGCTAAATTGTCCGTAGTGTATGTGTGTGAATGAGTGTGTGTGGATGTTTCCCAGTGATGGGTTGCAGCTGGAAGGGCATCCGCTGCGTAAAACATATGCTGGATAAGTTGGCGGTTCATTCCGCTGTGGCGACCCCGGATTAATAAAGGGACTAAGCCGAAAAGAAAATGAATGAATGAATGAATGAAATAATCATAGGGTGACACGGTGGCGCAGTGGCTAGCGCTGTCGCCTCACAGCAAGAAGGTCGCTGGTTCGAGTCCCGGCTGGGTCAGTTGGTGTTTCTGTGTGGAGTTTGCATGTTCTCCCCGTGTTGGCGTGGGTTTCCTCCGGGTGCTCCGGTTTCCCCCACAGTCCAAACACATGCGCTATAGGGGAATTGGGTAAGCCAAATTGTCCGTAGTGTATAAGTGTGTGTGTGAATGAGTGTGTATGGGTGTTTCCCAGTACTGAGTTGCGGCTGGAAGGGCATTCGCTGTGTAAAACATGCTGGATAAGTTGGCGGTTCATTCCACTGTGGCGACCCCTGATAAATAAGGGACTAAGCCGAAGGAAAATGAATGAATGAATAATCATATTAAATAAACAATACACAGTTTAACAATAATAATTTTAATTAATAAATAATATTCTCTGATGAAACGAACGCTTAAACGTGTTGTTAATGAGCTGCTCAGTGATGTGACTCTGAGTCAGTAGATGAGCTCAGCATGTGTTATAATGCTCACGTGTGTGTGTGTGTGTGTGTGTGTGTGTGTGTGCGTGTGTGTGTGTGTGTGTGTGTATGTGTGTGTCCTACGCAGTCAATAACATCACGTACACAGAACAAACCACTGTTGTCCAATAATTACCCTAATGAACCTAGTTAAGCCTTTAAATGTCACTTTAAGCTGAATACTAGTGTCTTGAAGAATATCTAGTCTAATATTATGTGCTGTCATCATGACAAAGAGAAAAGAAATCAGTTATTAGAGATGTTATGTTTAAAAATGTGTTGAAAAAACTTCTCTACATTAAACAGCACTTGGGGAAATATTGTTAAAAGAATTTAAATCTGTATAATAGTTTTCACTTAAGCTGTATATTTTTTTAAAATACAAGCCAAACTACAAAATGTATAATATAATATAATATCATTCATTCATTCATTTATTTTCTTTTCGGCTTAGTCTCTTTATTAATCTGGGGTCGCCACAGCGGAATGAACCGCCAACTTATCCAGCATATGTTTTACACAGCGGATGCCCTTCCAGCTGCAACCCAGTACTGGGAAACACCCATACACACTCATTCACACACAGACACTCATACACTACGGACAATTTGGCTTACCCAATTCCCCTATAGTGCATGTGTTTGGACTGTGGGGGAAACCGGAGCACCCGGAGGAAACCCACGCCAACACGGGGAGAACATGCAAACTCCACACAGAAACACCAACTGACCCAGCCGAGACTCGAACCAGCGACCTTCTTGCTGTGAGGCGACAGCGCTACCCACTGCGCCACCGTGAGGCCCATATGTAATGTAATGTAATATAATAGGAAATACTGTGAAAAAAATCCATCACGTGAGAAATATTAGAAAAAAGAATAAAAATAGTTGCTGGTCCAGGATCAGCTGTTATACTGCATGACGTGTGTGTGAGTGTGAGTGTGTGTGTGTTTCTCCTCAGGGAGTTTTACGTAAGAGTTTCTCCAGCTGCTGATCTCAGAACTGCATGTGATATTTTCACATCGAGATGCTCATGAATATGCGGATGCTCATGAATATGCGGATGCTCATGAATATGCGGATGCTCATGAATATGCGGACGCTCATGAATATGCGTAACACACAATACTGTATTAAATGCAGTGTTTTCCAGTTGAGTGCTCCGCTTCTGCTGTACTCTTGTTGATTTTCCGCTGCATGCTCAGGTTTATTCCTGCACCGTAATGCATTCTGGGTAAAAATAGATCCGCTCGTTGCTCACAGCTGAAGGATGACGACGCTCTCGCTTCTTGCTCATGATTTGCGCTCATGTTTTTACTGATTTTTGCAATCAAATGTTTGTGTTTGTATATATTATTAATATCAGCTGATGGGGAGGAAAGATCACACACACACACACACACACATGTTTGTTTTTGTGAAAAGTGGGGACATTACATAGGTTTCCATTGATTTTATACAGCAAAACCGTATTTAGTATTGGCCTAACCCCACCCTACCCCTAAACCCAACCATCACAGGAAACAGTGTACAGCTTTACTCTCTGATTAAACTCATTCTGGGGGATTTATAAGCGTTTGGAGAAATGAGGACATCAGCTGTGTCCTCATATTTCACCTCCTTTTTGTAATACCTGTGTCATACCTATGTCATTATACAGATTTGTGTCCTGACATGGCACAAAAACACGTACACACACACACACACACACACACACACACACACACACACACACACACACACACACACACACACTTTATTTGATCAACAATTCATTCATTATTAACCGTCAGTTTTTGTCTCTCTCTCTGTGTGTGTGTGTGTGTGTGTGTGTGTGTGTGTGTGT
>CAIGQV010019871.1:1246720-1263854 GCA_903798115.1 Danio jaintianensis | reverse complement strand
TGTGGGTGGAGCCTGATGGAATGAGGTTGTGGGTGGAGCCTGATGGAGGGAGGTTGTGGGTGGAGCCTGATGGAGATTGTGGGTGGAGTCAGATAGAATGAGATTGTGGGTGGAGTCAGATGGAATGAGATTGTTAGTGGAGCCTGATGGAATGAGGTTGTGGGTGGAGCCTGATATAGTGACAGTGTCGACAGCTTTAATTATTGAAGTCCTTAGAAGAAGATTCCATTTTGCTTTTCTTCATGGGAGGAGAACCATCTTCACTTTCCTAAAAACACACAAGCAACAGAACGCTTTATCATTCAAGTCGATTATTTTCGTGTGTGTTTTTGTAATTATGCATGCGTGATGTGTTCACCTGAGTGTTTTCGGAGGTGTCGGACTCTTTTTGCTGATATCTGAGTCTCTTTTTTACTTGTCGAGGTCTCTGAAGAGCTGGAGTTACAGTTCCCTGCCGAAACTTAAAGCACGGCTGTCATGCCTCATATTTATTTCAGCTAGCTCGAATGCTCATTATTTACTCACTCTTGTTTCATTCTTTATATATTCATCTTCAGAACATAAATGAAGATTTCTGTCCATCCACTGAAAGTGTTTTCAACCGAAACACTGCAAAACACTCACAAGTTGATCATCATATATAAATGTTAAATACAAAAGACGTTTTGCTCATGTTCCTTAAAAAAAGTAATTATAGTTTATAGTGTTGTCACGATACTGGAATTCGGTACCAATCGATACTGAAGTTTTAAAAAGGTCCATTTCCCGCTGACATTTGAGCGCTGTTGAGCACGTTCTTAAACAGAGCTGATTTGCCGTTGTGTTCAGGTGCTCAACAGAAATGACTGTGATTGGCCGTGAAGGTCATCAGTTTACCGAACTCACCGATGTTTACTGAGTGTAACACAGATAAAGGGACACTGGAGTGTTTCAAATTCACGTCGATCAGCTGGTTTGTCTATAAGCTGACGTACGAGCGATCCGCTGATGAATCGTGGCTTTAAAACACTCCAGTGTCCCTGTATCTGTGGTTACACTCAGTAAACAGCGGTGAGTTCGGTGAACTGATGACCTTCACGGCCAATCACAGTCATTTCTGTTGAGCATGTGAACACAACAGCAAATCAGCGCTGTTTAAGAACGCGCTCAACAGCGCTCAAATGTTAGCGGGAAATGGACGCTTTAAAAATTTCAGTATCGATTGGTACCGAATTCCAGTATCGTGCAACACTAATATTTTATAGTTACTTATAACTAGGGCCAGACAGAATCTGCAGATATTTGTTTGCAATTTCTGCACAGAATTTTTGTACAAAAAAAATGTTTTTTTTGTGGAAGGATTTTGAGACTGAGGTGGCTCTGTGGTTAGCACTGTGGCCTCACAACAAGAAGGTTGCTGGTTCGAGTCCTGGCTGGGTCAGTTGGCGTTTCTGTGTGGAGTTTGCATGTTCTCCCCGTGTTGGCGTGGGTTTCCTCCGGGTGCTCCGGTTCATTCATTTTCCTTCAGCTTGGTCCCTTTATTAATCAGGGGTCGCCACAGCGAAATGAACCGCCAACTTATCCAGCATATGTTTTACGCAGCGGATGCCCTTCCAGCTGCAACCCAGTACCGGGAAACACCCATACACACTCATTCACACACACACTCATACACTACGGCCAATTTAGTTAATCAATTCCCCTATAGCGCATGTGTTTGGACTGTGGGGGAAACCGGAGCACCCGGAGGAAACCCACGCCAACACGGGGAGAACATGCAAACTCCACACAGAAACACCAATTGACCCAGCCGGGACTCGAACCAGCGACCTTGCTGTGAGGCGATCTTGCTATCCACTGCGCCACCGTGACGCCCTACAAACAAATATAAGAAATATATTTTATTAAGTAAAATAAAAGTCAGTAAATCATTCAAAATGAATTTTTTGCAATCTAAAAAGGTAGAGTGAATATAAATGAACACAGGACACGAGAGATGATAGAGGATACTGTCACTTTAATGAAAACACCCATTTCTAAAACTGAATATTTACATAAAGTGCTAATATATGCACATTTTAATTTCTAAATTAACAGACTTAGCATTTGTTGAGAAGTTATTTACGGATCATTTTATATACACACTGTAGATGTCAAAGGCTAGAAAATATCACATTTTAACCCTTTATTGTGCAAAAAAAAAAACGTAGCTTCATTTACATAATTACCATATATGGTCACACTTTATTTTATAGTACAATTTATTGCTTCAATAAACTCCTAATTTGCTGCATATTAATAGTTATTAAGGTATTAGTTGGGTTTAGTTATCGGCAGGATTGAGGATGTAGAATAAGATCATGCAGAATATGGGCTTTATAAATACTAATAAACAGCCAATGTTATAATACACTTGTTAATAATGAGAATCGGTACATAAACTAAAGTAGCTAATTGTACAGTTGTGAAGTTTAAATTCTTTAAATATTTCCCACATGATGTTTAACAGAACACATTTTTAGTTTCAATAACTCATTTTTAATCACTAATTTCTGTTGTCTTTGCCATGATGACAGTAGATTATATTTTACTACTTATTTTGCAAGTGTCACGTTACAGGGAGGTATTGCAGACGGGACAAGAGATAGGTAGGATCCATGTGCATTTAATGTGATTCATCTTACAAAAACAGGACATCAGGGAAAAACAAAGTAACAAAAATAACAAAATAATAAAACTTGAACTAAGAACGAGGACAAAACATGAGCAAAAACAAACTATACAATACCAACAGAAACAGGGCAAAGAAATCATGAAGACATATAACGAACGAGCAAAGACAAGACGGGTGCAGGGTATATTTATAGTCCATACAATACTGTGGTGAACGGGTTGCAGCTGCGGAAGTGATCAGTGTAAGTGAACACCGGGTGTGTGTGACGGAATGCTGGGAAATGTAGTTCGTTATGATATGTAGTTCACCAGCGATCAAGGACTTCAGAGATCGCTGGTGAACTACATATCAGCATGACAGCAAGACACTAGTACTCAGCTTAAAGACTTAATTAAGGTAATTAGGCAAGTCACTGGACAACAGAGGTTGTTCTGTAGACAATTGAATAAAAACATTTATTAAAGGAGCTAATAATATTGACCTTAAAATATATATATTTTTATTCCAGGCCAGCTTAACTAAACAAAAAATATTACATTTTGCAAACTGTAGAGAATCGAAAAATATAATTTCTTAAGTAGGCTAATAATTTTGACCTTCAAAAATAAGGTCACACTTTACAGTAAGGTTTTATTAGTTAATGTTAACATATTTACTAACATGAACTAATAATGAACAATACATGTACAGCATTTATTCAGCATTTACTAATGCATTATTAAAATCCACATTCATGCTTGTGAACATTAGTTAATGCACTGTGAGTTAACATGAACTTACAGTGAACGACTGTATTTTCATTAACTAACGTAATAAATGTACTGTTCATGTTAGTATTACATTAACTCACATTAACTAATACAACCCTATTGTAAAGTGTAAGCAAAAATAATGCTCTTATTCCAGTCAAACTAAAAGAAGTAAGACCATTATTCTAAAGTGTTACCATTAAGTTTAATTCTTGGTTAAAATATCCCTTTAAGAGACGTTAGCCGACACTGTAACAGAGCTATGATTATTTTTCTCGTGCTCATCCTCAGTCTTCTTTCCTAAAATCCTCATATATATTTTCTTAAAGGATCCACTGATGGCGGGGCTGGAGAAGTAGTAGACCACAGGATTGAGCACGCTGTTGAAGTACGTAAAGCAGACGGTGATATAAAAAGCCACATTTGCATCCCGAAAATACTGGCATTCATTATGCCAGCTTTTCAGAACCCAAACAGCAATACGAGAAACATTACTGGGGAAGAAGCATATGATAAAAACCAAAGCGACTGCTAACACAAACCGCACAGCTCTTCTTATTTTACCATGTTTGTCAATTGTTTTACCCTTCAGCTGCCAGGTTATACATGTGGAGCAGTAGATGACGATGAACGTCGGCACAAAAAATTGAATAACGTAAAATGAATTGTGCCAATCAGACAGAGCATTGTGTCCTAAACAGATATTGAAGCTTTCGCACTGCGTCCGGTTGTTTCGATAGTAGAAGTGTTTGTCCGCTAGCAGATATACGGTCATGGCTATGATGAGCGCCCACAGGCCCACAGACACCCACAGGGCATAGCGCAGACCCATTTGGTTGATGCGGTTCAGCGGGTGCACGATCTTCAGATATCGGTCCACAGCCACCGCCGTCAGGAAGAAGATACCGGCGGCTCGATTGGCGGCCAGCAGAAACAGCAACACGCGGCAGAAAGCGTCCCCGTAGACCCAGTGCTTGCCCCGCCGGTAGTAGTCGGCCCGGAACGGAAGGCAGAAAAGCACCAGTGAATCAGCCAGAGCCAGATGAGCCAGATAGATGGAGTTGGGCTTCCAGGAGTCCCTGTGGAAGAAGAACATGCAGAGGGCCAGACCGTTCCCCATCAGGCCCAGGACGAACTCGCTGAACAGCACAGGGGGTAACACCTCATCCAGAATGGGAGCGTCGAAAGCGCAGCACACCGAAGAGGAGTTGTTCATTATTCTGCTGCTCTTTTTTGGCTCTGAAATAAATGAACACCGTTGCTTTAAGACTCGCACTTTTATAGTGTGTGCTCAGGAGGGGCGTGGCTCAGGGGTTACAGTGGGCGGCGACCGACCAATCGAAATCAGAGTTTGGGTTTTGGAATTATTCCATTGGCTGTTTATAGTCATTTTTAAAGCACTTTTATGATGTGGATTATGAAATGTATATATGCACTGTAGGTTATATGGCCGGTGTACCACAGTATAGCAGTCCTCGTTTAATGTGGAGATCGTATCTTTCAATACTAACTTTTTTTTGTTTTTTAAGAGACATTATTAGCTCAGTTGTGCATTTTTATGCTTTTCCATCTTTCAACTCTATAACTAACTTTATTGTTGTTGTTTTTATAATTAGTTTTTTATGTTAGGCGAGAGATTTCATTTAGCTCAGTTGTGCGTTATTCTACTTTTTATTTTCTATTGTTGAACTGACAGGATCTTTGTGCTGATTGTGTTTTATTTTGTCAGGTTATGATGTAATGAGTGGCGATGTCATGTTCATGTTTTGCTTGAGGGTAAGTTACTTTATGACAAATACATAATTTTTTTTACTGTATATATATTTAATATAACATATAGATAGATGGATATGCGATAATAAAAATAACAAATACACATAAAAATACAACAATTATTTGTAATAAAAATGAATGTGCTTAATCACATGCAATAAAAATAAGGCAACAAATAATGTTTATATTTAATTTATGCAAATATAGACATTTTGTTTAGCTCAGTTGTGCGTTATTCTACTTTATATTTTCTGTTGTTGAAATGACAGGATTTTTGTGCTGTGTAAAGTGACAAAAATAAAGACCATGCAACACAAATTATGTACAGTTGAACAAAATTATTAGCCTTTATTGTATTGTAAGTTTTTTGTTTAATGGAGAAAATGCATTTTTAAACATAATAGTTTTAATAACTAATTTCTAATAGTTCATTTCATTTGTTGTCATGATGACAGTACATAATATTTGACATTATTTAGCAGGATACTAGTACTCAGCTTAAAGGGACATTTAAAGGCTTAACTAGGTCATTATTGGACAACAGTGGTTTGCTCTGTAGAAAATCTACAAATCTAATTTCGTAGAAGAGCTATTATTAATATTATTAATAACTTTTTAAGCTAATACTGACCTTAAAAATTATTTACAGTTTAAAAAACTGCTTTTATTCCAGCCAAACTAAACTAACTAACTAATAGAAAAATATAATAGAAAATACTGTGAAAAATGTCCTTTCTCTGTTAAACAGCACTTATTTGAAACAGAATACAAATTTCACAGGAGAGCAAATCATTTGTACATTTCTCCAGTGAAACTTAATGCAATAAAAAATCTCATAATACAAATGCATAAGCAAAAATGCTATGAGTTTCAGAGAAATAAAGGCAATTAAATGCAGATTTAATGACTTTGTTTTACTTTTACACATTTATCAAAAATAAGCAGCAGGATATAAATGCTATGAGAAGTCAGAGTTAATAAATATACAGTTTAAATTTGTGTGTGTTTGTTTATAATCTCAGGCGTTGTGTTTGCTGAGCTGTTCATCAGTGAAAGAAAGAAGAGCTGGGTAAGTTCAAAATACAACAGATACTGATGACTTCTCAATCACATCATAGCAAAATGGTTTATTTAGTGAAAAAGCAAAAGTAAACTCCTGGCTAATGCTTCAGTATAACAGTGTTACCTTTATGCCTTTTGTATTGATGATTCATCAATACAGATGAATCTGCACAGCTCTAAATCTGATTCTACTTGCTGAAACCACAAATGTCAATTTTACTCCTCCCAAAATAAAAAAATAAGCGTGAGAGTGCCGGTGTCATGGGCTATAAGAGCGTCAGATATACAAGCATAAATGCATAAGCAGAGGAGCCCACAGGGGACTGTTTCAGATTGCTTTGATTTATTTTAATAATTTCGTTTCATTTTTTTGGCATGAAATGATGAAATTAAGATGTTACATTAATATCAGATGAGAGACGCAGCACTGTAGCCTGTGTATCTCTGTAAAAAGAGGAATAATAATAGACAAATATAGCGTTTCGTTCATTTACAAAGCCATGTTGTGTTGTTTTTGGCAGAGTATGATGATGTTATACACAAATGAACCCTTTACAGTTGTGAATGATCGTGTCTGAATGACCAAAACAGATTTTTAATTCAGCCTATAGTGACAAAACACAGAGCCCTCCGTGAGCGCTTGTAATGATGTTTTACAGACTACATATAAAATCATTTGAATGTCAAATAAGATATATAGCTGTAAATAATAATATTAATTAAACAAAATGCAGTGTATCTGACACTTTATTGGACGTAACCTAGTTAAATTTGCATATAGCGCAGGATTTGAAGATCGGAAATATATTCGTTTAGCGGAGACACATTTATGTGGTCAAATCTAAATGCAACCGTTTTAACAAATAAGAGAGTTATCCAATCAGAAAACACACATGAAGTGTCCAGCTTACCCAGCGCTAAGTAATAACAACCCAGCATTTCTACAGTGCATGCTCCACAAACACTGTGCTTCATAAAGTTCTCCAGGGGCAGGTTTGTCCTCTTATGGGTTTAATAATCATATGTATCATTAAAAACACTGCTGGTGTTTTTGTCTGCTTGTTTTTATCGCTCAGCTCAACGTTAAATGAGATTAAAGAAATGTGTTGTGGTAATAAAAATGTAAGCGAATCTTTGTTAGTTAATGAGGAGAAGGCTGAACAGGTAGAATATTTAGGTACAGCTATTGACTTTCAGTTCTCCTTCTTTAAACACTCTGTTTGTAAAAAGGCTCAGCCACGGTTAGTACGGCTGTCACAATAATCAATATATCCACTTATTGTGCAATATTTGTACATGACCTCAATAGTTTTTGGTGTTGCAATATATATTTACAAATTCATAAATAACGTTAAAGCCATTTTACAATGACGTTTACATTCTATCTCACCGGTGTCAAAGTTACTACTTGGACATTTACTTAATAGTACATTTAATAGGATATATAATAGGACATGAGGGTGACACAGTGTCTCAGTGGTTAGCATTGTGGCCTCACAGCAAGAAGGTCGCTGGTTTGAGTCCCGGCTGGGTCAGTTGGCGTTTCTGTGTGGAGTTTGCATGTTCTCCCCGTGTTGGCGTGTGTTTCCTCCGGGTGCTCCGGTTTCCCCCACAGTCCAAACACATGCGCTATAGGGGAATTGATGAACTAAATTGGCCGTAGTGTATAAGTGTGTGTGTGAATGAGTGTGTGTGTGGGTGTATCGGTTCATTCTGCTGTGGCGACCTCTGAAATAGAGACTAAGCTGAAGGAAAATGAATGAATGAATAATAAGACATTTACATCATTTCTGACATCAAATTACAGAATCTAAATAACCGTAAGAATGAAAAGCCTTAGTGCCTTGAAAGTGTTTATGGCTATTTGCATTATTATGCTGTTGTATAATCTTTCCATAATCAGTGATATAAAATGATCTCAAAATGACAGTAATATCGCTTATCACAACAATTTCTGTGACAATATCTAAAAAGTCTTTATTGTGACAGGCCTAACGGTTAGGTTTGTTGAGGAAACTGAGAAGTTTTTATGTTGAGAAGGACATTTTGATTGCCGTATATAAATCACTCATTGAATCTGTCCTTACTTTTTTAATATTGTTGCCTGGTTTAACTCTCGCTCTGTTAAATAAACTCCGGCTCTATTAAGTGAACTTTTAAGGTTATTAAATATAGCAAGTAAAATAATTGGCGAGAGACAAACACCTCTTACTGGTTTATTTATTGCAGCGTCAAAAAGGAAAATCTCTATTATCACGAAAGACTCTTCCCATGGTTCTTTCCATCAGACAGTATAAAGTTCCCTTTGCGTAAAAGGCTGAGTGCCAGAAGACATTTATTTTTAATAAATTTAGGCTTTTTAATTAGAATCTTAAAATGAAATTTGTATTTCTGAATGGGGGTGGCACGGTGGCTCAGTGGTTAGCAAGAAGGTCGCTGGTTTGAGTCCCGGCTGGGTCAGTTGGCGTTTCTGTGTGGAGTTTGCATGTTCTCCCTGTGTTGGCGTGGGTTTCCTCCGGGTGCTCCGGTTTCCCCCACAGTCCAAACACATGCGCTATAGGGGAATTGATTAACTAAATTGGCCGTAGTGTATGAGTGTGTGTGTGAATGAGTGTGTATGGGTGTTTCCTAGTACTGGGTTGCAGCTGGAAGGGCATCCACTGTGTAAAACATTGCCGGAATAGTTGGCGGTTCATTCCGTTGTGGCAGACCTCTGAAATAGAGATTAAGCCGAAGGAAAATGAATGAATGAATATTTCTAAATGTGTTTGTGCTTGTATACTTATATTAACTTAACTAACCCTTTCTGAAATTGAAATTGCAAAGAGAAAGCATGCACAAGTTCTGCGCAAACTTTTGTGACATTTAACCGTAGACGACAGATCTACCACTGTAAATATTTGTGTAGCAGATTAAAAGATTTGATAAATAACAAGGCGACTCTTTGTTATTCAAATTTACAACATGAATCATTTTCTGACGTGTTAAAAACAATATTTAAGGATTGACCAAAATACTTAATAATTGTCGTCTGAAATCTTTGTTAGATTTTATTAGACCATTTATTAGTTTTTTAATAACTTCAGACAGAATCACATTTAGTATCCGCTCTTATTCTTTGATGCATTTTAATAAATACAGCTCAGAATACATTTACTTAAGTAATGAAGATTCATTCACCTAATTTCAACTTTTTATTTGCACTAGTCATATTTTAAGCCATTAAAGTGGACATTAACTATACTTGCATTTAATATTCTGTATATGTACAGTTGAAGACAATAATTAGACCTCCTGTGAGATGTTTATTATTTAAAAATATTTAATAAAGCGCTGTTTAACAGAGACATTTTAAACCTAATAATTTTAATAACTCATTTCTAATAACTGCTTTCTTTTGTCTTTGTCATCATGACAGTATATAATATTTGACTAGATATTCCTGAAGACACTTAAAGAGCATTTTAAAGCCTAATCATATTTGAAAAATAATTAAAATTGCACAGAAGATTAAATAATTTTGTACATTAAATTTGTTGTTACATTATTTAGGACAGAGTTGAATATATATATGTCACTTTACAATAATGTTGCATTAGTTCATGTTTGTTAATGTATTTACTAACATAATACATTTATTACAGTATTTATTCATGTAGGTTAATGTTAGTTAATGTCAGAAAATGTATTAATTGTTAGTTCATGTCAACTCACAGTGCATTAACAAGCATAAAATTGGATTTTAATGATGCATTAGTTGAATTATGAGTAACAAATGCTGTACAAGATTGTTCATTATTAGTTCATGTTAGTAAATACAGTGCTCAGCATAAATGAGTTCACATAAGTAAATATTTGATGGATTCCTCAGTGAATATAGACAATATATTTTGGTGCATTTAAACAAATCAATTTTTAAAAAACGTTATATCCATTAAAATAAGAGTTTGGTCACTGAACGTCTTTAAGAATAGGAAAAAACAATACATTTAGATTAAAACCAGTTATTGTAAAATAATTTTAACAAAATTGTATCATTTTTATGTTTCTCTTGATTTTTCCTGTTTATTAAAATTAAATTTCTTATTTTCACTAATATTAATTAGTGTGTAGTAATGTTTGGACTGTGATCTTCAGTGTTTTTGTTAGATTAGTTGATCAGTTTTGTCCTTGGTACTGACTAATCTAATGTATCTCCACTAATATATTACTGTAAAGCATCCTGGAGAGAATATGACTGTAAGAGAGAGAGAGATCTGTGGGTTGTATATTAACTAATGAAACCTTATTATAAAGTATCACCAAATATTCTACCAAAATCAATAATCACTCCTCAGTCTTCTTTCCTAAAATCCTCATATATATTTTCCTCAAGGATCCGCTGACGGCGGGGCTGGAGAAGTAGTAGACCACAGGATTGAGCACGCTGTTGAAATACGTAAAGCAGACGGTGGTTTTAAACGCATCATTTGCGTCACTAAAATACTGGCATTCATTATACCAGAGTTTAAGAACATACATCGAGATTCGAGAGATGTTACTGGGGAAGAAGCATATGATAAAAACCAAAGCGACTGCTAACACAAACCGCACAGCTCTTCTTATTTTACCATGTTTGTCAATTGTTTTACCCTTCAGCTGCCAGGTTATACATGTGGAGCAGTAGATGACGATGAACGTCGGCACAAAAAATTGAACAACGTAAAACACATTATGCCAAGTGAAGCGAGAGTTGCTCCCAAAGCAGATATTGAAGCTTTCGCATTGAGTGTGGTTGTTCAGATAGTAGAAGTGTTTGTCCGCTAGCAGATATACGGTCATGGCTATGATGAGCGCCCACAGGCCCACAGACACCCACAGGGCATAGCGCAGACCCATTTGGTTGATGCGGTTCAGTGGGTGCACGATCTTCAGATATCGGTCCACAGCCACCGCCGTCAGGAAGAAGATACCGGCGGCTCGATTGGCGGCCAGCAGAAACAGCAACACGCGGCAGAAAGCGTCCCCGTAGACCCAGTGCTTGCCCCGCCGATAGTAGTCGGCCCGGAACGGAAGGCAGAAAAGCACCAGCGAATCAGCCAGAGCCAGATGAGCCAGATAGATGGAGTTGGGCTTCCAGGAGTCCCTGTGGAAGAAGAACATGCAGAGGGCCAGACCGTTCCCCATCAGGCCCAGGACGAACTCGCTGAACAAAACAGGGGGCAGATACGCATCCAGCAGGGGGGTTTCATAAGTGCAGCACAATGAGGAGTTGTTCATGATGCTTCTACGGAAGTAGACCAAACTTTGGATCTTTTGCTGCTCATATATAAATGATTCCCTGCAGACTTGTTTTTTTAGATGTTTGCTCACATGGACAACACAAACCCAGGTGTGATGGGTAAATGGTCTCTTATGGATTTAATAATCTTGGGATGCTTCAAATGCACCATTAATGCGATTAAATGTAAACAACTCACTGATTCAAATGAGTCAAATTAATTCAAATGATCTATTCAGAGTGAGTCTCCTGTAAACAATTCACTGATTAAAAAAAACAAGATTCTTGACTTGATTTTTTGTTGTTTGACCCCTAGACCCAAGGTATATGCATTGCCTAAAGCCTTGGTCAGATCACACGAATTTGCCACGATTTCGGCACGATTTCCTTGACCTAGGGTGTCGTGGGGATTCGTAAACGACAAATGGGCGTCATGACACAAGATTCAATATTTTCTTCTTGTATAATGTGGCATAGTTCACGAGAACCGATACCATGCCTGCGACGCCTCACGACACCATCGCAGAAAGTCTAGCATGTTTAATTTTTTTCTCGTTCTGATGAGTTCCGTCACGTGGATGACACTGCGCAATAGGAGCACATCATTTCTCGGTTATCTCGGGGTGCTGCCGTTAATGCGCTGGTCAGGTAATCAAAAAATAGGCTGCATATTTACTTATGGGTGGGTCACGGGTGGATAAGATCAATCATTGATTATGCAAACTTTACCTACCTTTTCTAAAATATTAAGGTGTTTTAAGCAAGTTTATCTGATGGACTGGCACAAAATATGCAGACATCTCCATTCTCACAACGAGTTTCTGAGTTCTCTCATCTCTCCAACAGAGTTTGTTCTTCCAAGATAATCTGGCAACATGTTCAGTGCTGCGAATACATTGTAAAAGCGTTTCCTGCTCCTTATTCAGATTTGTCATTAATAGTGAAAACAGTTTAATATGCTTCTCTGTGAATATTTCACATTAATTTTTTTTAGGCTAGATTATTATTTTATTGAATAAACCAACACAATCTCACGGCAATTCGTGCATATAGCAGACTTGTTTTGAAGAGCATCACCTCAGATGTTATTTGTTATTCTTGTTTATAGTTAACTGACCAACAAAAGATGCATTAAAATTAAGTTAAAAATTATAGCAACGCTTGTGACTGCTTTGGGAAATACGTCACGGGATGACTCATCGTGAAGGAACGTGTAGTCTGGCACATTTGTTACCTACGAGATTTTAACAAGAAAATAATCTGACAGTGACTTTTGTAACCGACAATAAAAATCGTGTGATCTGACCAGGGCTTAAGTAGATCTGAGTGTTATCAGCATAGCTGTGGTAGGAGATTTGGTTCTTTCTCATTATTTGGCTCAGAGGAAGCATATAAAGGTTGAACAGGAGAGGTGCCAGAATTGAACCTTGTGGTACTCCACATGTCATGGGTGTCCACCTCGACCTATGGTCACCTATACTGACCTATAGTAACCTCTCCCTTTAAGGTAAGATCTGAACCATTTGAGGACCGTCCCAGACAGCCCAACCCAGTTTTCCAGCCAATACCAGCACTGTTAGTTTGCCTGAATCTGTATTTTTATTCGAATATCATTGATTATCTTTATAAGGGCACTCTCTGTACTATGATGTGCTCTGAAACCAGATTGAAAATTGTCTAAACATCCCTTGGAGCTTAAGAACTTGTTAACCTGGTTAAAAACAACTTTTTCAATGATTTTGCCAATGAAAGGGAGATTTGAAATTGGCCTGTAATTGCTCAGTAGGGTGTTATCCAGGTTGCTCTTTTTCAAGAGGGGTTTACTACTTTTAGGAGATCTGAATTTGTATTTAGGTGAATATCTTTATCAGGGTGCTCTCTGTAATATGATGTGCTCGGAAACCAGATTGAAAATTGTCTAAACATCCTTTAGAGCTTAAGAACTTGTTTACCTGGGAAAAAACTACTTTTTCAGTTGTAGTCAGTCCTTTTCAGTCTGTAATTGCTCAAGAGGGTGTTATCCAGGTTGCTCTTTTTAAGAGGGGTTTAACAACTGCCGATTTAAGTGAGTTTGGAAAATTTCCTGAGAAAAGTGAAGCATTTACCACTTTTAGGAGATCCATTTCTAGACAGTTAAACACCGTTTCGAAGAACAATGTGGGGAGTGTGTTACTTAACAGTTTTAGCTGTTTTCCCAACAGTAGTCTCAGATTTACATTTAATAGGCACCAGATTTGAATGATTTGCTACATGACTTGAAAAAGCCTTAGACTTTCTATCACATAATAAAACAGATATCTGCCTAGAGATAACTACAGGCATGCTGGGTTCCCGCTTGTTCTCTAAACATTTGATAAAGATACTGTAATCTAAGCGGGCACCCAACACAAATCATTGAGAGCTGTTTTGTTCACCAGCTGATGACGGGGGTGAGTTGTTCAGGCCCTGGTGCTGAGGCAGGGGCTGGATGGCTCTCACAGGTGGGCACAGAGGTGGGTGTGGAGCTCACTGCTTTTTGGTCACCAACTGGGTTTTTGCAGCAATGTGAGAGTGTAGTTCCAGCAAACACCAGTTCCTCCATTTTCTTTGAGAAACTCTTATGATGAAATGGATAGTGTGTCTGGTGACAGAGGCTGTGGCTCTGGAGTTACTGGCTGCTAAAATATGTTGTCCTGGCTGTTTTCTTGGAGTTCATCCATGAGTGCTGAGTCTTGAAACTGTTCTGATACGTCACAGTCTATCTGTGTTGAGCTCAGTGTGCAGGGCACAGGCGGCAGTGTGTCCGTGAGCAGTGGTTGTTGTGGCTGCATGGTGTAATGTGTCGGCCACATGTCCACTCGGGTTCTGATTTGAAGTCCTGTGGTTATTTGGACACTCACCAGGTATGTGTGTGCCATTTGGGATAAGTTCAGTGGCACATAAAGCAGCACTTTTGCACCAAGTTTGTTTGGATGGAGGCCGTCTGATGTAAAAAATTGTCTTTAATTCCAGAAGAGATTGAAGTTGTCAGTAATTCTGCTGCATGTTTTTTGCAGCCCTGTATTTAGATCAAGAAACCTTGAAAACATATTTGTTTTATTCCGCAGAGAGTGGTCAACTGTTTCCAAGAGTTCACAGAAATTCATCTTGAGCAGTTCTGACTTTTTGAATATCCTTCTTCCCCACATGGATGATAATCGTCTTTACCGTCTTGTGCTTCTTTAATATGTTCTCAAGTTCTTTGTTTACATCAGAAACTGTCCCATGAGGGAAGCAGTATGTCATTGTAGCTCTGCTCCAAAAGTTCCTGATTATTGAATCGCCAACAATCAGAGTTCTGACCTCGCTTGCGACAGTGCAGAATGCCGCTGTCTGCTCGGCCTTGAGCCCCTGTCCAATGCAGAATTAGCTGCTGACTCATGCGATCTCTGTCTGACTGCATTTGGGGATTTTTCACCCATATTGCTCAAAGCTTCATATCTGTTCTGAAGCTGTATTTGAGTCCGAGCTGTATTTGGGGTAGAGGAGGCTAATGCAGCAGTGCATGATCCTTGTGAACTGACGCCACGAGTACCCTTTGATCTTGCACCATGTTTGTTTTTGGTTTTAGCACCTTTTGGTCTCTTATGGATTTAGTAATCTTGGGTATAGACGCACCATTAACATGATTAAATGTAAACAACTCACTGAACTATCCATTCAGAGTGACTGTCCACTAAATCATTCATTGATATAAATGATTCATTCAGAGGGAGTCTCCAATAAACTCGTAAAAGTAGCTCTAAACTCTGGAGAAGTTTGGATCTTTTGTGTTCATTTATAAATGATTCCCCGCAGACTTGTTTTTTAGATGTTTGCTCACAGGTATTGGTGAAGCTGTAAGCAAGCACGTGGACAACACAAACCCAGGTGTGATGGGTAAATGGTCTCTTATGGATTTATTAATCTTGAGATGCTACAGATGCACCCTTAACGTGATTAAATGTAAACAACTCACTGATTCAAATGATTTGTTCAGAGCGAGTCTCTAACTCACTGATTCAAATGATCCTTTCAGAATGAGTTTCCAGTAAACAACTCACTAATTCAAAACATCCATTTAGAGTTAAACTCTAGTTAACAACTCACTGATTTAAATGAGCTGTTCAGAGTGAGTCTCCAACTCACTGAATCAAATGATTTGTTCAGAGCAGTAAACAACTCACTGACTCAACAGATCCATTCAGAGTGAGTCTTTAGTAAACAACTCACTGATTCAAATGATCCGTTCAGAGTGAGTCTTCAGTAAACAACTCACAGATTCAAATGATCCATTTAGAATGAGTCTCTTACTCATTGATTCAAATGATCCATTCCGAGTGAGTCTCCAGTACAACTCGCTCATAAAAGTAGGCTAAACTCTGGAGAAGTTTGGATCTTTTGTGCTCATATATAAATGATTCTCTGAGGACTTGTTTTTTAGATGTTTGCTCGCAGGTTTTGGTGTAGCTGTAAGCAAGCACACGGACAACACAAACCCAGGTGTGATGGGTAAATGGTCTCTTATGGATTTAATAATCGCAGCGCTCTGCATCTTGGGACGCTACAGACGCACCATTAACGTGATTATGTGAGGATAGTTTACACTTGGGTGAAAAACTGAACAATGCAATTAACTTCTTGTTTTTGTTGGACATGATTATGCATGTTCTGTTGCTGGTGTGAGATTCATCCAAACACCTCTATTAAGAAATGCAAGCGTTATTATAGAAAGCAATTACGAATGTTTACGGATTGTATTTTTTCTTTCTACTATTGAAGTCAATCGCAACCAATTTAGGACATTCTTAAAAATGTTATTTTACACTTAACATTAAAAAACTCACTTGATTGTGAGTAAATGGTAAAACATTTTGTTTATGGATGAGCTGTCCCTTTAACATGTCATTGCAAAATAAAAATATATTGTATATTATATTATTTTGGGGTGAAATATCACTTAAAATATGATTTCTTTGTATCATAGTAATGCAAACAAGATTTTTCCACGTCATGCTGTTACTTTCTAACATCAAAGTCATAATAAAAGTCTTAAACAGTTTCTAATGAGCAAAATGCAGAGAGCCTTTCATAAACCAAAGTGAACAACTAGAATAGAAATTATGTGTATGAAATATTAGAGGCAGAAAATACAATACAGCAAAATCAGAACATTGCATTGTTGACCAAATGTACGTTTTTTGTTGTAAAGGTGGGAGGAAATCTGATGAAGGTGCGGAGCAGGATTGAAGGACACGGTGAGTAAATTAAATTGCATTAGAGAGATTAAAGATGAAGCAGATCACAATTGACCACTACTGTACTGTATGTGCATGTGGATGTAGGAGAAATTTGGTTCAGGGGTCTTTCTTTAATCTTCTCTTTTGGCATATTATTTAGATGCAAATCATAAGATAATAAAAGATAACATGCATTATATATTTCCATTAATTAATTAAACATTAATTATCCATTCAATTTCTTTTTCTGTTTTGCATAAAAAGTAAAGCCATACAGGTTAGTAATAAATTAAACGGTAAGTAAATGATAAGTAACAAACACAACTGACTGATTCCAATTATCTGTTCAGAGTGAGTCTCCAGTAAACAACTCACTGATTCAGATGATCCATTTAGAATG
>CAIGQV010019871.1:1223883-1239200 GCA_903798115.1 Danio jaintianensis | reverse complement strand
CTTGTTACCCAATACTCAATTTAATTCTTTAAATCCTGATTGGAAAAATACTTCCAGAGGCAGCATTTCTACACATGTGGAAAGGTAATACTGTACTCTATACAGAATATGATCCTTCATAATGTTATAAACTCACCTCTGCAGGCAGGGAACACACTGTAGGCAAAGAACAGAAACATTAGTCTAACATCATACTTTCATATACATACCATGAAATAAACTCTTAAAGGTGACCCATTACGCCCGTTTATACAAGATGTAAAATGCATCTCTGCTGTCTCTAGAGTGTGTAGTGAAGTTTCAGCTCCAAATAGCACACAGATAATGTTCTCTAACTCTCTGAAACTGGCCCTTTTAGGCTTTGATCCTAATTGTAGCGTTTGGTTTGGCGGGGCTTTCCCCCTCTGATGACACGTACAAAGGGAGAATGTCAATCAAAGTGTTTTCATGCATCAAGTCTGATTAGAGTAAACACAATTAATTCATGTTTACATTATAGGCTGGAGATATTCACACACTGCTGACACACACACAACTGGGGTTAAACCCCGCAGAAAAGTCACTTTTGCATAATAGGTCTCCTTTAATATCATATGAGATAATAATAATAATAATAATAAGCGGTATAATGTACATCCAGTCAGTTGTTATTGCAGAATAAACCCTTCAGCCCTAATTAATAAACCCTGTCAGATTTATTCTGCAAAAACAACCGTCTGGATGTAAACTATACCTTATTATCATTTTATATCATCTCACCTCCACAGTAGAGCACTTTCAGTGGGTATTTTGCATCCGGGTCGGCTCGATCCACTTTATTTTCTGGCGAACCTGACTCTGCATTCTCAGTAGTAGCCATATTTCATGAATCTACACAAATAAACAAAGTAACATGGGTTACTTTAGACCAGTTGATGCACACAGACGAACACTGCTTTGTTTACAAATCTATACTGGGTTTACTCCCATCATATCTACAGAATTACATTTGTAAAAAACCTGTCCTTAGCTATGGCAGGATATTTATTTACTCTCTGTTGGTGGGAAGATGGGATGGGATGGGAAAAAAGGCTTTTACATACGCAGCACCTTTTGCATGGAATAATCTACAAACCAAGTTTCAGTTTAAAGAATTGATTTCACTAAATGCTTTTAAAAAGAGTATGAATGATGTAGAGATTGAAGCAAGGCTTGTAGATGTGTTGAATAGTTTGTTTGTCAATGTGTGATTCTTGTTAACTCTTAATTGTTTGTGGTTTGTTGTCTGTTAGACCCATGTGACATGTGTACTGCCTAATCTTGGCCAGGACATTCTTGTAAAAGAGATTTTTAATCTCAATGCGTCTTTCCTGGTAAAATAAAGGTTATAATAATAACTGCTTATGGGACATTCTACCAGAAACGTACATTTTCACTTATAAAAAATGTGACAGGGCCTGACTTAAGCTCGTCTTCCTCAAAAGAATCATACAAAAACAAGCATAAAATCATACAATTCAATGACAGAACGCATCCTTGATCACTGTCAGCTTCTCCATCAAATGATGTCACTTCCGAGTCATAGTCTTAAACGTCTATTGCACGCATTTTAAGCATGGGCCAGTAAAAATTGCATAAAAATATCACGGTATTGTGATTACTGCTCGAAAATATGCTCTTTTTAAATGTCTGGGTAAAAAACTACAACTTTTTTTACCCTTTCAACACAGTATGTTTAATTTTAGAAACAGTTATAATATGTTGGAGCAGTAAACATGTCAGGCTGAATAATGAAAATAAAACATTGACCTCGGCTGTCTTCATTAGTTTCAAAAACACTGATTTCTGTACATTTTAAAGTGGCATCTTTGCATCTCTTTTCTGCTGGAGATACTGTTGTCCTAAAAGACAAAAAATATCATCCCATGCCTAATGCATTTTATGTTAAATTTAATGCAAATGTGACAGTTATTTCAGTTTTAACAACTTATATTTTAATATATATATATATCATTATCGTTCAACATGGAAAATAATGATCGAGATTGCATTTTTGCCATATCGCCCAGCCCTATTTACAAGCATCATTGCACTTTAATAATGATAATAATAATAATTCCTTACATTTATATAGCGCTTTTCTAGACACTCAAAGCGCTTTACACATTGGGGGGAAAAGAAGCTTTAAAAAGAAGCTGCTGAGTCTTTTGTTTCTCATTAAGAATGATGATATTTAATCTTTCCATCTGTCGAAATAGCACAAGATGATCCTGCTTCAATATATGCCACATCCAATAAGCGTTAGCACAAAAGTAATCCAAAAGTAATCCAAAAGTAGTCAGATTACATTACTGTAAATGTGTTCTCTAAAAGAACATGTGAACGTCTACAAATGTTGTCATGTAATTTGTTATCAGTAACTGTTTACAATTTCATTAGTAATCCATCAAGATCTGTGTATCATCATCATCATCATCATCATCATCGCCCTTGTGGAAATAATTTCAGCTCATTCAATCTGAACACACCGCAATAAAGAGTCAGGAACACATTAGCGGCACTTCACAACATACAGACAGCATCTCTGACCACTGCAGTATTATGTTAATAGTGATACTAATGATAATAATGTTGATTATGATGATGATAATGCGATATAATGTGAGTTGCTGATCGCACACGCGGAGCTACATTAGCGGCTCTGCTAACCGCGGCGGCCGCTGCAGATGCACACTCACCCGGGCGATCTGATCTCAGTACAGCTGCTCTTTCTGTGACCCTGCGATCATTATTCCTCAAACTATGAAGTAAAGAAAATCTGAAAAACTGAAGCAAGAGTTTCACTGCCGCTCTGCACACCTTCACTGTCTGCTACGGGTCCTGATAGCGCGCACACAGAAACAACGCCGCCTGCGCCGCGTCTCACACACACTTCATAAATCAATATATGCGTGAAATATAGAGGTGCCATTTTAATAAGCACGAGATGTGTTTATTGATAAAATATTGTTTGTGGTTTGAGTTGGTAGGATGTGTGGAGTGAGTGTTGAAGGAATGATTTCGATCAGGCGTCGCGTCAGACGACCTCGTTTAGCGCGGATCACAACATGCAGTTTGGGAATTCAGAAATAATCAGCCGCTTCAGCGTTGCTCTCTTCATTAATCACACCACAGTTCACGCGTTTATAAGTTAATCTTGATTTAAATGAGCATTTGGAGTGCTCACATGTGTCTGTTTTTAATTACGACGGTGTTTGTTTATATTTAAACCGTGTGTTTTTAAAAACAATCAAGCAGAAGTCAGTAATGTTGCGTTTATAATGACGCGCTGCTGTTGATTATTGATTATATTCACTCAGATGTGATGATCAGGCAGTGTTCTTATCATTAGAGTATGTCCAGAGTGAGTTATAATGATGGAGGAGCTCAGAGACAGAAGAAATGGCAAAACTCCTGCAT
Organism: Danio jaintianensis; assembly: GCA_903798115.1. Lineage (NCBI taxonomy): Eukaryota > Metazoa > Chordata > Actinopteri > Cypriniformes > Danionidae > Danio > Danio jaintianensis. The sequence goes on along the minus strand of CAIGQV010019871.1, from coordinate 1,235,762 downwards.
GTTTCTCCTCATCGAAAGGTGATAAACAACAATAATCATTCATATATTCAAACTCTAAACATTATTATTAGTATTAATCGTGATTAATGGTTTTTCAGAACATCCAGTCGAGCCCTGGCACAGCACCCCTGTGAAAAAGGTATTTTACCAAGTATAATATTAGATTAGATTCAACTGTATTGTCATTACACATGTACAAGTACAATGCAATGAAGTGCAGTTCAGGTCTAACCAGGAGTGCAGGATACAGGTGTAAGTTATAAAGTGCAATTATAGAAACACTATGGTGATATTTACAGGTGGATGTAGTATGAACATATAAAGGATGTATTAACTATGAAACGAGATTTACAATAGATGAATATATGTACAGGTTTCTATTAATAATCAGAGGTATGCAGATAGACATAATTACAAATGTGTATGTACAGTGGGTATGTACAATTCAAGATGAGCTACGTAGTGTGATGAGTGTGCAATATCATGCGTGGGTGGTAATATGAGCAGGAAAAGGGGTTTTCAAGCCTTAAAACGAAGTATAATAGTTTTATTTTGATTTTTTCATACATCAGATTATGTGCTGCTGGTTAGTTTAGTTTATGTCAGAGCTAAAACCGATTGTTTTTTAATACACTGTATTCTGTATCTAATTAATTTCAAAGGTTGTACATTAAAAAAATAATGCATAAAAGTAATTAAATGTTATGCTTAAAGGGATCTCATCCTTTACATTGAAGTAAAGTTGGTTTTATATTCACACATTCATTCAGTGACAACTTGTGACACAGTCCCTATATTGTTTACCATGGTACGTTGAATATTCGGTCAGAAATAGCATGCAAGAATGACTTCAAAACAACATTAGCACTATTTAATTGACTGTGAACAATGTTGTACTTTGATAGTCATTGGCTGCTAATATGGTTTCCTTATTTAGGATTTGCAAAGAATACTTTTATGAAATTATATTATTAAGGAGAAAGTCCAAAAGTGCACATATAAAACCAACTTTACCTCAATATCCTTTACTTGTCTTGAGTTGCTCTCTTCTGTTGAACACAAAAGAAGTTATTTTAAAGAAGGCTGAAAACCGGTAACCATTGACTTCCTTTTGTTTTTCCTACTGTGTAAGTCAATGGTTACAGGTTTCCAGCATTCTTCAAAATATCTTCCTTTGTGTGCAACAGATGAAATAAACTCATAAAAGTTTACAACCAATCGAGAGAGTACATCTTCAATTTGGGGTGAACTATCCCTTTAATGTGATGTACTCTTTTAGTGTTTTTTTTGGACAGATGTTTGTGTTTATTGGAATGTGGACATGATCATTTGTATTTTCACATTCTCTCAAGCATTTACTGACAGCAAGAGATGCAACTGTATCTAATGTAATTTTTCTAATGCTCAATTCTTCAGAATCTTTTTGCTGCTCATGAGACTCCAGGAGTTTCCTCCAGTAAACTCAGAGATGAAGCCAGAGCGAGACCTGCACCGCTGAATCTGCACGACCTCTCAAAACCAGCGTCCTCTTTCACTTTCACACAGGATTTACAGGTAACTATGTCTATGGGCTGTTATATCCTTTGCACTGGTGGCATCACAAGTCTTCTTTGCTAGTTTCTGCCCGACGCAGGTGTCATTTTCAACTTTTTTTAAACAGTTAATGCATTTGTGTGCTCATGGGCAGTGTTGGGGGAAATGCATCACAGGTTACATAATAATATTACTTTTATAAGTAACAAGTAAAATAACGCATAACTTTAAAAAATGTAATTTTATCTAATTGAATTGAGTTGAATTAAATCGAATTGAGTTTTTTAATTCTATCAAATATAATCAAATCTAATTGAATTGTGTTGAATTGAATTTAATAAAATTAAGTTGAATTGAATATAATCAAATTGAGTTGAATTTTAATCTAATTGAATTAAGTTGAATTTAATAAAATTGAGTTGAGTTGAATTCTATCGAATTTAATCCTAATCAAATCCAACTGAATTTTGTTCAGTTGAATTGATTTTAATCAAATTGAGTTTAATTGAATTAAATTTTATTTAATCAAATTGAATTTAGTTGAATTTAATTTAATTAAGTTTAATCGAATTGAATTGAATCGAATTCAGTAAAGTTGAGTTGAAATGACTCAATTAGAATTTTATCGAATTAAATCAAATAGAGTTGGGTTGAGTTTAATCTAATCAAATTAAGTTGAGTTTAATTCAATTGAATTGAATTAAATTGTGTTTAATTAAATTGAGTTGAGTTGAATTTAATAAAATTGAGTTGAGTTGAATTCTATTGAATTTAATCTAATCAAATCCAATTGAATTTAGTTTAGTTTAATTTGATCAAAATTGAATTGAGTTTAATTTAATCAAATTGAGTTGAGTTGAATTGATTCATAATTCTAATTTTATCGAATAGAATCAAGTTGAGTTGAGTGATGATGTGTTGTGTGTTAGCCTGCAGTGAGTGGTGTGGAGGTGTCCACAGTGCACCGGCAGCGTCTGGAGCTGCAGCTCCTCATAGCAGAGCTGAAGGACCGCGATCAGGAGCTCAACACTATGGCTGCAGCTCATCATAAGCAGATGCTGATCTGGGAACAGGAGCGGCAGAGGGTGCTGATCCTGGAGCAGAGATCTGCCCGACTGGAAGGTGAGAAACCACAGAAAAACTATGGCTGTGTACCAAATCACATGCTATACGCCCTACAAAGTGTTTGAAAATAGAGTTAGTGTGTGTCAAATCATTAGAGTATTCCAGTTATCCAGATCTTCTATTTGTTTTTATATTCTACTATTTCCTGTAGAACAAGTGCAGATCTGTGCATACTCTTAATGGCTAGTATATATAAATCTTCAGTGTACTTGAATGAGTGTGTTTGCCCCCCAGATGAGCTGCAGAAGCGTAATGATGTGATCCGGGCTCTGAGCAGGCGTCTGCAGCTGACGGAGGCCCGAGAGAAGCACTCAGAGCGGGAGCTGAACAGCACACAGCAGCAGCTGCAGGAGCTCAGCCAGAGGCAGATCAACACCAGCAGACACGAGCAGGACCTGGAGGTCAATAACACAGCAACACAGGCCATACATTACAGCAGATTAGAGTAGATTCAACTTTATTGCCAGTGTGCAAAGTACAATACAAAGCCAATGAGATGCAGTTAGAATCTAACCAGAAGTGCCAATAACAAGAATATTAAAATATACAGTGGTGTGAAAAAGTGTTTGCCCCCTTACTGATTATTTTTTTGCATGTTTGTCACATTTTAATGTTTCAGATCATCAAACAACTTAGTCAAAGATAACACAAGTAAACACTTCATGCAGTTTTGAAATGAAGGTTTTTATTATTTATGGCAAACAAAATACAAAACTACATAGCCCTGTGTGAAAAAGTGTTTGCCCCTTAACCCTAATAACTGGCTGGGCCACCATCAGCAGCAACAACTGCAAACGAGTGTTTTCCATAACCTGCAATGAGTCTGTTACAGTGCTGTGGAGGAATTTTTGGATCACTCATCTCTGCAGAATCACTGTAATTCAGCCACATTGGAGGGTTTTCCAGCATGAACCAATTTTATAAGGTCATGCCGCAGCATCTCAATTGGATTCAGGTCAGGACAATGACTAGGCTACTCCGAAGTCTTCATTTTGTTTTTCTTCATCCATTCTGAAGTGCATTTGCTGCTGTGCTTTGGATCATTGTCGTTGAATTTTCAAGATCATCAATATGCTTTCCTGCAAAACTGAGACGAGCCTTTATTTTCTTTCTGCTCAGCAGTGGTTTTCCTTTTGGAACTGCCATGCAAACCATTTTTGCCCAGTTTCTATCCTATGGTGGAGTCATGAACACTCATCTTAACTGAGGCCTGCAGTTCATTGGATGTTGTTGTGGGTCTTTTCTGTCCTCTTGGATGAGTTGGCGCTGTGCTCTTGGAGTAATTTTGGTCTCCTGTGAAGCTTCTCCACTGTTCCGTGTTTTTGCCATGTGTAGATGATGTCTCTCGCTGTGGTTCACTGCAGTCCTGAACCTTTAGAAATGACTTTATAACCTTTCCAGGTAGATCTTAATTCTTTTCTTTCTCATTTGTTTTTGAATTACTATGGATCTTGGCAAGATGTCTAGTTTTTGAGGATCTTTTGGTCTACTTCACTTTGTCTGACGGGTCCTATTTAAGTGATTTCTTAATTATGAACAGTAATCAGGCCTGGGTGTGGCTGGAGAAACTGAACTCAGGTGTGAGAAACCAAGTTAAGTTGTGTTTTAACAGGGGGCAAACACTTTTTCACACAGGGCTGTGTAGTTTTTGTTTTCCCTTAATAATAAAAACCTTCATTTCAAAACTGCATGAAGTGTTTACTTGTGTTAACATTGACTAATATTTGCATTTGTTTGATGATCTGAAACATTAAAGTTTGACAAACATGCAAAAATTAATAAAATCAGTAAGGGGGCAAACACTTTTTCACACTGCTGTAAATGCATAAAAAGTAATGTTGGGCAAAGATTAATTGTGATTAATCACATCCAAAATAAAAGCTTGTTTTGACATCATATATATGTGTGTGTATTAAATATATTGTATTATGTAAATGTGGTGCACATGCATACATAGTAACAAAACAATGTGAATAATGTTACACACACCCGAGAGAGTACGTGTGTGTGTGTGTGTGTGTGTGTGTGTGTGTGTGTGTGTGTGTGTACGTGTTTTTGTGACATGTCAGGACACAAATCTGTATAATGACACAGGTATGACGCAGGTATTACAAAAAGGAGGTGAAATATGAGGACACAGCTGATGTCCTCATTTCTCCAAACGCTTATAAATCCCCCAGAATGGGTTTAATCAGAGAGTAAAGCTGTACACTGTTTCCTGTGATGGTTGGGTTTAGGGGTAGGGTGGGGTTAGGCCAATACTAAATACGGTTTGTGCTGTATAAAATCAATGGAAACCTATGTAATGTACCCACTTTTCACAAAAACAAACGTGTGTGTGTGGCTGAATGTGTGTTTCTCCACAGGATCGGAATGAGAGTCTGAAGTCGACTGTTCTGATGCTGTCAACTCAGGTGGGTCAACTACAGGTGCGAGAGGAGGAGCTCAGCTCAATGCTCAAACTCAAGGTACACACACACGCACACAAACATTTCAGCTCTGGATCAGGGTCAGTAATATCAGCACATGTTCTTCTATAAGGATAAAGACGTGATCGAAGCCACAAACCACATCCTGGAGCTGTCGGGGCGTGTGTGTGAGCTGGAGAAAACCCTGGAGGATCTGCGCGTGCGAGATGGCAAAACACAACGAGACGCAGAGGATCACAAACAGCGCTTCAGAGAGAGCCGATACCAGAACACACAGCTCAAAGGTATGTTTACACCATCAGCGCGCTCTGTGTACACACTGCATTCTCATGATGCATTCGTTTGTGCAGAAATGTTTAGGATGCACTCGTCTCTGTGTAGCCAGAGCTCAGACTGATGGTTGAACACTTGTGTACTGTTCAGATTGACTCCCCTTTGGTGATGTTGGTGCTGTTTTTTGCTCCATTGACTTCCATTATAATCACATTTATTGACTGTAAAGCCATGACAGCAGATAATCATGCATTCTTGAGTGCTGCTGGTTTCCCTGTTGGGAAGAGGGACAGTGTGTCATTCTTACTGTATTCTTAGCCCTAAAGCCTTCAGTCTTCTACAGCAGTGCTGATCTTCACATCAGGCTGCTGATAAACCTGTCAGCCTTTCCTGGATCTAATTTATCCCTAACATATCACCAGTATGGCTGTTGATACAGGGAACTGAACACATCTAGATATAAATGCACATTCTCTGTAGACAAATAAAGATTTCTCCTGTTTGTTGTGTTTCCAGCTGAGCTTCAGGAGAAGACCATAGAGAGCAACAGCCAGAGAGAGGAGCTGATCCGCTTGAAGCAGGAGAACCAGCTGCTGAGGAAGGAGATCAGCGCTGTGGAGCTGCAGATAATCAGTACGACAATGATAATGCACACTTTAAACACCTAGCTCTCACTCCAACAAACACATGTTCAATTTAATGATTGTCAAAAAAACATTAGGAGAAATGCACATAAACAGATTTAGTGAGTAAAGTCTGTGCTTCAGTGCTGTAGTTTCTCTGAGATGATCTGACAGATATAAATGTGTGTGTGTGTGAGGGTCTTTGTGTCATTAATGTTGGTCTGCAGATATAAATGTGTGTGTGTGAGGGTCTTTGCGTCATTAATGTTGGTCTCCAGCTCTCCATTGTTGCAGATGTGAAATGTTGTTGTGCTGATTGTTGCAGGCCTCAGCCGTCCGTCATCACAGTGCTTCAGTATTCTTCTTCTATTATTATTCCCTCCAGAACTGTCTTGAGCATCTGTCTGCGCTCCCGTCTCACGTCTCCAGAAGACACCACGTTCATTGCGTTTGGTCTTCGTCTTCTAAGGCGCAGCTCATTTATTAGAGGAGAACAAACACCACAGTGGCGAATCCCAACAGTGCAGCACACTACACTCCTCTCAGTGATATCTGTGCACCTTTAGCAGGAGCTGAGGATTTTAATTCTGATTGGATGGAAACGCTGCTTTATTCACTAATGATTTATGCAAAATTTCAGTTTTACGCATAATTCACATCTTCAGATGGAAACACAGCTGCTGCCATTTATCATAAAGTAAACATCTTAGTCTTTTAAGGTGTTTGTGCTTCATTATTGTGTGTGCAGATGAAGATAAGAGCTGGAGGGATGAGCTGCTGGAGTTATCCCGATCTAAGCAGACCCGTGCTGACTCTGAGCTGCTCTGTTTACGGCAGGTGAACAACTCTTTTTTTCAATCACACACAGTTTCACACACACCTCCGTCATCTGTGCAGCTTTTCCGGTTTTTCCACACACGTATAGACTTGGTCTGTGTTGTGTCATAGCTGGGGGTGTGGTCTGGGGGCGGAGTCAGCATGATGGAAAACATTTTTTCTTCCTCCATTGGATATGTATAGCAGCAACCATATTGATTTCGTTAGCTCACAGTACTAGTTTTGTGCTGAACAATTCATCTGTGCATGTCATTAAGAACAATACAATAGTTTGCTCTTGTAATCTTGAGATGAATCTTGAGATCTGAAAATGCACTTCCTGTTTGTTTTCAGTTAAATTCTCAGATTAGGTCTGGCTGAGATATTGGGTGTGGCTAACATACTTAACCACACCCCTCCAGCTGTCAGTTTCGACAACAAACAGACATGGTGAGGAGGAGGAGGAGTCTGTTAGGTTTTAATAACTCTCCCCAAACCCTTTCCCAGATCTTTCTGAATGACACGCCTACTTTACTACATCCAATCAGCTCACAGTAGAAAAAACAAGCCACGCCCACTGTTATATCATTTAATATTCTGTTTCTCTAGGAACTGCGTCACAATACGAACAACAAAACAGTCACAGCTTCTGGTTCATGCAGACTTTAAAACCTCTACTTGATTGACTAATCCAAGCCGTTTCTCCTCCAAATAATAATGTTCCCATTAAATAATCCACTTAATAATCCTTATACTGGTGATTGAGTTGAGGAATAATCTGACAGAGATGCATGTTTTCTGCAGTACATCGTCTTCCAGCGGGACCATCAGTAAATAAACTAAATGTGGGAGAATTATTAAAGGCCCCCTGAAATTAAAATAAGGTTTTTTAGATGTTAGTATCAGTATTGTTAATTTTTAGGATATCTATAATCTAGTGTGCTCCAAAACAGTGACAACATTTGCGTTTAGAAGATATAAAACTGATATAAACCTGTAAGGCTTGCAGTTTGTCTTCACCTCACACTTTAGTTTCTCATCAAATATTCTGACCAATCAAATCTCTAGTGTCTGACATGCCCCGCCCCCTTCTTCTCATTTGATGCGCTTGAACTCAATCACTCTCACTGGCAGAGCTGTGATAAAACAAAATGCTATTGGCTGTTTTATAAAAAGGGGAGGAGCTACTCTGTCCCACCCTCTCTTCATGTTTCGGGTTGAGATTACGTCAAACATCCAATAAAAGCACTTCAGTAGACCTTTAAGTTTGTGTGTGAGAATGTGGGACATTATTAACTCTAAAACATAACCTGAAACTGCGACTAACTGAATAAATTAATGTATTCTGCCTGTCAGATCATATACATGTCCTTTGTATCCTTCCAGAAAACACAGTTCAGAACGGGTAATTTGTTGAGTGATCACAAAGATGACCTCTAATCTAATAGTGTGAATGATTTTTATGTTAAGATCTCCAATTAAGCCACTTTAAACTGCAATAAGTGAAGTTTTATAAACTAATTTCAAGAGGAGCATGTGATATAATTGATCACGGCTGGCCTCTCATCTGTAATCAGTAATAATCCAATCAGACTGATCCAAGCTTACAATAAATAGACCGATTTCACTGTTTTCGTTTTGGAAGAATTCCCACTTCCACCCCATCTCCTTCTTTTCCTCCCTTTTCCAGGGGGAGCTCTCGAGACCTACCTGATCTCGGACCCCCTTATTCAATTCAATTTTTCAATTCATCTTTATTTCCATAGTGCTTTTACAATGTCAAAGCAGCTGAACATAGAAGATTATAGTAAACTGAAACTGTGTCAGTCCACTTTTCAGAGTTGAAGTTCAGTTTAGTTCAGTTCAGTGTGGTTTAATTTTCACTGCTGCAAGTCCAAACACTGAAGAGCAAATCCATCGATGCGCAGCTCTACAGGTCCCAAACCATGCAAGCCAGTGGCGACAGCGGCGAGGAACAAACTTCACCAATTTGCGAAAGTGAAGGATAAAAAACCTGGAGAGAAACCAGGCTCAGTTGGGCACGACCATTTCTCCTATGGCCAAACGTCTTGTGCAGAGCTGCAGTCTAGGCGCCGGAGGCTGGAGAAAGCTGGACGTCCATCGTGGAGAAGCTGCAGGTGGGAGAGGTCACCGGCTGGTGTAGAGGCTGGACCTTCAGGATCATGGCAAAGACTCGTCTGTCACTGGGGTCTTACAGGAATCAGTCTCATGCTCTCCACTCCTCCATGACCACCACAGCAGCTGCTCAGAATACGGCCTGGTCCAGGATTATGGAAACCTCAGCAATAAAAAAAAAAAAAGACTAACATAAGCGCAGATGCCGTTCAGATTATAATGTCTTTTGGGAAGTGTTCCCAGCTCCGGTTGCCCTAAATAATGCAGACTAACAATCCTTTTAAGGATTTGTATTTCAAAAGCATTTGTGTTTTATGTGTATGCTAATGCAAAGAGATGTGTCTTTAATCTAGTTTTACACTGACAGAGTGTGTCTGCTTCCCAAACTGTGCTAGGAAGGCTGTTCCAGAGTTTAGGTGCCAGATATGAGGAATATATGCTTATGTGCATATCTTATATGCTTAATTATCTCCGAGCTCAGGATTCTCTTCCGGGACAGCATGCCAAACCTGCTATTAACGCCAAGCATATCTAAGTGTGAACTCTTGAAATGATAACTTTGCCATATTAACAAAGATTCATTAATACAATGAAGACTATACAATGTTTTACATCTGATTATTGTATTTGTGAACCTCAGTACTGTTACACTCCACCGAAAACCATGTTTTTATTTTTGTTTTATTGTTTTTCATTTTGATGGATATAACTGATTTGATAATAAAACTGATTTGTTTAAATGCACCAACATATATATATTATCTAGATTCACTGAGAAATGCATAAGCATATTAATTTTCAAAAGAGTTCTACTCATTTATGCTGAACACTGCATATAATCACAGCAAAACTAAATGTGTGTGTGTCTCTGTGTGTGAGGTGTGTGAGAACCAGCAGAATGACCTGCAGTTGCTGAAGCTGAACCTGGAGAGTGCCAGAGAAGCCCTGCGGCACCACGAGGGTCAAAGGTCACGTGACAGGTGACAAATCACAGACAACAACAGCACAGACCTGTATTTTTATTCTATTATATTTATTTTAATTAACTTTCATTCTTAGATTTTCCATGTAAACATTTCAGCTCATTTCTAACTAGTATCTCAAATCATAAAAGCAAAATTATTAATATAAAATAAATGGAATTATTTAACTTATTTTGCATAACTGAAACTAGAATTAGACAAAAAAAAAATAATAATAATTATAAAAAGTCTATAAATATCACATACAGTTAAAGGCTAAATTATTATTAATTATTATAAGATTTTTAATATGCTTTTATTGCAGCCAAACTAGCGTCACAGTGGCGCAGTGGGTAGCATGATCGCCTCACAGCAAGAAGGTTGCTGGTTCGAGCCCCGGCTGGGTCAGTTGGTGTTTCTGTGTGGAGTGTGCATGTTCTCCCCGTGTTGGCGTGGGTTTCCTCCGGGTGCTCCGGTTTCCCCCACAGTCCAAACACATGCGCTATAGGGGAATTGATGAACTAAATTGGCCGTAGTGTATGTGTGTGAATGAGTGTGTATGGATGTTTCCCAGTGATGGGTTGCGGCTGGAAGGGCATCCGCTGCGTAAAACATATGCTGAATAAGTTGGCGGTTCATTCCGCTGTGGCGACCCAGGATTGATGGGGGGACTAATGTGAAAAGAAAATGAATGAATGCAGCCAAACTAAAATAAATAAAACTTTCTCCAGGGGAAAAAATATATAGCAAATGTTGAAATGTTTGAAAAAGAATAAAAAAAATGTGTTTATATATATATATATATATTACTGCTGGGCAAATATGAGTCACAATTAATCACATCCAAAATAAAAGTATGTGCGTGTGTATTATATTTTATATATATATATTTGTATATGTGATACACACACACATACATAAAAACCAAAATATTCAAAACAATTTTGTCACATAGACATTTAAATGTATCAATAATTAGTGTCACATACATATATATATATATATAAACAAACAATTCTCAAATATATGCATGTTTGTGTGTATTTATATATACATAATAAATATACACAGCACACACATATTTGAAGTTAAAACAAACTTTGTTCAGCAGTAATGAGTAGTGTGTGTATATATATATATATATATATTATTTAGAAATAATATTAATATATTATAATGTGAAAATATATAATAATAAATAAATAATTATGTAAAGAAACTAATAATAATGAGTAAAAAAAGTCATAAAAGGAGAAACTCTAAAAATGAAAGTGAACTGAAACTATTACTGTACTGGCCTCTGGAGTGAGAGGTGTTGTTGTGTTCGTAGGCCTGATTCTGGTTTAGGAGACAGTTGTGCGCTAGAATACAGCCTTCATGCAGACACAGAGATAGAAACAGGCCTGATATCCTCCGCATCCGTCGTATCCCAGCATTCCTCCATATCCGCCGTATCCCAGCATTCCTCTGCGTCTGTGGTGTCCCAGCATGCATGTGCAGAAACACAGACAGTTCAGCAGGCAGATGTAGATCATGCAGATGTAGAGCAGGAGCAGCAGTGTTTACAGATGCAGGACGGAGCCGCAGAGCTGGACATCATGGCTGTGATCGACTATGATGAAGCGTCAGGAACTCCTGTGTGTGTGATCGATCTCGACTTCAGCCCCAGGACCCCTCGGTAGGGAACACTCGCTTAAAGAGGAAGTGAAGCAGTTAGTCAAGTTCACAGTATTTTGTAAATTGATTACTACTGTAATATAATAATATATATATATATATATATATATATATATGGCGACGCGGTGGCGCAGTGGGTAGCACGTTCGCCTCACAGCAAGAAGGTCGCTGGTTCGAGCCTCGGCTGGGTCAGTTGGCATTTCTGTGTGGAGTTTGCATGTTCTCCCCGTGTTCGCGTGGGTTTCCTCCGGGTGCTCCGGTTTCCCCCACAAGTCCAAAGACATGCGGTATAGGTGAATTGGGTA
>CAIGQV010019871.1:1201453-1213180 GCA_903798115.1 Danio jaintianensis | reverse complement strand
CAGATTTAACCCAGATATACTGATGTGTTCATATTTTACCTCAGATTACGTCAGATACGACCGTAAACACTCGACGAACTGTTTTAAAATACACACTTTATATAGTTTACTGTCCTAATGTTATATAGTTTACTTGGGAAATTTTACGTTATTACTGTAATATTACGCTTGAGGTACGTAACTTGCGTACCATGTTTTCGAGGCCCTCTGCTCTGGTATAACTTGCATGCAAGTTTAATATCACGTAAATAATCCCCGACGTGCTATGTAATACCATATTGTGGTAATATACACGTTTATATGTATAGTTATATGTACATGTACTGTTATATTTCTAATATTTACACCATTTTTAAATCTTTTACCACAGTATTATCCTATTTATGTGTTTCTTTTGACATTTCTAAGATTCTTAATCTTAATATATGTCTCCAATTAAGATGTTACTAATGTATGATATTATAACTGTAGTGCTTAATGCATAAAAAACAATGCATTATTAGTGCATCATTCAATAATACATGATATTAAGTCTCCTTTTTTCAGCTTCAAAGCATCAGCAAGTCCATCACCAGCGCCGAGGCTCCTATCAAAGAGAAATACGCCCGCAGTATCCTTATTAATAGAGCATTTGATTTATTGTGCATTGTGTTCTATGGTCTTGCTAAATACCAGTCATTAAACAATACTAATAGAGCATTGAGTAAATAGTAGTGCAACACTAAAAAATGACAAACCAGCAGCAATCAAGAATGCATGATTATATGCTGTGATGGCTTTGCAATCAATAACTATCTTTATAATGGAGCTCAATGGGGCAAAAACAGCACCAACCTAACAGAATTAGAACAGTACACAAGAGTTAAGTTAACTTAATGGATTTGTTTTGGGGTAATATGAAGGAATCATGTGTAACCCAGCATTTTTAGAGTGTGTTTGCTGTAATGTTTACTGTAAGAGTGTGTATGGTGTGTTTAGTCTTTATCTTGGCTCAGAGATCCTCCTGGGCACTCATACTGAGGGCGGCGCGGTCACCTTCTGGTCTCATGCGGTCAGTCTGCCGCTGTCCAGCAATGCCATCCTCAGCTGGAAGTTCTGCCACATGGTGCACAAACTGCTGCGTGACGGACACCCAAACGTGAGTTCCACAACACCAGCACATCTGCTTTATTTATATTAATTTCTGTCAGTAATCTCTCCCTCTGCTGGGTTTGGGTTTTTCAGATGGTGCGGGACAGCCGGAGTCACACCGCCGCCATCAGACAGATGGGCACGCTATGGGTCTGAAACACATTTACTGCATCTGTTATTTTATTAACAACCAGATTTATTGCATTAGTTATTTTTTATAATTTTTTATTGCATCTTTTTTTATTAATAACCAGATTTATTGCATTAGTTATTATTATTTTTTTATTCAATCTATTTATTAACAACCAGATTTATTGCATTCATCTTTTTATTGCATTTTTTTAACAACCAGATTAGTTATTATTTATTTTTTTATTGAATCATTTTATTACCAAACCAGATTTTTTTGTATTTATTAGTTATTATTATTATTATTTAATTATTTAATAAATTTATTAACAACCAAATTTATTGCATTTGTTTTTATTGCTTTTTTTCACAACTAAATGTATATATTTTTACATTTTTAATTTTCTCCCTTCACTTCGTCAATTGGTGAAGTTTGTTCCTACACTGTCGCCGCTGGCTTGCTGGGATCGGGACTTGTGGAGCTGTGCTTCGGTGGATTTGCTCTACAGTGTTTGAACTTTCAGCAGTGAAATTTAAACCACACTGAACTAAACTACACTGAACTCCAACTCTGAAATCTGGACTTTACTAGAACTATGTTCAGCTGCTTTGACACAATCTACATTGTGAAAAGCTCTATAGAAATAAACATGAATTGACTTGACTATTGCATTATTATTATTATTGTTTATTTTTTATTGCGTCATTTTATTACCAAACCAGATTTATTTCATTAGTTATTATTGTTTATTGCCTAAAATGTCTTCCATATCTTCCATGTCATTTTCACGTTAATGTTCAAAAGGTTAGAGCAGTTTAGGGCTTAAATTACATAGTTTACTTTTAATTTCAGCTAAATTAAAAGTGTACGTATTTTCTTGGCAACTAGCAAAATTTTAATGTATGTATTTTTTAAATGTATGTTATTTTATTTCAAGTCAAAATAATAGTTTTATGGTTATAGTTTATTATAATAACCCTGATATAATCTTTAATGTGAATCTTTGCTTTATTCAGGGGAATCTTCATGACAGATATGGACATATCGTGGCGCTGTACTCCAAGCTGCTGTGCATCAAAATTGATTTTCATTTAAAGGCAAGTTTATTCCTTACTTAATTTGTGCACAGAAATTGTGAGATATGAGTAGAGGTGGAGAAAAAGTCTTTACATAACACACTAGATATTGTTATGCTTCTGAAATGCTTATTGTCTACATTTATCTACACTCTTTATGATTCATATTTTCATAGTGTAGTGTTAAGAAAGCAAACATTTCTTCAAGTATCAAAACAATGTTTTGTGTCCTGCTTACTTGTATTTTTTAGAAACTAAAATGAATGATTATGGTCCATTTTCACGTTGATGTTTCACCTTGAAGCTGTCAATCACAGCTGTCAATCATAAAGACACGCCTCATTTTGATAGCATCAAATGACTAAATAAATTAAAATTATTATCACAATAAATGAACACTTGAACCTGCATTTATGAGTACTACCTAAAATGCTCAGAATCCTCTTTTAGAAAATTTAATTGTAAGTGTAATTTAGGTTTAATTGTGGACACAACTCCCATTTGTTTACATGGAGAGGGGTGGGGTTTATGACCTGTACTGCATCCAGCCACCAGGGGACATTTGACCTGGATATTTAAGACAGTCATTTTTTGACCTTAAAAGACTATTATAGTATCACAGTTTATTAATTGTCATCTGAAATTGTTATATTGCTGTCATATAATTACATAATATGTATATTTTTCTCCTCAGCATCTGGAAATCCCAGCAAACCTTGAAGCTCCAGAGGAAGTTCTTGATAAAGTCATCGCCATTGACATCAATAAAGTGTAAGTGCATTGATTCTGAATTAGGCCTTGATCACACCAAGCGCATTTTTTGCGATGAGAGGCGCCTTTTTAAATGGTTTTCTAATATCTGCCAGTGTTTTGCGTGCTGCTTGTTCGCCTCGTGCTTTAACCGCCTGCTGTGCCTTGCGTTTTTGCTGTTGTGCTCTGTGTGAAAATGTCAACTCTGAGTGAAAAAAGCATGCTACATGAGTCCTGTCTATTTTCATTGTCCAATCAAATGTAAGCAGAGTTTCCGTTGAGGTGACAGCAGTGTTTGTGTTGTCAAGATTGACTACAGAGACTTTTAAAGATGGAGGAGAGATTAGCGGTCGCTGTTTCCAGGTATCTGGAGCTGTATGACTTCACAAATCCTGAATATCACAATCTCAGTGTTGGGGAAAGTTACTTCTGAAAGTAAAGCAATACAATATTGACTTACTCCACAGAAAGAGTGACTTGTTGCATTACTTAGTTACTTTTTATGGTAAGTAAAGTTACTTTTGAGCTATTTTTGCACTACTTTTTCTCACCTGTCTGAGGCTTGATCTCTTTCATAACTTGCAGGTTTTTTTCTTGTTTGAATAGAGGAGCTCTGCAATGAACAACACACTGTATAACTTTCATTTACCTTTAAATAAACACATCAAACAATACTAATGTAGGATAACGTTATCTCCTGAGATCTTCCTGAGCCAGAGCTCTACATGCCGTATATACAGATTAATGACAGTTTAAAGCAGTGTGTTTGCTGCTTTTAGTCTTATTAGCCGGCAGCTAGCTCTCTGCAACTCTCACATGGTCGCCCACTGAAGCTAAGCAGGGCTGAGCCTGGTCTGTACCTGGATGGGAGACCACATGGGAAAGCTAGGTTGCTGTTGGAAGTGGTGTTAGTGATTCCAGCAGGGGGCGCTCAACTTGCGGTCTTTGTGGGTCCTAACTCCCCAGTATATTGATGGGGACTCTGTACTGAGTCTTTCAGATGAGACGTTAAACTGAGGTCCTGACTCTCTGTGCTCATTAATAATCCCAGGATGTCCTTGGAAAATGAGTAGGGGTTTAACCCCGGCATCCTGGCCAAATCTGCCCACTGGCCTCTGTCCATCATGGCCTCCTAACCGTCCCCATATCATAATTGGCTTCATCACTCTGTCTCCAATCCAATCAGCTGGTGTGTGGTGTGCGGTCTGGCGCAATATGGCTGCCGTCATGTCATCCAGGTGGATGCTGCACACTGGTGGTGGATGAGGAGATTCCCCCCCATGTGTAAAGTGCTTTGAGTGTCCAGAAAAGTGCTATATAAATGTAAGGTATTATTATTATTAGTATTATTAGTGCAGTATAATCAGTGCGCATTAAGACTATAATCCCCTTCTCCTGTTCTTCATGTGTTCAGAATAGTGAGAAACTTCCAGCGGTGCAGAAATGTAAGCCAGAGCCATCCTGCTTTCTGTCTGTTCCGGCCGTCTCTCATTCACCAGCGATCGAGTGTTTACAGATCGCTGGAGAACTACACACATACCACTTTACATGAACTACAACTTCCATGATGCTTTGTGCCAGGACTATAAACACAGCACACACACACACACTTCTTGGCTGAGTCTTGTTCCCTGTTTTCTGTAACACTACGAAGCGTATTTCTGTCTAGTCCAGCCGTGTTTGATCCTAGCCTTGTTTTCTCATATATGTTGTTTGCCGCCTGTATCAACCTCTTCACCTGTGACTTTGACTATGCTTCTGGGTTACCCCTATGATTCTGTTTGTTTGCGGTTGACCGTTGCCTGCCTGACCATTCTCTTTAATAAACTGCACGTGGATCCTCAACTCTGTTGTCCAGCGTCCCTCCGTTACACTCATTAGTGCCGGATTCAGCATTCATTTAATTCAGCAATTAATTTTTTTAAAAGATAATTAAAATAAAAACATTACATTCGCATTGCTTTTTTAACAAAGTAACTCAAATATTATTACTTAATTTAAGTAATAATACAGTAATGCGTTACTTTACTCATTACTTAGAAAAGTCATATTATTATGTAACTCGCATTACTTGTAATGTGTTTCCCCCAACACTGATCACAATATTATTAAATATTACAATTATAACAATACCAACAGCAGCGCTCGCACACAATACGCAGCTGACTCAGTGGTTGCCTAGCAACATTAAAAAGTGCAGCTCACGCTCTCAGAACGGAAAAGTGCGTTCGGTGAGGGAATCATTGAACAAGCTGTTCATATAAATAAACTCATTGATGTTTGCGCAGGTTTGACATCACTGGTGAAGTTCTAGACTACATGGAAGCGGGTCTGAAATTGCAGGAAACAGGTGAGGAGTTCAGACATTTTTTGTCAAACTTACACTGCTCCTGTGTGTAGCACTAGTGTCCTCCACATCTGTCTCACTTAAACTTAAAAGACTTAACTCATCTGTTCACAATCTGTTCCATATAACATACTCTTATATCTGCACTACTACATTTAGTATTTTGTCTGTGTATTTTATCATCTTCTCTATTTTTATATTGTCAGTTTATTGTTTATTAAATTGTAGAATTGTGTATATACAGTATATATATTGCACAGTGACCTTGAAATGCGCTTTAAATAAAATATATTATTATTATCTCCTCCAAAGCCTTCTGATGGGATTTCTGACTGTTGTAGCTTTTAGTGTTGTCACGATACTGGAATTCGGTACCAATCGATACTGAAGTTTTAAAAACGTCCATTTCCCGCTAACATTTGAGCGCTGTTGAGTTCGTTCTTAAACAGCGCTGATTTGCCGTTGTGTTCACGTGCTCAACAGAAATGACTCAGCTGGTTTGTCTATAAGCTGACGTACGAGCGATCCACTGATGAATCGTGGCTTTAAAACGCTCCAGTGTCCCTGTATTTGTGGTTACACTCAGTAAACAGCGGTGAGTTCGGTGAACTGATGACCTTCACGGCCAATCACAGTCATTTCTGTTGAGCATGTGAACACAACAGCAAATCAGCGCTGTTTAAGAACGCGCTCAACAGCGCTCAAATGTTAGCGGGAACCTGCCGAAGCATCTTTAGCGGTGCCTTTATCTGACAATAACCAAACTAGGAATGCATGATATATCGGCGGCCAGTGTTGGGGGTAACGCATTACAAGTAACACAAGTTACGTAACAATATTACTTTTCTAAGTAACGAGTGAAGTAAAGCATTACTTTTCAAAAGTAAGTAAAAGTCAAAAAAAGTAACGCAAAAGTTACATAACGCATTACTGACCATAAAGAGTAACTAAGTAATGCAACTAGTGGGAAAAAACTCAATATTGTAATGCATTACTTTCAGAAGTAACCCTCACCAACACTGTCGGCAGCCATGTCGATTTCAGCTGTAAAATTAGATTTTTAATAATATCATTATTGGCCCAATAATAAAATTAGGCCGATATCTTTATGCCGATAAATTATGTAGTATTTCTGCTGGTCGAACTATTTTATATGCTTGCTGCATGACACTGTTTTTTATTATTGAGTTGCTATATTTGATTGGTTAGTGTTCAGTGACTTTATTTATGCATTTTATTGTCAGGCAATATATATAGTAATAGTTGGCCATAGAAATGAATAGTTAATTAAATTTTATTATATGTGTTTATCTTTTGTTTTTGAAATCATGCAGAAAATTTTGAAATTTGATATTTATTGGCCTATATATCGGTCTCCAAATCTAACGAGTTATCAATTATTGGTATCGGTCAAAAATTCCATATTGGTTCATCCCTAAAGCAAACACCTTAGAGTGCTGATCAGCCAATCAGAATCCAGCATTCATCAGACGCGCATGTGTTGTTCAGTTTTCCGTCAGATGGATTCTCACTCCACCAGCTCCACCACAGCTGTGGGTCAGTGTCGTCTGGCTCCGCTGGTTCTGCTCATCCAGGATTCTGGTCCGCTTTATCATTTCCTGGTCAAGCTGCTGTTCAAGCTGCACAGCCGTGAGTCTCAGTGTTTTCTCTCTCTCAGGGTTCCCACGCTTCTTAAAGCACTTACATTTCTGACATATGGATTCAAGTGCTTCAAAACAAACACAGACCCTTGAAAATGCTTGAATAAAAGCTTAAATTAAAGTTTATTTTTGGTGCTCCTTCAAAAGTTGTACTGTGCTGCAGTAGAATAAAAAATCTTACATTTAAATTGATGACAATTATGCACACTTTAGTAATATTTCAGAAACCGCTTTTGAACATCACCAGTATTGAATTCAACACATTTTATTAAAGTTCTGTGAAGATGACTGTTTAAAAAACTTAATTTTAGTTTAATCTGTAATTGTTGTAAATAACACATTCAAAACATCTTCATTACTCTGACATTTTAATGTAAATATAAAGTGTAAGAGAAATGTTAGTTGTGAATTACAAAGATGTTGATTTAAAGTTAATGTGGTGCTATAAAAAGAATGGAGAACACTGCTGTCTGTATGTTTTTCTGGATCATCTTCACTGTGTTCGTCAACTGTGTGTGCGCGCGTGTGTGTGCGTGTGTGTGTGTGTGTGTGTTGTGTGTGTTTCAGGAATACCGGTGGACGCTCTGTTAGGACACAGAGACCGATTCCGTGATCACTTCAACAGGTAAAACCTATGCAAATTAACACAACAGGTTATTTTATAACCAGTAAGCGATGTAATAACTCATAGATGTATTTCATCAAACATCAAGTAAACTCAGGCACCCAAAACATTATGATATACAAAATAAAAAATGAATGTGCTATTAACTATTGGTTAATTACCTTTCAGTTTGACGGAGTTTTTCGAGAGAGCGAGAGGAATTGAGTTCTTCAAAACCATCATTCAGATCCCTGATCTGCCCAATGTGAGATCCCGATCACATCACTGAAACTTTCAAAGCCCATAAAAAACTATTACTCACATTAAAGGAATAGTTCACTCTATACTCTCTATAATTTACTCATCCTCAAGCCACCGTCAATGTATATGACTTTTTTTTCTGTCAGACAAACGAAGGGTAGTTTTAAATTGGATCCTGGCTCTTCATGCTGTATAATGGTGTCAGATAGTGACTTTTATTTTGAAGCTTCCAAAATTCATCATAAAGCTAACCCATACTATATTATATGCTGTATAATGTTGTTGGATAGTGACTTTTATTTTGAAGCTTGCAAAATTTGTATTCCAAAATATAGCTTCAAAATAAGTCCCTATCCAATACCATTATTTAGCATTTAATGGGTTAGAAATGGGTAAGTACGGGTTTGTTTTACGATCAATTTTGGAAGCTTCAAAGTAGTCACTATGCAACACCATTATACAGTATATAATATAGTATGTGTTAGTTTTATGCCGAATTTTGGAAGCTTCAAAATAAAAGTCACTATCCAGCTCCATTAAACAGCATGAAGAGCCAGCATATAATTTAAAACGACTCTGACTGTGTTTGTCTGACAGAAAAAAGTCAAATACACTGAGGGTGACTTGAGGATGAGTAAATTAAGGAGAATTTGTTTTTCAACTATCCCTTTAATACAGAAATAAATACTATGATACATGTAAATTTTCTTCTGTTGAAGGAACCTCCAAATTTCCTGCGCGCGGCGTCGCTGGCAGATCACGTAAAGCCGGTGGTCGTCCAGAATGAGAGATTCGCTTATGATGACGAAACCGAGACGCAGGCGGACTTCAGTGAAGGACAATTTCAGACGGTAAAACATGCTGTCAAAAATAAATAATCTTTCGCAGAATCAGAAGCGGGTTGCACGGTGTCTCAGTGGTTAGCACTGTGGCCTCACATCAAGAAGGTCGCTGGTTCGAGCCTCGGCTGGGTCAGTTGGTGTTTCTGTCTGGAGTTTGCATGTTCTCCCCGTGTTGGCGTGGGTTTCCTCCGGGTGCTCCTGTTTCCCCCACAGTCCAAACACATGCGCTATAGGGGAATTGATGAACTAAATTGGCCGTAGTGTATGAGTGTGTATGGGTGACTCCCAGTACTGGATTGCAGCCAGAAGGGCATCCTCTGAGTAAAACATATGCTGGAATAGTTGGCGGTTCATTCCGCCGTGGCGACCCCTGATGAATAAAGGGACTAGGCTGAAGGAAAATGAATGAATGAATAATTAATAAGCAGTCATTCTGTGGTGTAAAATCTTCACTGCTGCAGTTTAGAGAAATAACAGTAGATGGCGCCAAACACAGCAGTCCAGAGCAGATTTTAAACACAAACAGCTTTACTATATAAACAGAAAACATGTGTTCTAGCTTTCATTTATTTCCCAAAAATGTAAATGAGGAATGTGAACAGAAATGTGTTCACTAAACTAAAACTAACAAAACTATTAAAGAAATTATGCAAAATGCTAATCTATAATAACCTCTGTTTGGAGGTATTTGTGAAATGTATTATAAATATTAAGTGCAGATTGTCCTGCTGAGTGTTTTTCTGCATTTGTGACCACATTAACATGTCGTTCTCTTGTTTAACAGTATTATGGGTTTAACCAGTTTGATCATCCAGTCGACGTACCAGAGCAAAGGTAACGAACACATTTTATTTAGTATTTTTAACAGAAATTTGCATTCTGAAATCAAGATGTATTTACTGGAGATGCAAAAATGGTTTTACACAGCGGATGCCCTTCCAGCTGCAACCCAGTATTGGGAAACACCCATACACTCTCATTCACACACTCATACACTACGGCCAATTTAGTTCATCAATTCCCCTATAGCGCATGTGTTTGGACTGTGGGGGAAACCGGAGCACCCGGATGAAACCCACGCTAACACGGGGAGAACATGCAAACTCCACACAGAAACGCCAACTGACCCAGCCGGGACTTGAACCAGCAACCTTCTTGCTGTGAGACGACAACGATACTCACTGAGCCACCGTGACACCCCCTGTATATATATATATCACTCTATATATATTACCCCTGATTAAGTACATCCAGGATGGTTGTTTTCTCAGAATAAAGCCTTCAGTCTTCTACAGCAGTGCTGTGCTTGACATCAGCCTTTATTCTGAGATAACAACTGTCTGGATGTGCTTTATCCCTAACATTTTCATAATATAATATAACACATACACTAACCTGCGCATTATTCAGACACAAGATGGTGCCAAACAGTGTAAAACAGCAGCTTGACAGGCGAGCAGACACATATGAACGTGTATATGGATGAACGTATTCACTGATGGTGATTCTCAGCTCCCGGATGAGTGTGTGTTATTCAGCGATGGTTATCTGGGAATAACAGACCTGGGAATGTCACGACTGACTAATCAGCATCCAGTATTTCAGACAGCCGTGTAATAATAAAAGAATAGTAATAAAGGAGCAGACTGTAGTGATGTTAGTAATGTGAATAACAGAATAATAATAGCAGACTGATGTTTGTAATGTGAATAATCTGACAGCAGAGAGACGGAGGCTGATTCTCTGAGGAAGGAGCTGGAGGTGGTGAAGCCGGAGCTGGAGCTCATCAAAGTGGAGGTCAGACGATTGTTTCTCTTCATTTATAGCATCCTGAAGGAGAGTTTTCTTGACGTGTGTGTGTGTGTGTGTGTGTGTGTGTGTTCAGAAAAATTGCTTAAATATATATCATTTGCAAATGCTCTGAAATTGTGTGGCTAATGATCATAAACTGTGTGTGTATGTTTGGAAATGTTTGGAAAAGACCATGTCATTGCTATCCTTAATTTGCAGATTTTTATTTTGCGCAGAGGTGATTTGAGTGTTTTAATATTGTCCTGTAAATGATATGCAGTGATTGTGTGTATCTGCACATCGCTTGTACTGTGAAACATGATGGGCTCTTTGTGATTATTTGGATGCTGTGTTGCTTTAATTAGTATAAGTCATTCCAAATAAACTAATCAAATGTGTGTGTGTGTGTGTTCAGGCCCAGCGCGCCGTCGTGCAGCTCAAATCTCATGTGAATAAGCTGGAGTCGGAGTTGGAGGAGCAGCGCACACACAAGCAGATGGCGCTGGTGGAGAATGAGAGACTACGCATGCAGGTGGAGAACATGAGGATGGAGAACACAGCCAGCATACAGGCCACAGTGGAGGACCACAGCAGTGAGACACACACACACACACACATAGCCAATATACAGGCCACAGTGGAGGGTCGCACCATTCCAGACACATACACACACACACACACACCATTCAGAAGTGATCTGTAGCTGTGTTTCAGCTGTTCTGTACACAGAGAGTGTGTGTTGTACAGTGAAGTGATGTTTGCCATGTTTGCAGTAGTGAATCAGTGTTTCTGCTGTGTCGTAGGCCGAGCTCAGACGGCTCAGATTCACTTCGCTCGACTCAAAGAGAAACACGCGGAGCTGGTCAGCAGACACGCAGATCTCATGCGCAAGGTAAAGGACTTTTATTCTGCTCATATCCTCATTCTGACCCTCCAGCAGCAGTGTTTATCTGCAGAAACACACACACCGTCAGTTCTGTTATCTGAGATGCAAGATATTCATAGTTTTGACCTCAGCTGTATAGCTGTACACATCATTATTTATTTAACCCTCGTGTTGTCTATACTTGTGTAAACACTTCTGCTCGTGTGTGTGTGTGTGTGTGTGTGTGTGTGTGTGTGTGTGTGTGTGTG
>CAIGQV010019871.1:1177712-1194103 GCA_903798115.1 Danio jaintianensis | reverse complement strand
TGTGTGTGTGTGTGTGTGTGTGTGTGTGTGTGTGTGTGTGTGTGTGTGTGTGTGTGGACAGGTGTGTGATCTCTGTCTGTTCTCTGTGCAGGATCTTCGTCCCCGAGCTGCAGACGTGCGTCAAGAGGAGCTGGCTGATATGGTGGATAAGGAGATGTCTGCCACCTCCTCTGCTATTGAAGACGCGGTGCTGAGAATGGATGTGAGTCTCACTGCGCTAATAATCTGCACTCAATCAAGACTCATTCACTGGCAACTCATGGCTTTTCTTCTGTAATGCAGGAAATACTGAGCCAGACAAGAAGAGAAACGACTGGAGTCAAGCTGGAGGTCAACCAGAGGTCAGATTGGGGAATCAATTTGTAATCACACATGAAAAAAATAGAACAACAACAAATCAGAAACGGTTGTGACAGTATGGACAACGCAAATAAAACAAGAAAGTTGTGATTTCTAAATGTACTTTGACTTGTATTTCATTGCAGACGATACAACAAACATGATTTAATGTGTTCCTCGTGATTTTTTAATAAACATGTATTCCGATTTTGGTTCTTGCAACACATTTAAAAAAAAGTTGTAACAGTAAAGCATTTACTACTTTGTAATGTTGCCGTTCCTTTTCACAACACTTAAAGACGTTTAGGGACTGAAGACAGCAAGTGATGAAGAGTTTCAGGTGTCATTCTGTCTCATTCTTCCTGCAAACAAGTCTTAAGGTGGGCAACAGTACAGGGTCTTCGTTGTCGCATTTTGTGCTTCAAAAAGCGCCACACATTCTCTATTGTAGACAGGTCGAGACTGCAGGCAGGCCAGTCCAGTATCTGTCTCCTCTTCCTCCGTAGCAGGACTCTGTAATGCGTGCAGAATGTGGTTTTGCATTGTCTTGTTGATATATACATGGGCGTCCCTGGAGAAGAAGGCAGCATATTGTGCTCGAGAATCTCCCTGTACTCTTCAGCATTAATGGAGCATCACAGAAGGGCAAGTTACCTTTGCCAAGGGCACTGACACAACCCCATACCATGACAGACCCTGGCTTTTGGACTTATTGGTGGAAACAGTCTGGATGATCCTTTTCTTCTTTGGTCCGGAGAACACGGCGTCCATTTCTCCCAAAAACACCTGAAATACTGATTCATCTGAGCACAGTACACACTTCCACTGTGTGATGGTCCATCCCAGATGCCTTCGAGTCCAGAGAAGTCGACAGCGCTTCTGGACACTGTTAACATAGGGCTTCCTTTTGGCACAGTACAGTTTTCACTGCATATTGTGGTACCTGACAGAGGTTTGCTGCAGTAGTCCTGAGCCCATGTGGTGATCTGGCTTATAGATGAATGAGGACTCTTGATGCAGCGCCGCAAGAGGGGTCGGAGATCACGGTTGTTCAGCTTAGGCTTGCGCTCTTGTCCTTTACGCACTGAAACTCCTCCAGACTCCTTCAATCTTTTAATGATGTTCTGCACTGTTGAAGGTGAAATATCCAAATCATACCAAATGAAGTACCAAATCATAATTACACTCACCTGCTGACATCACCTGTGTCAAATCACATCATTTCACCAGTTCACCTGGTTACTGCGCTCAACTGCTCCTGCAGCTGTTTCTGGAGTGTGTTGCAGGTCTGAATGACAGGAGAGGATGGAGATTTACAAATAAAATGAAGTTGACCAGACAAAACATGAAATATTTAGTGTTCATATTGTCTGCAATGAAATACGGGTCAGAATTTAGAAATCACTGCTTTCTTTTTTTATTTTTGAGTTCTCCATACTGTCCCAACGTTTTCTGATTTGGGGTTGTATTTTATAGTAAACACTACAGTGTTTTGAACCATTCTATAGTAAAGAACTTGATTTACAGAATGCTTGCAAAAACTACAATTTTATACAGTATAATACACTTTACTGTAATATGGTTCAAAAACACAAAAGCATTTATTATAAATGCTAGAATAAGTATTTTTTCATGTGAGAATAAATTTGAAGTTTAATTGTTATGCATTCTAATTTCTGCATTTTGTCCTGTGACAGCATCCTTGGCTCTTGTTCGGATCTAATGAAGGTACGTTTGTGAATATGCTGTAAATTCATTACAGTTTAACTCTGACCTGAAAGACATACATGAAAATAATAACTAAAAACTGCTGTTTTTAGTGAGAGACTGAAATGGCAGGGTGGCACGGAGGCTCAGTGGTTAGCACTGTGGCCTCACAGCAAGAAGGTCGCTGGTTCGAGCCTCGGCTGGGTCAGTTGGCGTTTCTGTGTGGAGTTTGCATGTTCTCCCCGTGTTGGCGTGGGTTTCCTCCGGGTGCTCCGGTTTCCCCCACAGTCCAAACACATGCGCTATTGGGGAATTGATGAACTACATTGGCCGTAGTGTATGAGTGTGTGTGTGTGAATGAGTGTGTATGGGTGTTTCCCAGTACTGGGTTGCAGCTGGAAGGGCATCCGCTGTGTAAAACATATGCTGGAATAGTTGGCGGTTCATTCCGCTGTGGTGACCCCTGATGAGTAAGAGACTAAGCCGAAGGAAAATGCACTAAATTTAAAGGTACAGTTCATCCCAAAATGAAAACTCTAACTCGCCATCATTTACGCTCTTTTATCAAAATCTGTTTGAGTTTCTTTCTTCTGTTGAACACAAAATGAGATACTCTGAAGAATGCTGGAAAAAAAACAGCCATCGACTTCCATAGTATTTTGTTCCTACTATGGAAGTCAGTGGCTGCTTTTTACCAGCATTCTTCAGAGTATCTCATTTTGTGTTCAACAGAAGAAAGAGTGAGTAAATAATGAGGACATTTTTCATTTTTAGGAGAACTGTCCCTTTAAGATCTTAAAAAAACTGATTAATTTTTCACAGCAATAGTTATTTTATTTGATGTTTGGTAAGAAACAAATGTGTATATATATATATTTGCTTTCCTTTTTTAATCAATTATGGCTTACAAATGTTATAGTTATGTTTGATATATTTCAAATTATTGCTCAAATTTACATATATGTTCACAAATATTAGATACACCTTTTTATATTTAAATATTAGATTTAGATAATATTAGATACACACAACTTATATACTAAATATATAAACATATTCTCAAATATATGCATGCATGTGTGTATTAATATCTAAAATAAATATGTACAGTACGCACACATACACATATATTATATCAAATTAAACTAATTAATTGTGACTAATCTTTACCCAGTACTTGTGTGTGTGTGTGTGTATATATATATATATATATATGTGTGTGTGTGTGTGTGTGCGTGCGCATGAGTGTGTTCATAGCTAATATATTTGAACATATATATGTACATATTTCTATTTCCAGCGGTATACATAAACAGTGATTTTTGCAATGTGTTGAAATATATCTTGCATATATGATACACATTTTATATGTGAATAGGCCTGTCACAATAATCAATATATGGACTTATCGCACAGCACATGGACATGAGCTCAATCATTTCTGGTGCAATATATACCGCCCATACATAAAAACCAATTCTAGCAACATTTCAGCTGATTGCTCAACATCTCGATCTCTATTGGAGCAGTCAGTGTCAGTATGGTTAAAAACACTGTAGTATTTACTGTAAATTACTGTAGTATATTTTCATGTCGGTGTCTGACAGCTGAAAATAGATCTGGCAGCAGATATCGCAGCCTCTGTTACTCTTTACCTGCACTTTTTTGTTAACATTTATTATTATTTATTTATTTAGGATATTTGTTTTCACATTTTGACTCCAATGCCTCATTATTAAACTGTTAAAATGACAATAATTAAATGAAATAATCTTAAGAATAAAATATGATGTGTTCTCTGGAAGTGTGTACTTGCATTGTGATGATATTATATTGTCATTCTGGCATTATATACTGAGTGGCATAAAATGGTCTTAAAATGACAATAATATTATTTATCGCAGTATATTTTGGTGCAATATATCATATGACCAAATATAGATATCGTGACAGGCCTAGATATGAAATTATATGTCATATTTAAAATTTGCATATATTACTATGTATCAGATCTCTATGTTTTTCTCAATGTGAACAGTTGTTGATGATGTAAACCCGATGTGAATGTTATGTTTTCTCTGTTTTCTTCGCTCAGGCGATTCACATGCTGGTGACGGCGTCGACTGACCTGCAGAGGGACATTGTGGAGAGCGGACGGGTCAGACTGAGATATAAATATACAGTTGAAGTCAGAATTATTAGCCTTCCTGAATTATTAGCCCTCCTTTGTTTTTTTCCCAATTTCTGTTTAACACAATTCTGAACTTAACAGTTTTAATAACTCATTTCTAATAACTGATTTATTTTCTCTTTGCCATGATGACAGCACATATAATATTAGACTAGATATTCTTCAAGACACTAGTATTCAGCTTAAAGTGACATTTAAAGGCTTCACTAGGTTAATTAGGGTAAAGTTAGTGTAATTAGGCAAGTCATTGTATAACAGTGGTTTGTTCTGGAGACAATCCAACACTAATATTGCTGAAGGGGGCGAATAATATTGACCTTAAAATGGCTTTAAAACAATGAAGAACTGCTTTTATTCTAGCCGAAATAAAACAAATAAGACTTTCTCCAGAAGAAAAAATATTATAGGAAATACTGTGAAAAATTCCTGAATCTGTTCAACATCATTTGGGAAATATTTGAACAAGAATAAAAAAATTCACAGGAGGGCCAATAATTTTGACATCAACTGTGTATATTTTCACAACACATGCATGTTCCTCAGTCTAAGATGCAGGTTGTGTGTGTGTGTGTGTGTTTACTGCTGTTTCAGGGCTCAGGCTCCACTAAAGATTTCTATGCCAAGAACTCACGCTGGACCGAGGGCCTTATTTCAGCTTCCAAGGCGGTGGGTTGGGGAGCCACGCAGATGCTGTGAGTCAAAACAGAAAGCCTGGGTTTAGTATTGGTGTACAGAACTGGGTAGATTACTTATGAATTACTAATTCCAAAACAGGACAAAATTTTGGGTCAGGAATATAATCTTTTAGATGATAAATTTTTTTAACTACTTTTGGATTACTTTTAGATTACTTTTATTATAAATTTATGCTAATGTAATCTGACTACTTTCAGATAATATTTTTTTTTTATACTTTTCTTACATATTTATGCTAATCTAATCTAATGACTTTTGGATTACTCTAGATTACTTTACACTTTTTTAACAGTCAGAATACATTTGGATTACATTTAGATTACTTTTATTGCACATTTATGGTAACGTAATCTGATACATTTGGATTACATTTAAATTACTTTCATTACAGATTTATGGTATGGTCATTTGACTAATGGATTACATTTAGATTACATTTATTACAGATTTATGGTATGGTACTTTGACTACATTTGTATTACATTTAGATTACTTTTATTGCACATTTAAGATAAAGTAATCAGACTACTTTTGCATTACATTTAGATTACTTTTATTGCACATTTATGGTAAAGTAATCTGATACTTCTGGATTACATTTGGATTACAGAATTATGGTTTGGTAATTTGACTATTGGATTACATTTAGATTACTTTTATTGCACATTTATAGTAATGTAATCTAACTACTTTTGGATTACATCTAGATTACTTTTTTGCTAACCCGTATTTGAAGTCACATGATAATCTTGTACTATTTTGACAGATCGAATGAAAAATATCTTCATTGTTTATCATCAACGAGAGCCTCAACAGCTTCTTTTTAAAGTGCACTAATGGACAGTTAATACGTCACAATACTCACAATAATACGCCTCATTGTTAGTGTTTGCTGAAATTAACACTGAATAACACTAAAGCATATCTTAAAATTAAGTACATTTAGAAAACATCAAAATTACAAAAAACAAAACTGTGTAATTCAGAGCAATATCACTGCGACATCAAATATTTAAATAAAAAACACTGGAAGTGCAGACGAAAGTAATAATACAAAACATTACCAAGAATCATGAACGTATACAAGTGGCAGGTTTATTATGGAAAAAATGTAAATGGACAAAAAAGAGAAGTATTTGGAGAATTAATTAACTATGAACAACTTACTACCATTGTGTAAATAATATATAATCATGTAATCCATAAAAAAGTAACTGTAATCTGATTACAAGTATTTGAAAAAGTAGTTTACTCTAATTACTCTTGATTTTTAAAATCTGATTGCGTAGATTATATGTAATCTGTTATTACCCAGCTCTGTTTGCATAACCACAATTTCTTATAAATATCTTATTAAATATTCTTTATTTCAGTGATTCGGCTGATAAAGTCGTGACTGACAGAGGGAAATATGAGGAGCTGATCGTCTGTTCTCATGAGATCGCAGCCAGTACGGCACAACTGGTCGCTGCTTCAAAGGTAAAATACACTAAATCTGTGTGCTTTAAATCCAACTGGGGAGTTTACAGACAGGTTTATTGCACATTTATGGTAATGTAATCTGATACATTTGGATTGCATTTTTATTACATTAATTTTATTTTATTTATTACATCTATTTTATTTATGATATGGTAATTTGACTACTTATGAATTACATTCAGATTATGTTTATTACAGATTTATGCTAATGTAATCTGACTACTTTTGGATTACATTTAAATTACTTTTATTACACATTTATGGTAATGTAATCTAACTACTTTAGCATTACATTTAGATACCTTTTATTACAAATCTATGCTAACATAATCCGACTAATTTTGGATTACATTTTATTATCACAGATTTATGTTAATGTAATATGACTACTTTTGGATTACATTTAGATCACTTATTACAGATTTATGCTAACAATCTGACTAATTTTGGATTACATTTATTATCACAGATATTTGTTAATGTAATCTGACTACATTTGGATTACATTTAGATTATATTTATTATAGATTTAGGCTAACATAATCAGACTAATTTTGGATTACATTTAGATTAATATTATCACAGATTTATGTTAATGTAATCTGACGACATTTGGATTACATTTAGATTACTTTTATCATAAATTAATTTGGATTACATTTAGATTACATTTATTACAGATTTATGCTAACATAATCTGACTACTTTTGGATTATGTTTAGATTACATTTGTACCTTTAGATTACTTTTGTACACAGCAGTTCTTCATTTTACAGGTGAAAGCAGATAGAGGAAACAAGAAGCTTCACACTCTACAGCAGGCATCTCGACATGTCAATGATATGGCCGCTGTAGTGGTGACGTCTACTAAATCTGGACAGATGCAGATCGAGGACAAGAGTGAGTCTCCAGGCCTCAAACAAACACTCCAATAAGTGTTTTCTAGAGCAGTATTGGGGAAAGTTACTTTAAAAAGTTACAGATTACAATATTGTGTTACTCGGCTATTTTACTACTAAAGTAATCTAAAAAAAAGTAATCTGATTACATAACTTGTGTTATTTGTAATGCACTCCCCCCACGATGTTCACGAGTGCATTTCACAAAGAAACACACTGGATTAAACAAAATTTAAGAAGAAATACTACAATTTTATTTTAAAAATCCATTTTAAACACCAGAACACCAGAATGCACATTAAGCGTGTCCTTGTTTTTTCCTTTACAGACTCCATGGACTTTTCTGGCTTGTCTCTTATAAAACTCAAAACTGAAGAAATGGA
This sequence comes from Danio jaintianensis, assembly GCA_903798115.1. Classification (NCBI taxonomy): domain Eukaryota; kingdom Metazoa; phylum Chordata; class Actinopteri; order Cypriniformes; family Danionidae; genus Danio; species Danio jaintianensis. The sequence goes on along the minus strand of CAIGQV010019871.1, from coordinate 1,186,406 downwards.
TACCCAGGTAATTTTTAGTATATGTATATATACATATATACATAGTACAATATAATATATAGTATAATATATAGTATATAATACATACACACACATACATACACAAACACATACACACACATTTAGAGCTGCGGTATCCAGGCTAATGTTAGCAAACCACCAAGAAGTAGAACCACCTCCAACAGGAGTAACTGTGGACGCCAGAGGAAGCTGTCTGAAAGGGATATCCAGCTGCTGACCCCGATTGTATCCAAAAAACATAAAACCACAGCTGCCCGACTCGCTGCAGGATTAAATGTGCAGCTCAACTCTCCTGTTTCCAGCAGAACTGTTGGTCTACATGGCCGACTGCTGTAGCCAAACCTTTGCTCACTCATGTCAATGCCAAACGCCGGTTTCAGTGGTGCAGCAGTGAAGATCTTGGGCTGTGGACAATGTGAAACATGTATTGTTCTCTGATGAGTCCACCTTCACTGTCTTTCCCACATCCGGGAGAGTTACGAGTTACAAAGAAGCGTCCCACCCAGACTGCTGCATGGCCAGAGTGAAGCATGGGGGGATCAGTGATGGTTTGGGCTGCGATATCCTGGCATTCCCTAGGCCAAATACTTGTGCTAGATGGGCGCTGGGTCACTGCCAAGGACTACCCAATGGGTCAAACATTGTATCCTGAAGGCGGTGGCGTGTATTAGGATGATAATGCAGCAATACACACAGCAGGACTGGTGTCAGAGTGGTTTGACGAACATGAAAGTGAAGTTGAACATCTCCTGTGGCCTGTACAGGTCCCAGAACTAAATACTATTGAGTCACTTTGGGGTGTTTTGGAGGAGTGAGTCAGGAAAGGATTTCCTCCAGCAGCATCAGTAGTGACCTGAACACTATTCTGAAGAAGAACGGCTCAGAATCCCTCTGGCCGCTGTGCAGGACTCGTGTCTGTCATTCCCAACACCAGCTGATGCTGGACTGGCTGCAAAAGGAGGCCCGACACTAATGAATTATTGTGCTCTAAAACCAGGTCTTTCAGTTTCATTGTCCAACCCCTGTACATCTACACTACCTGACAGAAGTCTTGTCGTGGATCCCAGTTGTAAGAGCAACAAATAATAACTTGACTTCTAGTTGATCATCTGGAAAAGTGGCAGAAGGTGGATTTTTCCCATGAATCATCTGTTGAACTGCATCCCAATCATCACAAATACTGCAGAAGACCTACTGGAACCCGCATGGAGCCAAGATCCTCACAGAATCAGTCAAGTTTGGGGAAGGAAAAGTCATGGTTTGGGGTTACATTCAGTATGGGGGCGTGCGAGAGATCTGCAGAGTGGATGACAACATCAACAGCCTGAGGTATCAAGACATTTGTGCTGCCCATTACATTACAAACCACAGGAGAGGGCAAATTCTTCAGCAGGATAGCGCTCCTTCTCATACTTCAGCCTCCACGTCAAAGTTCCTGACAGCAAAGTAGGTCAAGCTGCTCCAGGATTGGCCAGCCCAGTCACCAGACATGAACATTATTGAGCATGTCTGGGGTAAGATGAAGGAGGAGGCATTGAAGATGAATCCAAGGAATCGTGATGAACTCTGGGAGTCCTGCAAGAACGCTTTCTTTGCCATTCCAGATGACTTTATTAATCAGTGATTTGAGTCATGACTTTATATCCTATACTGGACATTATTTCTGTTCAGTGACAAGACTTTAGTCTAAGCACAGTCAGACCTTACTGTCCTAATTAAATCAGTCAAAATCAAGGCATGATCATATTTTATAGGCCTTTGCCTTTCATATAAGCCACTTCTGATGACCAAATGATAAACTAGAAGTCAAGTTATTATGTGCTGTTCCTAAAACTTGGATAGGCGACAGGACTTTTGTCAGGTAGTGTACACACAAGTCAAATCTTGTCAATGGCAGGGCAAGATTTAATATAAGAACTGAATAAATATGATATTGAGTGTGTGTGTCTGCAATGTTTATCACAGTGACTGATATAAGCATGTGTGTGTGTGTGTGCAGGTGAGGGTTCTGGAGCTGGAGAAGCAGCTGTCCAGTGAACGTGTGCGTCTCGGTGAACTGCGTAAGAAGCATTATGAGATGGGAGGACTCCCACTGGATACCCCAGAGCAGAACACACTCCACAGCTATGCTCCTGCGCAGAACACAATCCACAACTTCACTCCTGCGCAGAACAGCTTCGACAGCTCGCTGCCCACCATCTTTCCTGACCCACCCACCATGGATCTGCCCAGTCTGGACGCTTTCAGCCTGGAGCCGCCTAGACCCAACCCTCCTGCTCCAGAACCAGCCAAACCCAGCTCCAAACGCTCCTCCATCTTTCAGAAGTCTGGCAACATGTTTAGGAATGCGGTGAGTTGTGCTTAATCTGCATTTATCAAGATTATTGTAGTAAACTAAAATTAGGACTAATGCCAGGTTGACAACAGACTAGAGCTTGGATCGGGCCCAAAAAATGAAACCTGACCCTACCCGAGCCCGTGCACCTTGTTTCCAAGCCCGACCCGGTTCGACACATTAACTGTAATTATGAGCCAGAGCCCGATTTAAACCTGACTATTTATTTAATACGGTGGCCGTTATAACAGACGTTCTCACCTTCAATTTTGAGTTATTTGAACTACAGAAATGAGTTTAGAGTTGTCTTACCTCGCTCTCAGGTGTGTGCTTGAAGAAGTGACAAAAAGAGGACACTGAAGGCTGACTATCATCCTGTCTGCAGACCTGTCAACCCTCCCATTTTTGCAGGATTTGTTTTACCATTCTATCCCGCTATCATCCCGTTTAAGCATTTCTTGTATCTTTCTATGAAAAGTGAAAGTAGCATCAAAGAGCCGATCTTAAATGTGACATAGTCTAATTGCAAGAGCTGTTCAAGAGAATTATGCTTTCTCTTTATTTTGGCTTGAAATTTATATAAAAATGGCCACATTCACTATGCAATCTCTGTATCAGTCAATTCATGTAACACCTGTTTCACACCGCACGCGCAGGAAGTTGCCTTGGTGCAGTAAAAATAAAAAGTGTATTTATATATACAGATAGATATGTAACTAGATAGAATAGAGATAGATCGATCTGTGCATCAGCTGCCGATCAGCTGCAGCCGGTGTGAAAGACAAACGCCTGCATATGCACTGCTTCTGCTCTCATATGCACTGCGCACAGGTGACTGACGGACGCGCTCCGTATAAAGACACTGTTCTCAGATCAGCTTCTGTACACGGCATTTGAAGATGAGCGAAAGTGGACGCTTTGGCATTTGGGTGTGTTTTTAAGCAGACAAATACACTTGATAATATGTAGACATGTCTGTCCTGGCGTCTTTTATTTTAAACACAAATAATTTTGTCTTAAATGAGCACAAACAGTATGAAAGTAATGGAATGCTTTCATTATAGATGTGTGTGTAGCTCTCCACGCAATTAGGGTAATTAAGTAATGACAAAAAAAACAAAACACAAATGCTTGATCATGGCCCGGCCCGAAGATAGTGGCAGGAAATATCAGCCCGTCGGGTCAAGTCTGGGCTCGGGCAGAGAATTTAAGACATGACCAGACGTGACAAAAAACATTTGCATCAGGGGTATAAAATAGATTGGGAAAAGTTCTGCTTATCCAGGGCCGGGTCGCGGGGGCAACAGTTTCACGAGAGAACCCCAGACTTCCCTCTCTCCAGACACTTCCCAATGCCTTCTCAGTCTCACCAAGAGACGTAGTCCCTCCAGTGTGTCCTGGGTCTCTCCGGGGTCTCCTCCCAGAGGAAAGTCACTTTCTCAACAAACAGCAAACTTAACAAATTGAAATAAAATAATTATCAAAATAAATAATCATTTTCAGAGTTAACAGGCAGTCATTCTGTGGTGTAAAATCTGGTCTGCTGCTGTTTAGAGAAATAACAGTAGATGGCGCCAAACACATTTGCTTCCTTTGCCAAATAACATTAACTAGGAATATTTCATTACATACTAAGGTTGGGCGTATGTCGACTAATTTGGCATCGTACGATGTCTAATGTGAAACATCGCGATGGACGATGGCATCGTCGTCGTAGGCGTCTTATGAATAATTAATTAATTTATAACTAATTAATTATTTGTAGCCTACCGTTTCAACTACCTGATCCGCATGGTCTTTGTTTTACCCATAACCAAATCATAAATAAATAAAGATAAGTTACACACAAATTACCACCTGTCAATCACTTTTTCCGCGGGACTCTGGCATGAATATGCAGAGTGATCTGTGTTGTTATAATGGCGTCGACAAACTTGGTTGGTAAAAACGGTGCACAACCAACAGGAACCAACCAACAGTATCTGAGGTTTTCACTAAAATTACTAAGTACAAGGGTGAAAGTGAAAGATTGAAGCAGTGTACTGATGCTGTGACACGTTACCTGATAGATTCAAAAGACCGAAGAGTCGTTAGATGGAGACAAGATTAATTAAATATCACGTTTAACAACCATAGTGAGATGAAATCCTTCATGAGAAGTACATCCTTGATGAACTGTCCGATGTGCACTGCTCTCTGGGGTTTTGTGCTCTAAGCAACTGCTGACTGCTGGAGCTCAGACGTGCGCATACGCTGCAGCATGACGAGTGTGTGTGTGTGTGTGTGTGTGTGTGTGGTCACGTTATGTGCGTTTTCAGCGGTATAGTGTGGAAGGAGGGCTTTTCAGAAATGCTAGATAAAAACGCCAGTGTGGACGTGGATCGTTTTCATTCTAAAATGCCATTTTAAAACTAAGATGTATTAGTGTAAACGGGGCCTGGGTGTGTATTTTTCGCAAGTGGGTTGCTGCTGCGACGGGCGCGGGGTGGAAGATCACGATGCCGGCTCAGCGTCGTGATGTCTATCCGCCATCCGCCATGGCATCGTCTATCGACCCAACCCTATTACATACACTAAGTTTGTCTGAATTTGTTCCATCATTTATTAATTTAAGTTGCTTTTGTGTGGTTTTGGGTTCAGTGTCTGTTCAAACTATTATTGGATTTTTTAATTTATTACTAAAACAATATAAAAACTCATTTAAAATGCAAAACTATAATACTCTTGGCATTTACAGCGCTATTATAATGAATTTCACACATCCAATCAACTGTCTGCTCTTCTCTCCCACAGTTTCGGTGAAAGGAAACCAGAAACCTTCAGATCATAATGTACATAATTATTCTGTCCTCCGTGATTATCTCTCCGTATGCTGCTGTGTGGTGTAAATTATAGATGTAATATAATCATGTTTATTAATTTATAACTTTATAAACTTCTCATTACGTCATTTTATTGTATTATTATATATATATTTCAAATATTTTAACAAAAACAAGGGTATTTTTTGAAAACCATTAAAAGGCTGTATCAGGATGTTGATGACTGGGTTTATATCTGGGATCTCTTTCACCTTTTCAAAGTAAATGTACTTGAACTTGTAAATGCATACTGTGGTAAATAAATGATTAATCATGATGTGGAAGTGATGCACTTGTGTTGTTGTTTTAAAAACTATTTACAATTCATTCATTCATTTTCTTTTCAGCTTAGTCCCTTAATTAATCTGGGGTCGCCACAGTGGAATGATCCGCCAACATATGTTTTACGCAGCGAATGCCCTTCCAGCCGCAACCCATCACTGGGAAACATCCATACACACTCATACACTACGGACAATTTAGTTCATCAATTCCCCTATAGCGCATGTGTTTGGACTGTGGGGGAAACCGGAGCACCCGGAGGAACACAGGGAGAACATGCAAACTCCACACAGAAACGCCAACTGACCCAGCCGGGACTCGAACTAGCGACCTTTTAGCTGTGAGGCGATTGTACTACCCAATGCGCCACCGTGCAGCCCCTATTTACAACTATTGCACTGAGTTAAATAAAAGAAAGTCTTTATGTTTGACAAAATGTTAATATTTCTTTTTTAACATTTAAACTCAGACCACAGTATTCAATGACCTTTTGACTTAATGAAAACGCAAATGACAGCTTAATGATTTTAAAATATTTCTGTACATTTATTTAAAGATCTCATGTACCATTTTTGTCACTGGTGTTACCTGCTGTTTTGGCTATATTAAAGGGTTTAATGAACTATTATTTATTGATTTATTTTCAGTGCGCATGTAGTCAGAAAAATAATGATAATGCAACAAATAAGAAGATTGTTTAGTTTTTTTAATCAGGTTTCTATTTTTAAAGTTTCACAATGTTAGTTCATTTCTGCAACCATACATTTGTTAATTTTATTAACACCAACCCTACCCCAACTCTCACAGTAATGCAAAACCGTAATTATACCAAGAATTATTCATATTGTTTATTAAATTACCCATTAAATTGTATTTAATTGGCGGTTCATTCTGCTGTGGCGACCCCAGATTAATAAAGGGACTAAGCCGAAGGAAAATTAATGAATTGTAATTTATTAACATCTAACCCTAACCGCAAACCCCTCAAAATGGTCACAAAATCCACACATGCGCAGTGTGTCCAGCTGTGAATGGAAGGTGTTTTGCTTTCTGTGGCGGCCTCTAGTGGCCAGATCTGGGTACTGACTAAAATATGTTATTTATTCATTCACACGGTGGCGCAGTGGTTTGCACTGTGTCCTCACAGCAAGAAGGTCGCTGGTTCGAGCCTCTGCTGGGTCAGTTGGTGTTTCTGTGTGGAGTTTGCATGTTCTCCCCGTGTTGGCGTGGGTTTCCTCCGGGTGCTCCGGTGTCCCCCACAGTCCAAATACATGCGCTATAGGGGAATTGATGAACTAAACTGGCCGTAGTGTATGAGTGTGTGTGTGTGTGTGTGTGTGTATGGGTGTTTCCCAGTTCTGGGTTGCAGCTGGAGGGGCATCTGCTGCGTAAAACATAAGCTGGAATAGTTGGTGGTTCATTCCACTGTGGCGACCCCAGATGAATACAGGGACTAAGCCGAAGGGAAATGAATGAATGAATGATCTCAATCCATAAAACATTTAAAGACAAACTGCAGCTCTCTAAACTTTTGTCACCTTATATAAATCGATTATAATTTAATTGTCATAGTATTTGATGTTTTATTTTATTTTGTTATTTTTATTATTTATTAATAATAAAAAATGATGCATCACAAACTATTTTGAAGATTAATTAAAATATGAATTATCCTAGCTATTAGTTGACGACGCAATGTGAATGTGTGATTCCTGCCCTTACTAGGGTTTACATTAGAATAAGACCAGCCATCATTGAAAAATCTGGTGTACTATCCGTCCTAAATAGTATTCTAAAATAGAAATAGTGTGTCCAGTAGTATGTTGAAAAGAGTATGCCAAAGGTTCCCGGAGGCTCTACTATTAATTGCAGAACATTAGCGCGTTAGACGTAAATTCGATTGGAACTACAAATTCGGGTAAAAAGTGTAAAGAAACTACAAACATGGCGGACGCGCGAGACCAACCGTCGAGTAGAGAGGCTTCGGTAAAGTTTAAACGACTTTTTATTAATATCTAGCCTACTGGGAAATATTTAAATCACATTTTCCGTGTTATATTTCATCTGAGACAATAATGTGAACTTCTGTATAGACGTGTATGGTCATAACTTCTGAATATATAGTTATTCAAACGCCTGAGGAGATTTCTCTGCATGACAGACTCGTGCACGGCAGTGATGATTGACACTTAACTAAACAACACAGAACGCTAAATGAGGAAGTAGTTTGTCCCAACACTCTGTTACGCCCTCTAATATATATACTTTTAATCTAAAAAAAAAGTAACGTTACATACTTTTAGGACGTAGACGTATGCGTAAACATTGGGGAATGATCGCGCGCGTTCTCGAGCTAACATCTGCAAGAGTGTGTGCGGGTGTGCGCGCGTGCACCCGCAGAGGCGCGTGCACGGAGAGAAGGATTACTCCAGCGCTTTACAACAGCAGCAGCAGTAATACACTAATATCTGTCATCAGTGTAGTGATATTACAGTAATATCAGCGCGCAATCTCATGCATCTGGATTATTCAGCAGAGAAGAAGCAAACATCAGATCTGCAGAAACATCGCGTGTGTTTGAGGTAAGACGCACACAAAGCTGGATCTCAATGAAACACACTTCACGTTTCTCTGTAAGGGTCGTTTCATCCACATATTTTAGGAATATCTCATGTAGGAGGATCTTTTCTCAGTCCAGATGCTGCCATTTTGTTTGTTTCTCTAACATGGCTCTGATCGCTCGTTTCAGCAGATGCACTTTAACATACGCGAACCATTTAAATACACACAATATTGGCTATATTCCAATAATCTAAATGATTGTTGATTTAAAAATAAGTTTATTGTTTAATATATGTTATATATATGCAGTGTTGAGCATAAATGAGTCGCCCAGATCTCTCGTTTGCATGAATATTTTCTCCAGAATGCTTCATCAGTGCAGATACATTAGATTACATTACATTAGTTTACATTACATTAGTTTACATTACATTAGATTACATTAGTTTACATTAGTTTACATTACATTAGTTTACATTAGATTACATTACATTAGTTTACATTAGTTTACATTACATTAGTTTACATTAGATTACATTACATTAGTTTACATTAGATTACATTACATTAGTTTACATTACATTAGATTACATTAGTTTACATTAGTTTACATTACATTAGTTTACATTAGTT